>CM069863.1:195846337-196446337 GCA_036172795.1 Pelodytes ibericus
GGAGATATTATATATACACAGAGGGTTATATAGTAGGGAGATATTATATATACACAGAGGGTTATATAGTAGGGAGATATTATATATACACAGAGGGTTAGATAGTAGGGAGATATTATATATACACACAGAGGGTTAGATAGTAGGAATATATTATATATACACAGAGGGTTATATTATATATACACAGAGGGTTAGATAGTAGGGAGATATTATATATACACAGAGGGTTATATAGTAGGGAGATATTATATATACACAGAGGGTTATATAGTAGGGAGATATTATATATACACAGAGGGTTAGATAGTAGGGAGATATTATATATACACACACAGAGAGTTATATAGTAGGGATATATTATATACACACTCACAGAGGGTTATATAGTAGGGATATATTATACACACACACACAGAGGGTTATATAGTAGGGATATATTATATATACACAGAGGGTTATATAGTAGGGATATATTATATATACACACAGAGGGTTATATAGTAGGGATATATTATATATACACAGAGGGTTATATAGTAGGGATATATTATATATACACAGAGGGTTATATAGTAGGGATATATTATATATACACAGAGGGTTATATAGTAGGGATATATTATATATACACAGAGGGTTATATAGTAGGGATATATTATATATACACACAGAGGGTTAGATAGTAGGGATATATTATATACACACACACAGAGGGTTATATGGTAGGGATATATTATATATACACACAGAGGGTTATATAGTAGGGATATATTATATATACACACAGAGAGGGTTAGATAGTAGGGATATATTATATACACACACACAGAGGGTTATATGGTAGGGATATATTATATATACACACTCACAGAGGGTTATATGGTAGGGATATATTATATATACACACAGAGGGTTAGATAGTAGGGATATATTATATACACACACACAGAGGGTTATATGGTAGGGATATATTATATATACACACAGAGGGTTATATAGTAGGGATATATTATATACACACACACAGAGGGTTATATGGTAGGGATATATTATATATACACAGAGGGTTATATAGTAGGGATATATTATATATACACACACAGAGAGTTATATAGTAGGGATATATTATATACACACACACAGAGGGTTATATAGTAGGGATATATTATATATACACACTCACAGAGGGTTATATGGTAGGGATATATTATATATACACACTCACAGAGGGTTATATAGTAGGGATATATTATATATACACAGAGGGTTATATAGTAGGGATATATTATATACACACACACAGAGGGTTATATAGTAGGGATATATTATATACATACACACACACACACACACACAGAGGGTTATATAGTAGGGATATATTATATACACACACACAGAGGGTTATATAGTAGGGATATATTATATACACACACACAGAGGGTTATATGGTAGGGATATATTATATATACACACAGAGGGTTATATAGTAGGGATATATTATATACACACACACAGAGGGTTATATGGTAGGGATATATTATATATACACAGAGGGTTATATAGTAGGGATATATTATATATACACACACAGAGAGTTATATAGTAGGGATATATTATATACACACACACAGAGGGTTATATAGTAGGGATATATTATATATACACACTCACAGAGGGTTATATGGTAGGGATATATTATATATACACACTCACAGAGGGTTATATAGTAGGGATATATTATATATACACAGAGGGTTATATAGTAGGGATATATTATATACACACACACAGAGGGTTATATAGTAGGGATATATTATATACATACACACACACACACACACAGAGGGTTATATAGTAGGGATATATTATATACACACACACAGAGGGTTATATAGTAGGGATATATTATATACACACACACAGAGGGTTATATAGTAGGGATATATTATATACACACACACAGAGGGTTATATGGTAGGGATATATTATATATACACACTCACAGAGGGTTATATGGTAGGGATATATTATATATACACACTCACAGAGGGTTATATAGTAGGGATATATTATATATATAATTCGTGCATTATTCGCAGTGCCCCCTGTGGCCTGGGATATTACCTCTCCTCTCAGCAGGTAGCGGTTTCTTGCTCCTCCTTATTATGCTAATAAAGCTACAAGAACTTCCGCTGCAAGGCGCACCGGAAATACACCATCTTTATACACCCCCTCCAACTCTACCGGATGTGCGCCATGTTAGTACACTCACATGACCATAACGTATGCCTGCCAGCTTTACACAATCATCAGGCTCTACCGGAAGTGCACCATGCTAATACACTCAGTTGACAGTAACGTGTCTGTCATCTTAATTCACTCATGGGACGCTACCGGAAGTGAGCCATATTAGTACACTCAGTTGACAGTAACGTGTCTGCCATCTTTATACACTCATGGGACGGGACCGGAAGTTCGCCATATTAGTACACTCAGTTGACAGTAAGTGTCTGCCATCTCTATACACTCATGAGACGGTACCGGAAGCACGCCATATTAGTACACTCAGTTGACAGTAACGTGTCTGCCATCTTTATACACTCATGAGACGGTACCGGAAGCGCGCCATATTAGTACACTCAGTTGACTTATAGGAAGTGTGCTAACTTTACACTTCTATATAACTCTGGATTGTGACAGTAAAGTGATTATTTACAAGCCATCAAAGGGACTGTCGGACCAATAGACATCTTCCAAATATTAATGCATATTAATGGGCTGTAAAATGCATGTCTTACATGTTGCATTGCTTACAATGTACAATACTTCCAGCTAGATGAAATTGGGAAATTACAGCAGTTTGCAAGAAGCCAGGACTGCCCACACTAGCTGAGGAAAAGTCATTTCCTTTTGCTGCAGGAATTGAATGGAATATCCTGTCTCCCTAGTGATGTCATCAGACAACGTGTTGCACTGTGACGCCAGAAAACAGACACAAACACAGCGATTTACATGGCTTCATATTGTATTCCTCCTTATCCCAGACCCGGCTTGTATTCGGTATCGTCCAGTCTCCTTATCCCAGACCCGGCTTGTATTCGGTATCGTCCCGCCTCTCTGTATTCCAGACCCGGCTTGTATTCGGTATCGTCCAGTCTCCTTATCCCAGACCCGGCTTGTATTCGGTATCGTCCAGTCTCCTTATCCCAGACCCGGCTTGTATTCGGTATCGTCCAGTCTCCTTATCCCAGACCCCGCTTGTTTTTGGTATCATCCCGCCTCTCTGTATCCCAGACCTGGCTTGCATTCGGTATCATCCCGCCTCTCTGTATCCCAGACCTGGCTTGCATTCGGTATCGTCCCGCCTCTCTGTATCCCAGACCTGGCTTGCATTCGGTATCGTCCCGCCTCTCTGTATCCCAGACCTGGCTTGCATTCGGTATCGTCCCGCCTCTCTGTATCCCAGACCTGGCTTGCATTCGGTATCGTCCCGCCTCTCTGTATCCCAGACCTGGCTTGCATTCGGTATCGTCCTCTCCGTATTCCAGACCCGGCTTGTATTCGGTATTGTCCTGTCTCCTTATCCCAGACCCGGCTTGTTTTTGGTATCGTCCCGTCTCTCTGTATCCCAGACCCGGCTTGTACTTGGTATCGTCCCGTCTCTCCATATCCTAGACCCTGGTTGTATTCAGTCTCGTCCAGTCTCCGTATCCCAGACTCGGCTTGTATTCGGTATCGTCCTGTCTCTCCGTATTCCAGACCCGGCTTGTATTCGGTATTGTCCTGTCTCCTTATCCCAGACCCCGCTTGTTTTTGGTATCGTCCCGTCTCTGTATCCCAGACCCGGCTTGTATTGGGTATCGTCCCGTCTCTGCATATCCCAGACCCGGCTTGTACTTGGTATCGTCCCGTCTCTCCATATCCCAGACCCTGGTTGTATTCAGTCTCGTCCAGTCTCCGTATCCCAGACTCGGCTTGTATTCGGTATCGTCCCGTCTCTCTGTATCCCAGACCCGGTTTGTACTTGGTATCGTCCCGTCTCTGCGTATCCCAGACCCGGCTTGTACTTGGTATTGTCCTGTCTCTCCGTATCCCAGACCCGGCTTGTTTTCGGTATCGTCCCGTCTCTCTGTATCCCAGACCCGGCTTGTATTCGGTATTGTCCCATTTCCTTATCCCAGATCCGGCTTGTATTTTGGATGTTCCTGTTTTTGTATGTTTATCTATACTTCTCTTTCCTAGACTCTGACCTCAGCTTGGACTTTGGCTATTCTTGTACTGGCCTGCCCTCTGGCCCTGCGTCCTAGCAGTATGCTGTATACTCACCTGCCTCTATGATGTAATGATGATACAATGCTCTGCTGCGACACACGCTGGGTTAATGATACAGTGCTCTGCGGCAGTATGGGGGGGGGGGTAATGCTCTGCGGCAGTGCGTGCGCGGTTCAGTAAACACACTCCCAGCTGTTTAATACTCCACAGAGCTGACACGAATTTTATTTGGGTTAATATTTTACAGACGCGCTGCTCCAGGGAATCCAGCCAATCCCGTCACTGCTTAATGCGTCCGCCGTCCCCCTCGCTTACAAACCGCTTGCGGCCTCTGCAGAAGAAAAAAACCACAATGAAATGTCTCAAATTAATTCTTCCATGCAATGACAAGCACACCACGAGCCAGACGCCCTCGGAGGAGCACACCACGAGCCAGACGCCCTCAGAGGAGCACACCACGAGCCAGACGCCATCAGAGTATAACACCACGAGCCAGACGCCCTCAGAGGAGCACACCACGAGCCAGACGCCCTCAGAGGAGCACACCACGAGCCAGACGCCATCAGAGTATAACACCACGAGCCAGATGCCCTCAGAGGAGCACACCACGAGCCAGACGCCATCAGAGTATAACACCACGAGCCAGATGCCCTCAGAGGAGCACACCATGAGCCAGACGCCCTCAGAGGAGCACACCACGAGCCAGACGCCCTCAGAGGAGCACACCATGAGCCAGACGCCCTCGGAGGCGCACACCGCGAGCCAGACGCCCTCAGAGGAGCACACCACGAGCCAGACGCCCTCAGAGGAGCACACCACGAGCCAGACGCCCTCAGAGGAGCACACCACGAGCCAGACGCCATCAGAGTATAACACCACGAGCCAGACGCCATCAGAGTATAACACCACGAGCCAGATGCCCTCAGAGTATAACACCACGAGCCAGACGCCCTCAGAGGAGCACACCGCGAGCCAGACACCCTCAGAGGAGCACACCACGAGCCAGACGCCATCAGAGTATAACACCACGAGCCAGACGCCCTCAGAGGAGCACACCGCGAGCCAGACACCCTCGGAGGCGCACACCGCGAGCCAGACGCCCTCAGAGGAGCACACCGCGAGCCAGACGCCCTCAGAGGAGCACACCGCGAGCCAGACGCCCTCAGAGGAGCACACCGCGAGCCAGACGCCCTCGGAGGCGCACACCACGAGCCAGACGCCCTCAGAGGAGCACACCACGAGCCAGACGCCCTCAGAGGAGCACACCACGAGCCAGACGCCCTCAGAGGAGCACACCGCGAGCCAGACACCCTCAGAGGAGCACACCACGAGCCAGACGCCCTCAGAGTATAACACCACGAGCCAGACGCCATCAGAGTATAACACCACGAGCCAGACGCCCTCAGAGTATAACACCACGAGCCAGACGCCCTCAGAGGAGCACACCACGAGCCAGACGCCATCAGAGTATAACACCACGAGCCAGACGCCATCAGAGTATAACACCGCGAGCCAGACGCCCTCAGAGTATAACACCACGAGCCAGACGCCCTCAGAGTATAACACCACGAGCCAGACGCCCTCAGAGGAGCACACCATGAGCCAGACGCCCTCAGAGGAGCACACCACGAGCCAGACGCCCTCAGAGTATAACACCACGAGCCAGACGCCATCAGAGTATAACACCACGAGCCAGACGCCCTCAGAGTATAACACCACGAGCCAGACGCCCTCGGAGGAGCACACCACGAGCCAGACGCCATCAGAGTATAACACCATGAGCCAGACGCCCTCAGAGGAGCACACCGCGAGCCAGACACCCTCGGAGGAGCACACCACGAGCCAGACGCCCTCGGAGGCGCACACCACGAGCCAGACGCCCTCAGAGGAGCACACCGCGAGCCAGACGCCCTCAGAGGAGCACACCACGAGCCAGACGCCCTCAGAGGAGCACACCACGAGCCAGACGCCCTCAGAGTATAACACCGCGAGCCAGACACCCTCGGAGTATAACACCACGAGCCAGACGCCCTCAGAGTATAACACCACGAGCCAGACGCCCTCAGAGGAGCACACCACGAGCCAGACACCCTCAGAGTATAACACCACGAGCCAGACGCCCTCAGAGGAGCACACCACGAGCCAGACGCCCTCAGAGTATAACACCACGAGCCAGACGCCCTCAGAGGCGCACACCGCGAGCCAGACACCCTCGGAGGCGCACACCGCGAGCCAGACGCCCTCAGAGTATAACACCGCGAGCCAGACACCCTCAGAGTATAACACCGCGAGCCAGACGCCATCAGAGTATAACACCGTGAGCCAGACGCCCTCAGAGTATAACACCGCGAGCCAGACGCCCTCAGAGTATAACACCGCGAGCCAGACGCCATCAGAGTATAACACCACGAGCCAGACGCCATCAGAGTATAACACCACGAGCCAGACACCCTCAGAGGAGCACACCACGAGCCAGACGCCCTCGGAGGAGCACACCACGAGCCAGACGCCATCAGAGTATAACACCACGAGCCAGACACCCTCAGAGTATAACACCACGAGCCAGACACCCTCGGAGGCGCACACCGCGAGCCAGACGCCATCAGAGTATAACACCACGAGCCAGACGCCATAAGAGTATAACACCATGAGCCAGACGCCCTCAGAGTATAACACCATGAGCCAGACGCCCTCAGAGTATAACACCACGAGCCAGACGCCCTCAGAGTATAACACCACGAGCCAGACGCCATCAGAGTATAACACCGCGAGCCAGACACCCTCGGAGGCGCACACCGCGAGCCAGACGCCATCAGAGTATAACACCACGAGCCAGACGCCATCAGAGTATAACACCACGAGCCAGACGCCCTCGGAGGCGCACACCATGAGCCAGACGCCATCAGAGTATAACACCACGAGCCAGACGCCCTCGGAGGCGCACACCACGAGCCAGACGCCCTCAGAGTATAACACCGCGAGCCAGACGCCCTCAGAGGAGCACACCATGAGCCAGACGCCCTCAGAGGAGCACACCGCGAGCCAGACACCCTCAGAGGAGCACACCACGAGCCAGACACCCTCAGAGTATAACACCACGAGCCAGACGCCCTCGGAGGCGCACACCACGAGCCAGACGCCCTCAGAGGAGCACACCGCGAGCCAGACGCCCTCAGAGGAGCACACCACGAGCCAGACACCCTCAGAGTATAACACCACGAGCCAGACGCCCTCAGAGTATAACACCACGAGCCAGACACCCTCAGAGTATAACACCACGAGCCAGACACCCTCGGGAGCGCACACCGCGAGCCAGACACCCTCAGAGTATAACACCACGAGCCAGACACCCTCGGGAGCGCACACCGCGAGCCAGACGCCCTCAGAGGCGCACACCGCGAGCCAGACGCCCTCAGAGGAGCACACCACGAGCCAGACGCCCTCAGAGGAGCACACCACGAGCCAGACGCCCTCAGAGTATAACACCATGAGCCAGACGCCCTCAGAGTATAACACCGCGAGCCAGACGCCATCAGAGTATAACACCACGAGCCAGACGCCCTCAGAGGAGCACACCACGAGCCAGACACCCTCGGAGGAGCACACCACGAGCCAGACACCCTCGGAGGAGCACACCACGAGCCAGACGCCATCAGAGTATAACACCACGAGCCAGACACCCTCGGAGGAGCACACCACGAGCCAGACACCCTCAGAGGAGCACACCACGAGCCAGACGCCATCAGAGTATAACACCACGAGCCAGACGCCCTCAGAGGAGCACACCATGAGCCAGACACCCTCGGAGGCGCACACCGCGAGCCAGACACCCTCGGAGGAGCACACCGCGAGCCAGACACCCTCGGAGGAGCACACCACGAGCCAGACGCCCTCAGAGGAGCACACCACGAGCCAGACGCCCTCAGAGGAGCACACCATGAGCCAGACACCCTCGGAGGAGCACACCACGAGCCAGACGCCCTCAGAGGAGCACACCATGAGCCAGACGCCCTCGGAGGCGCACACCGCGAGCCAGACACCCTCGGAGGAGCACACCGCGAGCCAGACACCCTCAGAGGAGCACACCACGAGCCAGACGCCCTCAGAGGAGCACACCATGAGCCAGACGCCCTCGGAGGCGCACACCGCGAGCCAGACGCCCTCAGAGTATAACACCGCGAGCCAGACGCCCTCAGAGTATAACACCACGAGCCAGACGCCCTCGGAGGAGCACACCACGAGCCAGACGCCCTCAGAGGAGCACACCACGAGCCAGACGCCCTCGGAGGAGCACACCGCGAGCCAGACGCCCTCAGAGTATAACACCACGAGCCAGACGCCATCAGAGTATAACACCACGAGCCAGACGCCATCAGAGTATAACACCGCGAGCCAGACGCCCTCGGAGGAGCACACCGCGAGCCAGACGCCCTCGGAGGCGCACACCACGAGCCAGACGCCCTCAGAGTATAACACCGCGAGCCAGACGCCCTCGGAGGAGCACACCACGAGCCAGACGCCCTCAGAGTATAACACCACGAGCCAGACGCCCTCAGAGTATAACACCACGAGCCAGACGCCCTCGGAGGCGCACACCACGAGCCAGACGCCCTCAGAGGAGCACACCGCGAGCCAGACGCCCTCAGAGGAGCACACCGCGAGCCAGACGCCATCAGAGTATAACACCGCGAGCCAGACGCCCTCAGAGGAGCACACCACGAGCCAGACACCCTCGGAGTATAACACCACGAGCCAGACACCCTCGGAGGCGCACACCGCGAGCCAGACGCCATCAGAGTATAACACCACGAGCCAGACGCCCTCAGAGTATAACACCACGAGCCAGACGCCATCAGAGTATAACACCACGAGCCAGACGCCCTCAGAGGAGCACACCGCGAGCCAGACGCCCTCAGAGGAGCACACCACGAGCCAGACGCCCTCAGAGGAGCACACCACGAGCCAGACGCCCTCAGAGGAGCACACCACGAGCCAGACGCCCTCAGAGTATAACACCACGAGCCAGACGCCCTCAGAGGAGCACACCGCGAGCCAGACGCCCTCGGAGGCGCACACCGCGAGCCAGACGCCATCAGAGTATAACACCACGAGCCAGACACCCTCAGAGGCGCACACCGCGAGCCAGACGCCCTCAGAGGAGCACACCGCGAGCCAGACACCCTCGGAGGCGCACACCACGAGCCAGACGCCCTCGGAGGCGCACACCGCGAGCCAGACGCCCTCGGAGGCGCACACCGCGAGCCAGACGCCCTCGGAGGCGCACACCGCGAGCCAGACGCCATCAGAGTATAACACCACGAGCCAGACACCCTCAGAGGAGCACACCGCGAGCCAGACGCCATCAGAGTATAACACCACGAGCCAGACGCCATCAGAGTATAACACCACGAGCCAGATGCCCTCAGAGGAGCACACCACGAGCCAGACACCCTCAGAGTATAACACCACGAGCCAGACGCCCTCAGAGGAGCACACCACGAGCCAGACGCCCTCAGAGGAGCACACCACGAGCCAGACGCCATCAGAGTATAACACCGCGAGCCAGACGCCCTCAGAGGAGCACACCACGAGCCAGACGCCCTCAGAGGAGCACACCACGAGCCAGACGCCCTCAGAGGAGCACACCACGAGCCAGACACCCTCAGAGGAGCACACCATGAGCCAGATGCCCTCAGAGTATAACACCACGAGCCAGATGCCCTCAGAGGAGCACACCACGAGCCAGATGCCCTCAGAGGAGCACACCACGAGCCAGACACCCTCAGAGTATAACACCACGAGCCAGACGCCATCAGAGTATAACACCGCGAGCCAGACGCCCTCGGAGGAGCACACCACGAGCCAGACACCCTCAGAGTATAACACCACGAGCCAGACGCCATCAGAGTATAACACCGCGAGCCAGACGCCCTCGGAGGAGCACACCGCGAGCCAGACACCCTCAGAGGAGCACACCGCGAGCCAGACGCCCTCAGAGGAGCACACCGCGAGCCAGACACCCTCGGAGGCGCACACCGCGAGCCAGACACCCTCGGGAGCGCACACAGCGAGCCAGACACCCTCGGGAGCGCACACCGCGAGCCAGACACCCTCGGGAGCGCACACCGCGAGCCAGACACCCTCGGAGGCGCACACCGCGAGCCAGACACCCTCGGGAGCGCACACCACGAGCCAGACACCCTCGGAGGAGCACACCGCGAGCCAGACGCCATCAGAGTATAACACCACGAGCCAGACACCCTCGGAGGAGCACACCACGAGCCAGACACCCTCAGAGGAGCACACCACGAGCCAGACGCCATCAGAGTATAACACCACGAGCCAGACACCCTCGGGAGCGCACACCACGAGCCAGACACCCTAACAGCAAACCACACTTCCTCAGGCGCGCACTCCAGGAGCCAGGCGGACCCAGGCGTGCACACTCTACCTTGCAGGGCATTGGTCTCGAAGCTGCTGTGTGATGACTCCCTCCTGGAAACACAAATCCACCAGTTTCTCCATCACACTGTGAGCGAGAGGCACATCCAGGCTGAGATCAGGGAGCTCTGTGTACACCCGTTGGAAGCCCTGCACACATAGCACACACCATGAGAACACGGGACATGCAAACACAGGAATGCAAACACGCAGAGAACACACAATATTACCCGGTTCATTTGGTCCAGTGTGATCATGCCTCTCTGCCACAGTGCTTTCAACAGCTGTACCACCATCAGCACTGTACCCTCAGCTGCCGAGCCTTCCAAAACCAGCACCACTGCCTGCCAACAGGTAGGACAGGGGGTCAGACAGGAGCCCCCCAGCTACATTTCCGTCCTCTACTTCATCCCACTATAACTACATCCCCTGTTGCCCCCAAGCTATATCTCCATCCCCTGCTCCCCTCAAGCTATATCTCCATCCCCTGCTCCCCCCAAGCTATAACTCCACCCCCTGCTCCCCCCAAGCTATACCTCTATCCCCTGCTCCCCCCAAAGCTTTACCTCTATCCCCTGCTCCCCCAAAGCTATACCTCTATCCCCTGCTCCCCCAAAGCTATACCTCTATCCCCTGCTCCCCCAAAGCTATACCTCTATCCCCTGCTCCCCCAAAGCTATACCTCTATCCCCTGCTCCCCCAAAGCTATACCTCTATCCCCTGCTCCCCCCAAAGCTATACCTCTATCCCCTGCTCCCCCAAAGCTATACCTCTATCCCCTGCTCCCCCCAAAGCTATACCTCTATCCCCTGCTCCCCCAAAGCTATACCTCTATCCCCTGCTCCCCCAAAGTTATACCTCTATCCCCTGCTCCCCCCAAGCTATATCTCTATCCCCTGCTCCCCCCAAGCTATATCTTTATCCCCTGCTCCCCCCCAAGCTATATCTTTATCCCCTGCTCCCCCCCCAAGCTATATCTCTATCCCCTGCTCCCCCCCCCCCCCCAAGCTATAGCTCCATCCCCTGCTCCCCTCAAGCTATATCTCTATCCCCTGCTCCCCCCCAAGCTATATCTCTATCCCCTGCTCCCCCCCAAGCTATATCTCTATCCCCTGCTCCCCCCCCAAGCTATATCTCTATCCCCTGCTCCCCCCCAAGCTATATCTCTATCCCCTGCTCCCCCCCAAGCTATATCTCTATCCCCTGCTCCCCCCCAAGCTATATCTCTATCCCCTGCTCCCCCCCAAGCTATATCTCTATCCCCTGCTCCCCCCCAAGCTATATCTCTATCCCCTGCTCCCCCCCAAGCTATATCTCTATCCCCTGCTCCCCCCCAAGCTATATCTCTATCCCCTGCTCCCCCCCAAGCTATATCTCTATCCCCTGCTCCCCCCCAAGCTATATCTCTATCCCCTGCTCCCCCTCAAGCTATATCTCTATCCCCTGCTCCCCCCCAAGCTATATCTCTATCCCCTGCTCCCCCCAAGCTATATCTCTATCCCCTGCTCCCCCCCAAGCTATATCTCTATCCCCTGCTCCCCCCCAAGCTATATCTCTATCCCCTGCTCCCTCCCCAAGCTATATCTCTATCCCCTGCTCCCCCCCAAGCTATATCTCTATCCCCTGCTCCCCCCCAAGCTATATCTCTATCCCCTGCTCCCCCTCAAGCTATATCTCTATCCCCTGCTCCCCCCTCAAGCTATATCTCTATCCCCTGCTCCCCCCTCAAGCTATATCTCTATCCCCTGCTCCCCCCAAGCTATATCTCTATCCCCTGCTCCCCCCTCAAGCTATATCTCTATCCCCTGCTCCCCCAAGCTATATCTCTATCCCCTGCTCCCCCCTCAAGCTATATCTCTATCCCCTGCTCCCCCCAAGCTATATCTCTATCCCCTGCTCCCCCCTCAAGCTATATCTCTATCCCCTGCTCCCCCCAAGCTATATCTCCATCCCCTGCTGCCCCCAAGCTATACCTCTATCCCCTGCCCCCCCCAAGCTATAGCTCTATCCCCTGCTCCCCCAAAGCTATAGCTCCATCCCCTGCTGCCCCCAAGCTATAGATCCATCCCCTGCTCCCCCAAAGCTATAGCTCCATCCCCTGCCCCCCCCAAGCTATAGCTCCATCCCCTGCTCCCCCCCCCCAAGCTATATCTCTATCCCCTGCTCCCCCAAAGCTATAGCTCCATTCCCTGCCCCCCCCAAGCTATAGCTCCATCCCCTGCTCCCCCCCCCAAGCTATATCTCTATCCCCTGCTCCCCCAAAGCTATAGCTCCATCCCCTGCCCCCCCCCCCCAAGCTATAGCTCCATCCCCTGCTCCCTGCCCCCCAAGCTATAGCTCCATCCCCTGCTCCCTGCCCCAGTTATCTCTCAAGATCCCATGTGATTTCACCTCGTAGACCAGTTCGTGGTGGAAATGGGGGACCTCGAGTTCCCGCAGACATCGTTCAGCTTCAGACACTTGGCCAGAAATCAGGAATTCCTGAAGGAGCAGATTCATCTGCAGAGAAACACGTTTATCCATACTAATGAATATGACAAATTAGCTGTATTAGCTAAACCATCCTAGAACTGAAAGCAAAGGTCAGGGCCGGTAACAATCCCAGAGGTGAATGGGAATCAAGCAAAGGTCAGGGCCGGTAACAATCCCAGAGGTGAATGGGAATCAAGCAAAGGTCAGGGCCGGTAACAATCCCAGAGGTGAATGGGAATCAAGCAAAGGTCAGGGCCGGTAACAATCCCAGAGGTGAATGGGAATCAAGCAAAGGTCAGGGCCGGTAACAATCCCAGAGGTGAATGGGAATCAAGCAAAGGTCAGGGCTGGTAACAATCCCAGAGGTGAATGGGAATCAAGCAAAGGTCAGGGCCGGTAACAATCCCAGAGGTGAATGGGAATCAAGCAAAGGTCAGGGCCGGTAACAATCCCAGAGGTGAATGGGAATCAAGCAAAGGTCAGGGCCGGTAACAGTCCCAGAGGTGAATGGGAATCAAGCAAAGGTCAGGGCCGGTAACAATCCCAGAGGTGAATGGGAATCAAGCAAAGGTTAGGGCCGGTAACAATCCCAGAGGTGAATGGGAATCAAGCAAAGGTCATGGCCGGTAACAATCCCAGAGGTCAATGGGAATCAAGCAAAGGTCAGGGCCGGTAACAATCCCAGAGGTCAATGGGAATCAAGCAAAGGTCAGGGCCGGTAACAATCCCAGAGGTGAATCGGAATCGAGCAAAGGTCAGGGCCGGTAACAATCCCAGAAGTGAATGGGAATCAAGTGAATGGGAATCAAGCAAAGGTCAGGGCCGGTAACAATCCCAGAAGTGAATGGGAATCAAGCAAAGGTCAGGGCCGGTAACAATCCCAGAGGTGAATGGGAATCAAGCAAAGGTCAGGGCCGGTAACAATCCCAGAGGTGAATGGGAATCAAGCAAAGGTCATGACCGGTAACAGTCCCAGAAGTGAATGGGAATCAAGCAAAGGTCAGGGCCGGTAACAATCCCAGAGGTGAATGGGAATCGAGCAAAGGTCAGGGCCGGTAACAATCCCAGAGGTGAATGGGAATAAAGGAGAGGTCGGGGCCGGTAACAATCCCAGAAGTGAATGGGAATAAAGGAGAGGTCGGGGCCGGTAACAATCCCAGAAGTGAATGGGAATCAGACATCACCTCCTTAATTAGATGCTTGACGGGTCGCTGGCCGCCCCCAACACCCCACACGTTGTCCAGTCTGATAATTTCACGCTTTATTCTCAGTAACACTGCAGCGCGGTCAAGAGCAGCCCTAAAAACACACAGAGGAGATTAAGGGGGGAGGCAGAGCGGATTAAAGAGGGGGGAGGCAGAGAGGATTAAAGGGGGGAGGCAGAGCGGATTAAAGAGGAGGGGAGCTCTATACACAGAGCGGGAGGCAGAACGGATTAAGGGGGGGAGGCAGAACGGATTAAAGAGGGGGGACAAAGAACGAATTAAAGGACGGGGAGGTAGGTAGGAATAGAGAGGAGGGAGGTAGAGAGGGGAGAGGCAGAGAGGAATAGAGAGGGGAGAGGCAGAGAGGAATAGAGAGGGGAGAGGCAGAGAGGAATAGCGAGGGGGGAGGCAGAGAGGAATAGAGGGGAGAGGAATAGAGAGGGGGGAGGCAGAGAAAAATAGAGGTGAGAGGCAGAGAAGAATAGAGAGGGGGGAGGCAGAGAAGAATAGAGAGGGGGAGGCAGAGACAAATAGAGAGGGGGGAGGCAGAGAAGAATAGAGAGGGGGAGGCAGAGAAGAATAGAGAGGGGGAGGCAGAGAAGAATAGAGAGGGGGAGGCAGAGACAAATAGAGAGGGGGGAGGCAGAGACAAATAGAGAGGGGGGAGGCAGAGAAGAATAGAGAGGGGGAAGGCAGAGAAGAATAGAGAGGGGGGAGGCAGAGAAGAATAGAGAGGGGAGAGGCAGAGAAGAATAGAGAGGGGGGAGGTAGAGAGGGGAGAGGCAGAGAGGAATAGAGAGGGGAGAGGCAGAGAAGAATAGAGAGGGGAGAGGCAGAGAAGAATAGAGAGGGGGAGGCAGAGAGGAATAGAGAGGGGGGAGGCAGAGAAGAATAGAGAGGGGAGAGGCAGAGAAGAATAGAGAGGGGAGAGGAACAGAGAGAGGGAGCCAGAGAGAAGGAAGAAAAAGAGGATTAGAGAGGGGAAGGAAGAGAGGATGAGGAGGAGCGGATAAGAGAGGGGGAGAAGAACAGAGAGGGGGAGAGGAACAGAGAGGGGGAGCCAGAGAGAAGGAAGACAAAGAGGATTAGAGAGGGGGAGGAAGAGAGGATGAGGAAGAGCGGATAAGAGAGGGAGAGGAACAGAGAGGGGGAGAGGAACAGAGAGGGGGAGAGGAACAGAGAGGGGGAGAGGAACAGAGAGGGGGAGAGGAACAGAGAGGGGGAGAGGAACAGAGAGGGGGAGAGGAGGAGAGGAGGAGAGGAACAGAGGGAGAGGAACAGAGGGAGAGGAACAGAGGGAGAGGAACAGAGGGAGAGGAACAGAGGGAGAGGAACAGAGGGAGAGGAACAGAGGGAGAGGAACAGAGGGAGAGGAACAGAGGGAGAGGAACAGAGAGGGGGAGAGGGACAGAGAGGGGGAGAGGAACAGAGAGGGGGAGAGGAACAGAGAGGGGGAGAGGAACAGAGAGGGGGAGAGGAACAGAGAGGGGGAGAGGAACAGAGAGGGGGAGAGGAACAGAGAGGGGGAGAGGAACAGAGAGGGGGAGAGGAACAGAGAGGGGAGAGGAACAGAGAGGGGAGAGGAACAGATAGGGGGAGAGGAACAGATAGGGGGAGAGGAACAGATAGGGGGAGAGGAACAGATAGGGGGAGGCAGAGAGAGGGAAGGCAAAGAGGATTAGAGAGGGGGAGGCAGAGTGGATGAGGAAGAGCGGATAAGAGAGGGGGAGGCAGAGTGGATGAGGAAGAGCGGATAAGAGAGGGGGAGGAAGAGCAGATTAGAGAGGGAGAGGAATAGAGGGGGAGGCAGAGTGGATTAGAGAGGGAGAGGAATAGAGGGGGAGGCAGAGTGGATTAGAAAGGGTGGCAGAGTGGATTAGAGAGGGAGATGAATAGAGGGGGAGGCAGAGTGGATTAGAGAGGGGGGTGGCAGAGTGGATTAGAGAGGATGGAGGCAGAGAGGATGGAGGCAGAGTGGATTAGAGAGGGTGGAGGCAGAGTGGATTAGAGAGGGTGGAGGCAGAGTGGATTAGAGAGGGTGGAGGCACAGAGAGGGTGGAGGCACAGAGAGGGTGGAGGCACAGAGAGGGTGGAGGCACAGAGAGGGTGGAGGCACAGAGAGGGTGGAGGCATACCTTGCATGATCACAGTCCACTCTGCCCTTATATCGATCCAGGAAGTTTAGTGGAAGAGCATGATCTGCAACAGCTCTAGCTATAAACTGTCCCAGCATCTGAAACACAGAGACACAGGATTACAGCCCTCTCTCTCTACAGCCCACTCTCTCTCTCTCTCTCTCTACAGCCCACTCTCTCTCTCTCTCTCTCTACAGCCCACTCTCTCTCTCTCTCTCTCTCTCTCCAGCCCACACTCTCTCTCTCGACAGCCCACACTCTCTCTCTCTCTCGACAGCCCACTCTCTCTCTCTCTCTCTCTCTACAGCCCACTCTCTCTCTCTCTCTCTCTCTACAGCCCACTCTCTCTCTCTCTCTCTCTCTCTCCAGCCCACACTCTCTCTCTCGACAGCCCACACTCTCTCTCTCTCGACAGCCCACACTCTCTCTCTCTCGACAGCCCACACTCTCTCTCTCTCGACAGCCCACACTCTCTCTCTCTACAGCCCACTCTCTCTCTACAGCCCACTCTCTCTCTACAGCCCACTCTCTCTCTCTCTCTACAGCCCACTCTCTCTCTACAGCCCACTCTCTCTCTACAGCCCACTCTCTCTCTACAGCCCACTCTCTCTCTACAGCCCACTCTCTCTCTACAGCCCACTCTCTCTCTCTCTCTCTCTCTCTACAGCCCACTCTCTCTCTCTCTACAGCCCACTCTCTCTCTCTCTACAGCCCACACTCTCTCTCTCTACAGCCCACACTCTCTCTCTCTACAGCCCACACTCTCTCTCTCTCGACAGCCCACACTCTCTCTCTCGACAGCCCACACTCTCTCTCTCTCTCTCTCTCTCGACAGCCCACACTCTCTCTCTCTCGACAGCCCACTCTCTCTCTCTCTCGACAGCCCACTCTCTCTCTCTCGACAGCCCACACTCTCTCTCTCGACAGCCCACACTCTCTCTCTCGACAGCCCACACTCTCTCTCTCGACAGCCCACACTCTCTCTCTCGACAGCCCACACTCTCTCTCTCGACAGCCCACACTCTCTCTCTCGACAGCCCACACTCTCTCTCTCTCTCTCGACAGCCCACTCTCTCTCTCTCGACAGCCCACACTCTCTCTCTCTCTCTCGACAGCCCACACTCTCTCTCTCGACAGCCCACACTCTCTCTCTCGACAGCCCACACTCTCTCTCTCGCTCGACAGCCCACACTCTCTCTCTCTCTCGACAGCCCACACTCTCTCTCTCTCTCGACAGCCCACACTCTCTCTCTCTACAGCCCACACACTCTCTCTCTCTACAGCCCACGCACTCTCTCTCTCTACAGCCCACGCACTCTCTCTCTCTACAGCCCACGCACTCTCTCTACAGCCCACGCTCTCTCTCTCTCTCTACAGCCCACGCTCTCTCTCTCTCTACAGCCCACGCTCTCTCTCTCTCTACAGCCCACGCTCTCTCTCTCTCTACAGCCCACGCTCTCTCTCTCTCTACAGCCCACGCTCTCTCTCTCTCTACAGCCCACACACTGTCTCTCTCTACAGCCCACACACTGTCTCTCTCTACAGCCCACACACTGTCTCTCTCTACAGCCCACACACTGTCTCTCTCTACAGCCCACACACTGTCTCTCTCTACAGCCCACACACTGTCTCTCTCTCTCTGTAATATATGTATGCACACACTGCAAGTATAGTTATCATTCACCTGGTATTATATGTCTGCTCTGTACAGACTCCTGTGTAATATATGTATGCACACATTGCAAAGATAGTTATCATTCACCTGGTATTATTATATGTCTGCTCTGTACAGACTCCTGTGTAATATATGTATGCACACACTGCAAGTATAGTTATCATTCACCTGGTATTATTATATGTCTGCTCTGTACAGACTCCTGTGTAATATATGTATGCACACACTGCAAGTATAGTTATAATTCACCTGGTATTATTATATGTCTGCTCTGTACAGACTCCTGTGTAATATATGTATGCACACATTGCAAAGATAGTTATCATTCACCTGGTATTATTATATGTCTGCTCTGTACAGACTCCTGTGTAATATATGTATGCACACACTGCAAGTATAGTTATCATTCACCTGGTATTATTATATGTCTGCTCTGTACAGACTCCTGTGTAATATATGTATGCACACATTGCAAGTATAGTTATCATTCACCTGGTATTATTATATGTCTGCTCTGTACAGACTCCTGTGTAATATATGTATGCACACATTGCAAGTATAGTTATCATTCACCTGGTATTATTATATGTCTGCACTGTACAGGCTCCTGTGTAATATATGTATGCACACACTGCAAGTATAGTTATCATTCACCTGGTATTATTATATGTCTGCTCTGTGCAGACTCCTGTGTAATATATGTATGCACACACTGCAAGTATAGTTATCATTCACCTGGTATTATTATATGTCTGCTCTGTACAGACTCCTGTGTAATATATGTATGCACACACTGCAAGTATAGTTATCATTCACCTGGTATTATTATAAGTCTGCTCTGTATAGACTCCTGTGTAATATATGTATGCACACATTGCAATTATAGTTATCATTCACCTGGTATTATTAGACCCCTGCAGTTGGAGGGGCAGACTCCCACTGCAGGGTGACACCGACTGACGGGAGTCTGCCCCTCCCACTGCAGGGTGACGCCGACTGACTAGAAGGGCAGACTCACGTCACCCTGCAGTGGGACGGGGCAGACTCCCGGCAGTCGGCGTCACCCTGCAGTGGGACGGGGCAGACTCCCGGCAGTCGGCGTCACCCTGCAGTGGGACGGGGCAGACTCCCGGCAGTCGGCGTCACCCTGCAGTGGGAGGGGGAAGACTCCCGGCAGTCGGCGTCACCCTGTTTGAGGCTATCGCACCTGTGGAGCTTCGGGCGTGTCCAGTATCAGGTCCGGGAGGTCAGACAGGATTCTGTCGAAGGCCTGAGCAATGTCCTCCTCAGATAAGACTTTCCCCACCAGGTCTGACAGGAGACGGGATGTCAGCTCCCGGTGACTGGCCTTTCCTTCCAATGACAGTGAGACAGCCAGACGAGGCACTCCGGGGGTCTGATTCCCCAAATTTAACTCCTTCAGCAAAGCCTGAAATCAAAACACCCATGTTATACACAGTGATACAGTCATTATACCCTCCCCTGTACTCCCAGCGATAGAGCTCTATACACACACACACATTATACCCTCCCCTGTACTCCCAGCGATAGAGCTCTATACACACACACACATTATACCCTCCCCTGTACTCCCAGCGATAGAGCTCTATACACACACACATTATACCCTCCCCTGTACTCCCAGCGATAGAGCTCTATACACACACACATTATACCCTCCCCTGTACTCCCAGCGATAGAGCTCTATACACACACACACATTATACCCTCCCCTGTACTCCCAGCGATAGAGCTCTATACACACACACATTATACCCTCCCCTGTACTCCCAGCGATAGAGCTCTATACACACTCACACATTATACCCTCCCCTGTACTCCCAGCGATAGAGCTCTATACACACTCACACATTATACCCTCCCCTGTACTCCAAGCGATAGAGCTCTATACACACACACACATTATACCCTCCCCTGTACTCCCAGCGATAGAGCTCTATACACACACACATTATACCCTCCCCTGTACTCCCAGCGATAGAGCTCTATACACACACACACATTATACCCTCCCCTGTACTCCCAGCGATAGAGCTCTATACACACACACACACACACATTATACCCTCCCCTGTACTCCCAGCGATAGAGCTCTATACACACACACACACATTATACCCTCCCCTGTACTCCCAGCGATAGAGCTCTATACACACACACACACACACACACACATTATACCCTCCCCTGTACTCCCAGCGATAGAGCTCTATGCACACACACACACATTATACCCTACCCTGTACTCCCAGCGATAGAGCTCTATACACACACACACATTATACCCTCCCCTGTACTCCCAGCGATAGAGCTCTATACACACACACACACATTATACCCTTCCCTGTACTCCCAGCGATAGAGCTCTATACACACACACATTATACCCTCCCCTGTACTCCCAGCGATAGAGCTCTATACACACACACATTATACCCTACCCTGTACTCCCAGCGATAGAGCTCTATACACACACACACACATTATACCCTCCCCTGTACTCCCAGCGATAGAGCTCTATACACACACACATTATACCCTCCCCTGTACTCCCAGCGATAGAGCTCTATACACACACACATTATACCCTCCCCTGTACTCCCAGCGATAGAGCTCTATACACACACACACACACACACATTATACCCTCCCCTGTACTCCCAGCGATAGAGCTCTATACACACACACACATTATACCCTTCCCTGTACTCCCAGCGATAGAGCTCTATACACACACACACATTATACCCTCCCCTGTACTCCCAGCGATAGAGCTCTATACACACACACACACACATTATACCCTCCCCTGTACTCCCAGCGATAGAGCTCTATACACACACACACACATTATACCCTCCCCTGTACTCCCAGCGATAGAGCTCTATACACACACACATTATACCCTCCCCTGTACTCCCAGCGATAGAGCTCTATACACACACACACACACACACACACATTATACCCTCCCCTGTACTCCCAGCGATAGAGCTCTATACACACACACACACACACACACATTATACCCTCCCCTGTACTCCCAGCGATAGAGCTCTATACACACACACACACACATTATACCCTCCCCTGTACTCCCAGCGATAGAGCTCTATGCACACACACTGTCCCCTTCCCTGTACTCCCAGCGATAGAGCTCTATGCACACACACACTCCCCTCTCCTGTACTCCCAGCGATAGAGCTCTATGCACACACACTGTCCCCTTCCCTGTACTCCCAGCGATAGAGCTCTATGCACACACACACTCCCCTCCCCTGTACTCCCAGCGATAGAGCGCTATGCACACACACTGTCCCCTTCCCTGTACTCCCAGCGATAGAGCTCTATGCACACACACACTCCCCTCTCCTGTACTCCCAGCAATAGAACTCTATACACACACTGTCCCCTTCCCTGTACTCCCAGCGATAGAGCTCTATGCACACACACACTCCCCTCCCCTGTACTCCCAGCGATAGAGCGCTATGCACACACACTGTCCCCTTCCCTGTACTCCCAGCGATAGAGCTCTATGCACACACACACTCCCCTCTCCTGTACTCCCAGCAATAGAACTCTATACACACACTGTCCCTTCCCCCGTGCTACACACAGAACCTTACTATAACTTCTCCTGTGTCTCCGTGCTCAAAGTATTCTCGCACCATTGGTTGCACGTTTTTCTGTAGACCAACTTCATCGAGTTCAGGAACCACCTTCTGATAGATGGTGTCACCCTGCAAGTAATGTACACAATGTTTAGAGGCCCTCACCAGGCCCGGCACAACGTATATAACCTATAGAGGCGCGCGGCAGGCCCGGCACAACTTATAGAACCTATAGAGGCGCGAGGCAGGCCCGGCACAACTTATAGAACATATAGAGGCGCGAGGCAGGCCCGGCACAACTTATAGAACCTATAGAGGCGCGAGGCAGGCCCGGCACAATGCACAGAACCTAGAAAGGCGCTCGCCAGGCCCGGCACAATGCACAGAAACTAGAGAGGCGCTCGCCAGGCCCGGCACAATGGACAGAACCTAGAGAGACGCTCGCCAGGCCAGGCACAATGCACAGAACCTAGAGAGGCGCTCGCCAGACCCGGCACAATGCACAGAACCTAGAGAGGTGCTCGTCAGGCCCGGCACAATGCACAGAACCTAGAGAGGTGCTAGCCAGACCCGGCACAATGCACAGAACCTAGAGAGGTGCTCGTCAGGCCCGGCACAATGCACAGAACCTAGAGAGGTGCTCGCCAGGCCCGGCACAATGCACAGAACCTAGAGAGGCGCTATGGTCACAGTATAAGCAGCGTTTGGGCGATACGGTCACAGTATAAGCAGCGTTTGGGCGATACGGTCACAGTATAAGCAGCGTTTGGGCGGTAACTTGCTGGGGTATATACATGTAACACCTCTGCCCCCAATCATTACCTGGGCCGACTCATCATAATTGGGATCCTGTGCATCAGGCTCCTGGTAAGTGTACACCTGTCCTGGAGCGCCCCACACCCCCTTCCCTCCTGCACCCCCTGCAAAAAAAAAACAACAGGTGGAAACACAGAGTTACCCATTGTAGAGTAGGCCCTCGTCACCCTTCTCATTTTAGAGCAAGCCCCTGTTGCGCCCCCCATTTTAAAGCTCCACTTTGGTCTTGGAAAGCCCCACCCCTTTCCCCCGACAAGTCTTGGAATGCCGCTCCCCAGACCCATCTTGGAAAACCTGGTTCACTTCCCCTCCGATAGATCTTGGAAAGCCCCGTCCCCTTCCCCCGACCCATCTTGGAAACCCTGTCCCCCTGACCCATCTTGGAAAGCCCCGTCCCTTCCCCCCGATCCATCTTGGAAACCCTGTCCCCTTCCCCCCGACCCATCTTGGAAAGCCCCGTCCCTTCCCCCCGATCCATCTTGGAAAGCCCTGTCCTCTTCCCCCTTACCTTTTTTTGGAAGTCCCCTACCCTTCCCCATGCGTGATTTCCGATCACTGCCCTTTCCTTGAGGGCTGAGGGTTTCAGTGGGGGCTTCTGTACTTTCCGAGTCACGGGACGATGTCCGTCGTACTCTGTACTTGGCTTTGGCCTTTACTTTTGCTTCATGAAGAGCCTTCTCTTGAGGAGTCCAGTCACGTGGTACTTCCTCCTCACTCATTTCATCGCCATCCACGGCATCGTCCTCGCATGGACCCATCACAGGTGAATTTGACATATGATCCTGTAGATAAAGTGGAAATTAGACTATTTACAACCATTTCCGCATCCCGCCAAACACCACCATCTCCCACGCATCCCGCCAAACACCACCATCTCCCACGCATCCCGCCAAACACCACCATCTCCCACGCATCCCGCCATACACCACCATCTCCCACGCATCCCGCCATACACCACCATCTCCCACGCATCCCGCCATACACCACCATCTCCCACGCATCCCGCCAAACACCACCATCTCCCACGCATCCCGCCAAACACCACCATCTCCCACGCATCCCGCCAAACACCACCATCTCCCAAGCATCCCGCCAAACACCACCATCTCCCACGCATCCCGCCAAACACCACCATCTCCCAAGCATCCCGCCAAACACCACCATCTCCCACGCATCCCGCCAACCACCACCATCTCCCACGCATCCCGCCAACCACCACCATCTCCCACGCATCCCGCCAAACACCACCATCTCCCACGCATCCCGCCAAACACCACCATCTCCCGCCAAACACCACCATCTCCCACGCATCCCGCCAAACACCACCATCTCCCACGCATCCCGCCAAACACCACCATCTCCCACGCATCCCGCCAAACACCACCATCTCCCACGCAGCCCGCCAAACACCACCATCTCCCACGCAGCCCGCCATACACCACCATCTCCCATGCATCCCGCCATACACCATCACCATCTCCCACGCATCCCGCCAACCACCATCATCTCCCACGCATCCCGCCAAACATCATCATCACCATCTCCCACGCATCCCGCCAAACACCACCACCACCATCTCCCACGCATCCCGCCAACCACCATCATCTCCCACGCATCCCGCCAAACATCATCATCACCATCTCCCACGCATCCCGCCAACCACCACCATCTCCCACGCATCCCGCCAAACATCATCATCACCATCTCCCACGCATCCCGCCAAACACCTCCTCCACCATCTCCCACGAATCCCGCCAAACACCATCATCACCATCATCACCATCTCCCACGCATCCCGCCAACCACCACCACCATCTCCCACGCATCCCGCCAAACACCATCATCACCATCTCCCACGCATCCCGCCAAACACCACCAGCTCCCACGCATCCCGCCAAACACCACCATCACCATCTCCCACGCATCCCGCCAACCACCACCACCATCTCCCACGCATCCCGCCAAACACCATCATCACCATCTCCCACGCATCCCGCCAACCACCACCACCATCTCCCACGCATCCCGCCAAACACCACCATCTCCCACGCATCCCGCCAAACACCACCATCTCCCACGCAGCCCGCCATACACCACCATCTCCCATGCATCCCGCCATACACCATCACCATCTCCCACGCATCCCGCCAACCACCATCATCTCCCACGCATCCCGCCAAACATCATCATCACCATCTCCCACGCATCCCGCCAAACACCACCACCACCATCTCCCACGCATCCCGCCAACCACCATCATCTCCCACGCATCCCGCCAAACATCATCATCACCATCTCCCACGCATCCCGCCAACCACCACCATCTCCCACGCATCCCGCCAAACATCATCATCACCATCTCCCACGCATCCCGCCAAACACCTCCTCCACCATCTCCCACGCATCCCGCCAAACACCATCATCACCATCTCCCACGCATCCCGCCAACCACCACCACCATCTCCCACGCATCCCGCCAAACACCATCATCACCATCTCCCACGCATCCCGCCAAACACCACCATCTCCCACGCATCCCGCCAACCACCACCACCATCTCCCACGCATCCCGCCAAACACCATCACCACCATCTCCCACGCATCCCGCCAACCACCACCACCATCTCCCACGCATCCCGCCAACCACCACCACCATCTCCCACGCATCCCGCCAAACACCACCATCTCCCACGCATCCCGCCAAACACCACCATCTCCCACGCATCCCGCCAAACACCACCATCTCCCACGCATCCCGCCAAACACCACCATCTCCCACGCATCCCGCCAAACACCACCATCTCCCACGCATCCCGCCATACACCACCATCACCCACGCATCCCGCCATACACCACCATCTCCCACGCATCCCGCCAAACACCACCATCTCCCACGCATCCCGCCAAACACCACCATCTCCCACGCATCCCGCCAAACACCATCTCCCACGCATCCCGCCCAACACCTCCATCACCATCTCCCACGCATCCCGCCAAACACCATCTCCCACGCATCCCGCCAAACACCATCATCTCCCACGCATCCCGCCATACACCACCATCTCCCACGCATCCCGCCATACACCACCATCTCCCACGCATCCCGCCATACACCATCTTATTGTGCTGCGTGAGAAGGTGGTGCACAATGACTAGGTTAATTATTAATAGCAGATATAGGGTTAATTAATGGATCTTCCATGTAATCTGGCAGGGCGAGGGTCACATCAGAGCACATACCTCTCTCTAACATATGGTGCTGTTTACATGTGTTCACAGATTCTATTTATTCCCCGAGCCACAGTATAGACTCACATTACCCCACACGGGCGATGTACATGGGTCATGCACACACACACACACACACACACTCTTAGCTAGCATGCACACACACACACACACACACACACACTCCTAGCTAGCATACACACACACACACACACTCCTAGCTAGCATGCACACACACACACACTCCTAGCTAGCATGCACACACACTCCTAGCTAGCATGCACACACACACTCCTAGCTAGCATGCACACACACTCCTAGCTAGCATGCACACGCACACACACTCCTAGCTAGCATGCACACGCACACACACTCCTAGCTAGCATGCACACGCACACACACTCCTAGCTAGCATGCACACGCACACACACTCCTAGCTAGCATGCACACGCACACACACTCCTAGCTAGCATGCACACGCACACACACTCCTAGCTAGCATGCACACACACACACACTCCTAGCTAGCATGCACACACACACACTCCTAGCTAGCATGCACACACACACACTCCTAGCTAGCATGCACACACACACACACTCCTAGCTAGCATGCACACACACACACACTCCTAGCTAGCATGCACACACACACACACTCCTAGCTAGCATGCACACGCACACACACTCCTAGCTAGCATGCACACACACACACACTCCTAGCTAGCATGCACACACACACACACACACTCCTAGCTAACATGCACACACACACACTCCTAGCTAGCATGCACACACACACACTCCTAGCTAGCATGCACACACACACACACACACACACTCCTAGCTAGCATGCACAAACACACACACACTCCTAGCTAGCATGCACACACACTCCTAGCTAGCATGCACACACACTCCTAGCTAGCATGCACACACACTCCTAGCTAGCATGCACACACACTCCTAGCTAGCATGCACACACACTCCTAGCTAGCATGCACACACACTCCTAGCTAGCATGCACACACACTCCTAGCTAGCATGCACACACACACACTCCTAGCTAACATGCACACACACACACACTCTTAGCTAACATGCACACACACTCCTAGCTAGCATGCACACACACACACTCCTAGCTAACATGCACACACACACACACTCCTAGCTAACATGCACACACACACACACACACACACACACACACACACACACACACACACACACACTCCTAGCTAGCATGCACACACACACACTCCTAGCTAACATGCACACACACACACACTCCTAGCTAACATGCACACACACACACACACACACACACTCCTAGCTAACATGCACACACACACACACACACACACTCCTAGCTAACATGCACACACACACACACACTCCTAGCTAGCATGCACACACCCACCCAGGGTAGATGATCTCTAACCTTTAGGGTCCTGACTGACAGGACAGAGGGGTCTGTGATCTGACTCTCCTGCTCTGCAGACTGTTTTTCTCTCTCACTCCCCCCTGCACAGGAAGTGAGGTGGAGGAAAGACTGGAAAACAGAAACCTCCCTCTCCTGCCCCAGCCTACCCCTCCATTAACCCCTCTCCTGCCCCAGCCTACCCCTCCATTAACCCCTCTCCTGCTCCAGCCTACCCCTCCATTAACCCCTCTCCTGTCACAGCCTACCCCTCCATTAACCCCTCTCCTGCTCCAGCCTACCCCTCCATTAACCCCTCTCCTGCCCCAGCCTACCCCTCCATTAACCCCTCTCCTGCCCCAGCCTACCCCTCCATTAACCCCTCTCCTGCCCCAGCCTACCCCTCCATTAACCCCTCTCCTGCCTTAGCCTACCCCTCCATTAACCCCTCTCCTGCCCCAGCCTACCCCTCCATTAACCCCTCTCCTGCCCCAGCCTACCCCTCCATTAACCCCTCTCCTGCCCCAGCCTACCCCTCCATTAACCCCTCTCCTGCCCCAGCCTACCCCTCCATTAACCCCTCTCCTGCCCCAGCCTACCCCTCCATTAACCCCTCTCCTGCCCCAGCCTACCCCTCCATTAACCCCTCTCCTGCCCCAGCCTACCCCTCCATTAACCCCTCTCCTGCCCCAGCCTACCCCTCCATTAACCCCTCTCCTGCCCCAGCCTACCCCTCCATTAACCCCTCTCCTGTCACAGCCTACCCCTCCATTAACCCCTCTCCTGTCACAGCCTACCCCTCCATTAACCCCTCTCCTGTCACAGCCTACCCCTCCATTAACCCCTCTCCTGCTCCAGCCTACCCCTCCATTAACCCCTCTCCTGCCCCAGCCTACCCCTCCATTAACCCCTCTCCTGCCCCAGCCTACCCCTCCATTAACCCCTCTCCTGTCACAGCCTACCCCTCCATTAACCCCTCTCCTGCCCCAGCCTACCCCTCCATTAACCCCTCTCCTGCCCCAGCCTACCCCTCCATTAACCCCTCTCCTGTCACAGCCTACCCCTCCATTAACCCCTCTCCTGCCCCAGCCTACCCCTCCATTAACCCCTCTCCTGCCCCAGCCTACCCCTCCATTAACCCCTCTCCTGCCCCAGCCTACCCCTCCATTAACCCCTCTCCTGCCCCAGCCTACCCCTCCATTAACCCCTCTCCTGCCCCAGCCTACCCCTCCATTAACCCCTCTCCTGCCCCAGCCTACCCCTCCATTAACCCCTCTCCTGTCACAGCCTACCCCTCCATTAACCCCTCTCCTGTCACAGCCTACCCCTCCATTAACCCCTCTCCTGTCACAGCCTACCCCTCCATTAACCCCTCTCCTGCTCCAGCCTACCCCTCCATTAACCCCTCTCCTGCCCCAGCCTACCCCTCCATTAACCCCTCTCCTGCCCCAGCCTACCCCTCCATTAACCCCTCTCCTGCCCCAGCCTACCCCTCCATTAACCCCTCTCCTGCCCCAGCCTACCCCTCCATTAACCCCTCTCCTGCCCCAGCCTACCCCTCCATTAACCCCTCTCCTGTCACAGCCTACCCCTCCATTAACCCCTCTCCTGCCCCAGCCTACCCCTCCATTAACCCCTCTCCTGCCCCAGCCTACCCCTCCATTAACCCCTCTCCTGCCCCAGCCTACCCCTCCATTAACCCCTCTCCTGCCCCAGCCAACCCCTCACCTGCACCAGCCTACCCCTCCATTAACCCCTCTAATGCCACAGCCTACCCCTCCGTTAACCCCTCACCTGCCCCAGCCTTCCCCTCCATTAACCCCTCCCCTTGATGAAAACAAATCAGTGTCTGAATTCCTAGATCTGACATTGACATTAACTCCTCCTACTTCTCATTCCACGCGTACAGCTGTATGATCGGCTACCTGAATAGATCTGACATTAACTCCTCCTACTTCTCATTCCACGCATACAGCTGTATGATCAGCTACCTGAATAGATCTGACACTAACTCCTCCTACTTCTCATTCCACACATACAGCTGTATGATCGGCTACCTGAATAGATCTGACATTAACTCCTCCTACTTCTCATTCCACGCATACAGCTGTATGATCAGCTACCTGAATAGATCTGACATTATCTCCTCCTACTTCTCATTCCACGCATACAGCTGTATGATCAGCTACCTGAATAGATCTGACATTAACTCCTCCTACTTCTCATTCCACACATACAGCTGTATGATCAGCTACCTGAATAGATCTGACATTAACTCCTCCTACTTCTCATTCCACGCGGACAGCTGTATGATCGGCTACCTGAATAGATCTGACATTAACTCCTCCTACTTCTCATTCCACACATACAGCTGTATGATCAGCTACCTGAATAGATCTGACATTAACTCCTCCTACTTCTCATTCCACGCGGACAGCTGTATGATCGGCTACCCGAATAGATCTGACATTAACTCCTCCTACTTCTCATTCCACACATACAGCTGTATGATCAGCTACCTGAATAGATCTGACACTAACTCCTCCTACTTCTCATTCCACGCATACAGCTGTATGATCAGCTACCTGAATAGATCTGACATTAACTCCTCCTACTTCTCATTCCACGCATACAGCTGTATGATCGGCTACCTGAATAGATCTGACATTAACTCCTCCTACTTCTAATTCCACGCATACAGCTGTATGATTAGCTACCTGAATAGATCTGACATTAACTCCTCCTACTTCTCATTCCATGCATAGAGCTGTATGATCAGCTACCTGAATAGATCTGACATTAACTCCTCCTACTTCTCATTCCACGCATACAGCTGTATGATCGGCTACCTGAATAGATCTGACATTAACTCCTCCTACTTCTCATTCCACGCATACAGCTGTATGATCGGCTACCTGAATAGATCTGACATTAACTCCTCCTACTTCTCATTCCACGCATACAGCTGTATGATCAGCTACCTGAATAGATCTGACATTAACTCCTCCTACTTCTAATTCCACGCATACAGCTGTATGATTAGCTACCTGAATAGATCTGACATTAACTCCTCCTACTTCTCATTCCATGCATAGAGCTGTATGATCAGCTACCTGAATAGATCTGACACTAACTCCTCCCACTTCTCATTCCACGCATACAGCTGTATGATCAGCTACCTGAATAGATCTGACATTAACTCCTCCTACTTCTCATTCCAGACATACAGCTGTATGATCGGCTACCTGAATAGATCTGACATTAACTCCTCCTACTTCTCATTCCAGACATACAGCTGTATGATCAGCTACCTGAATAGATCTGACATTATCTCCTCCTACTTCTCATTCCACGCATACAGCTGTATGATCGGCTACCTGAATAGATCTGACATTAACTCCTCCTACTTCTCATTCCACGCATACAGCTGTATGATCAGCTACCTGAATAGATCTGACATTATCTCCTCCTACTTCTCATTCCACGCATACAGCTGTATGATCAGCTACCTGAATAGATCTGACACTAACTCCTCCCACTTCTCATTCCACGCATACAGCTGTATGATCAGATACCTGAATAGATCTGACATTATCTCCTCCTACTTCTCATTCCACGCATACAGCTGTATGATCAGCTACCTGAATAGATCTGACATTAACTCCTCCTACTTCTAATTCCACGCATACAGCTGTATGATTAGCTACCTGAATAGATCTGACATTAACTCCTCCTACTTCTCATTCCACGCATACAGCTGTATGATCAGCTACCTGAATAGATCTGACATTAACTCCTCCTACTTCTCATTCCACACATACAGCTGTATGATCAGCTACCTGAATAGATCTGACATCAACTCCTCCTACTTCTCATTCCACGCATACAGCTGTATGATCAGCTCCCTGAATAGATCTGACATTAACTCCTCCTACTTCTCATTCCACGCGTACAGCTGTATGATCAGCTACCTGAATAGATCTGACATTAACTCCTCCTACTTCTCATTCCACGCATACAGCTGTATGATCGGCTACCTGAATAGATCTGACATTAACTCCTCCTACTTCTCATTCCACGCATACAGCTGTATGATCGGCTACCTGAATAGATCTGACATTAACTCCTCCTACTTCTCATTCCACGCATACAGATGTATGATCAGCTACCTGAATAGATCTGACATTAACTCCTCCTACTTCTCATTCCACGCATACAGCTGTATGATCAGCTACCTGAATAGATCTGACATTAACTCCTCCTACTTCTCATTCCACGCATACATTTGTATGATCACCTACCTGAATAGATCTGACATTAACTCCTCCTACTTCTCATTCCATGCATACATTTGTATGATCAGCTACCTGAATAGATCTGACATTAACTCCTCCTACTTCTCATTCCACGCATACAGCTGTATGATCGGCTACCTGAATAGATCTGACATTAACTCCTCCTACTTCTCATTCCACGCATACAGCTGTATGATCAGCTACCTGAATAGATCTGACATTAACTCCTCCTACTTCTCATTCCATGCATACAGCTGTATGATCGGCTACCTGAATAGATCTGACATTAACTCCTCCTACTTCTCATTCCACGCATACAGCTGTATGATCGCCTACCTGAATAGATCTGACATTAACTCCTCCTACTTCTCATTCCACGCGTACAGCTGTATGATCAGCTACCTGAATAGATCTGACATTAACTCCTCCTACTTCTAATTCCACGCATACAGCTGTATGATCAGCTACCTGAATAGATCTGACATTAACTCCTCCTACTTCTCATTCCACACATACAGCTGTATGATCGGCTACCTGAATAGATCTGACATTAACTCCTCCTACTTCTCATTCCACGCATACAGCTGTATGATCAGCTACCTGAATAGATCTGACATTAACTCCTCCTACTTCTCATTCCACGCATACATTTGTATGATCAGCTACCTGAATAGATCTGACATTAACTCCTCCTACTTCTCATTCCACGCATACATTTGTATGATCAGCTACCTGAATAGATCTGACATTAACTCCTCCTACTTCTCATTCCACGCATACAGCTGTATGATCGGCTACCTGAATAGATCTGACATTAACTCCTCCTACTTCTCATTCCACGCATACAGCTGTATGATCAGCTACCTGAATAGATCTGACATTAACTCCTCCTACTTCTCATTCCATGCATACAGCTGTATGATCGGCTACCTGAATAGATCTGACATTAACTCCTCCTACTTCTCATTCCACGCATACAGCTGTATGATCGCCTACCTGAATAGATCTGACATTAACTCCTCCTACTTCTCATTCCACGCGTACAGCTGTATGATCAGCTACCTGAATAGATCTGACATTAACTCCTCCTACTTCTAATTCCACGCATACAGCTGTATGATCAGCTACCTGAATAGATCTGACATTAACTCCTCCTACTTCTCATTCCACACATACAGCTGTATGATCGGCTACCTGAATAGATCTGACATTAACTCCTCCTACTTCTCATTCCACGCATACAGCTGTATGATCAGCTACCTAAATAGATCTGACATTAACTCCTCCTACTTCTAATTCCACGCATACAGCTGTATGATCAGCTACCTGAATAGATCTGACATTAACTCCTCCTACTTCTCATTCCACGCATACTGCTGTATGATCGGCTACCTGAATAGATCTGACATTAACTCCTCCTACTTCTCATTCCACGCATACAGCTGTATGATCAGCTACCTGAATAGATCTGACATTAACTCCTCCTACTTCTCATTCCACGCATACAGCTGTATGATCAGCTACCTGAATAGATCTGACAGTAACTCCTCCTACTTCTCATTCCATGCATAGAGCTGTATGATCAGCTACCTGAATAGATCTGACATTAACTCCTCCTACTTCTCATTCCATGCATAGAGCTGTATGATCAGCAACCTGAATAGATCTGACATTAACTCCTCCTACTTCTCATTCCACGCATACAGCTGTATGATCGGCTACCTGAATAGATCTGACATTAACTCCTCCTACTTCTCATTCCACGCATACAGCTGTGTGATCGGCTACCTGAATAGATCTGACATTAACTCCTCCTACTTCTCATTCCACGCATACAGCTGTGTGATCGGCTACCTGAATAGATCTGACAGTAACTCCTCCTACTTCTCATTCCATGCATAGAGCTGTATGATCAGCTACCTGAATAGATCTGACATTAACTCCTCCTACTTCTCATTCCATGCATAGAGCTGTATGATCAGCAACCTGAATAGATCTGACATTAACTCCTCCTACTTCTCATTCCACGCATACAGCTGTATGATCGGCTACCTGAATAGATCTGACATTAACTCCTCCTACTTCTCATTCCACGCATACAGCTGTGTGATCGGCTACCTGAATAGATCTGACATTAACTCCTCCTACTTCTCATTCCACGCATACAGCTGTGTGATCGGCTACCTGAATAGATCTGACATTAACTCCTCCTACTTCTCATTCCACGCATACAGCCGTATGATCAGCTACCTGAATAGATCTGACATTAACTCCTCCTACTTCTCATTCCACGCATACAGCTGTATGATCAGCTACCTGAATAGATCTGACATTAACTCCTCCTACTTCTCATTCCATGCATACAGCTGTATGATCAGCTACCTGAATAGATCTGACATTAACTCCTCCTACTTCTCATTCCATGCATACAGCTGTATGATCAGCTACCTGAATAGATCTGACATTAACTCCTCCTACTTCTCATTCCACGCGTACAGCTGTATGATCGGCTACCTGAATAGGTCTGACATTAACTCCTCCTACTTCTCATTCCATGCGTACAGCTGTATGATCAGCTACCTGAATAGATCTGACATTAACTCCTCCTACTTCTCATTCCACGCGTACAGCTGTATGATCGGCTACCTGAATAGGTCTGACATTAACTCCTCCTACTTCTCATTCCACGCGTACAGCTGTATGATCAGCTACCTGAATAGATCTGACATTAACTCCTCCTACTTCTCATTCCAGACATACTGCTGTATGATCGGCTACCTGAATAGATCTGACATTAACTCCTCCTACTTCTCATTCCATGCATACAGCTGCATGATCGGCTACCTGAATAGATCTAATAATAACTCCTCCTACTTCTCATTCCACACATACAGCTGTATGATCGGCTACCTGAATAGATCTGACATTAACTCCTCCTACTTCTCATTCCACGCATACAGCTGTATGATCGGCCACCTGAATAGATCTGAGATTAACTCCTCCTACTTCTCATTCCACGCATACAGCTGTATGATCGGCCACCTGAATAGATCTGACATTAACTCCTCCTACTTCTCATTCCACTTATACAGCTGTATGATCGGCCACCTGAATAGATCTGACACTAACTCCTCCTACTTCTCATTCCACGCATACAGCTGTATGATCGGCCACCTGAATAGATCTGACATTAACTCCTCCTACTTCTCATTCCACGCATACAGCTGTATGATCGGCCACCTGAATAGATCTGACATTAACTCATCCTACTTCTCATTCCACGCATACAGCTGTATGATTGGCCACCTGAATAGATCTGTCAGTAACTCCTCCTACTTCTCATTCCACGCATACAGCTGTATGATCAGCTACCTGAATAGATCTGACATTAACTCCTCCTACTTCTCATTCCATGCATACAGCTGTATGATCGGCTACCTGAATAGATCTGACATTAACTCCTCCTACTTCTCATTCCACGCATACAGCTGTATGATCGCCTACCTGAATAGATCTGACATTAACTCCTCCTACTTCTCATTCCACGCGTACAGCTGTATGATCAGCTACCTGAATAGATCTGACATTAACTCCTCCTACTTCTAATTCCACGCATACAGCTGTATGATCAGCTACCTGAATAGATCTGACATTAACTCCTCCTACTTCTCATTCCACACATACAGCTGTATGATCGGCTACCTGAATAGATCTGACATTAACTCCTCCTACTTCTCATTCCACGCATACAGCTGTATGATCAGCTACCTGAATAGATCTGACATTAACTCCTCCTACTTCTCATTCCACGCATACATTTGTATGATCAGCTACCTGAATAGATCTGACATTAACTCCTCCTACTTCTCATTCCACGCATACAGCTGTATGATCAGCTACCTGAATAGATCTGACATTAACTCCTCCTACTTCTCATTCCACGCATACAGCTGTATGATCGGCTACCTGAATAGATCTGACATTAACTCCTCCTACTTCTCATTCCACGCATACAGCTGTATGATCAGCTACCTGAATAGATCTGACATTAACTCCTCCTACTTCTCATTCCACGCATACAGCTGTATGATCGCCTACCTGAATAGATCTGACATTAACTCCTCCTACTTCTCATTCCACGCGTACAGCTGTATGATCAGCTACCTGAATAGATCTGACATTAACTCCTCCTACTTCTCATTCCACGCATACAGCCGTATGATCAGCTACCTGAATAGATCTGACATTAACTCCTCCTACTTCTCATTCCACGCATACAGCTGTATGATCGCCTACCTGAATAGATCTGACATTAACTCCTCCTACTTCTCATTCCACGCGTACAGCTGTATGATCAGCTACCTGAATAGATCTGACATTAACTCCTCCTACTTCTCATTCCACGCGTACAGCTGTATGATAGGCTACCTGAATAGATCTGACATTAACTCCTCCTACTTCTAATTCCACGCATACAGCTGTATGATCGGCTACCTGATTAGATCTGACATTAACTCCTCCTACTTCTCATTCCACGCATACAGCTGTATGATCAGCTACCTGAATAGATCTGACATTAACTCCTCCTACTTCTCATTCCACGCGTACAGCTGTATGATCGGCTACCTGAATAGATCTGACATTAACTCCTCCTACTTCTCATTCCACGCATACAGCTGTATGATCGGCTACCTGAATAGATCTGACATTAACTCCTCCTACTTCTCATTCCACACATACAGCTGTATGATCGGCTACCTGAATAGATCTGACATTAACTCCTCCTACTTCTCATTCCACACATACAGCTGTATGATCGGCTACCTGAATAGATCTGACATTAACTCCTCCTACTTCTCATTCCACGCATACAGCTGTATGATCAGCTACCTGAATAGATCTGACATTAACTCCTCCTACTTCTAATTCCACGCATACAGCTGTATGATCAGCTACCTGAATAGATCTGACATTAACTCCTCCTACTTCTCATTCCACGCATACAGCTGTATGATCGGCTACCTGAATAGATCTGACATGAACTCCTCCTACTTCTCATTCCACACATACAGCTGTATGATCGGCTACCTGAATAGATCTGACATTAACTCCTCCTACTTCTCATTCCACGCATACTGCTGTATGATCGGCTACCTGAATAGATCTGACATTAACTCCTCCTACTTCTCATTCCACGCATACAGCTGTATGATCAGCTACCTGAATAGATCTGACATTAACTCCTCCTACTTCTCATTCCACGCATACAGCTGTATGATTGGCTACCTGAATAGATCTGACATTAACTCCTCCTACTTCTCATTCCATGCATAGAGCTGTATGATCAGCTACCTGAATAGATCTGACATTAACTCCTCCTACTTCTCATTCCATGCATAGAGCTGTATGATCAGCTACCTGAATAGATCTGACATTAACTCCTCCTACTTCTCATTCCACGCATACAGCTGTATGATCGGCTACCTGAATAGATCTGACATTAACTCCTCCTACTTCTCATTCCACGCATACAGCTGTGTGATCGGCTACCTGAATAGATCTGACATTAACTCCTCCTACTTCTCATTCCACGCATACAGCCGTATGATCAGCTACCTGAATAGATCTGACATTAACTCCTCCTACTTCTCATTCCACGCGTACAGCTGTATGATCAGATACCTGAATAGATCTGACATTAACTCCTCCTACTTCTCATTCCACGCGTACAGCTGTATGATCGGCTACCTGAATAGGTCTGACATTAACTCCTCCTACTTCTCATTCCATGCATACAGCTGCATGATCGGCTACCTGAATAGATCTAATAATAACTCCTCCTACTTCTCATTCCACACATACAGCTGTATGATCGGCTACCTGAATAGATCTGACATTAACTCCTCCTACTTCTCATTCCACGCATACAGCTGTATGATCGGCCACCTGAATAGATCTGAGATTAACTCCTCCTACTTCTCATTCCACGCATACAGCTGTATGATCGGCCACCTGAATAGATCTGACATTAACTCCTCCTACTTCTCATTCCACGCATACAGCTGTATGATCGGCCACCTGAATAGATCTGACACTAACTCCTCCTACTTCTCATTCCACGCATACAGCTGTATGATCAGCCACCTGAATAGATCTGACATTAACTCCTCCTACTTCTCATTCCACGCATACAGCTGTATGATCGGCCACCTGAATAGATCTGACATTAACTCATCCTACTTCTCATTCCACGCATACAGCTGTATGATTGGCCACCTGAATAGATCTGTCAGTAACTCCTCCTACTTCTCATTCAACGCATACAGCTGTATGGTTACCTGAATAGATCTGACTTTAACTCCTCCTACTTCTCATTCCACGCATACAGCTGTATGATCGGCTACCTGAATAGATCTCACATTAACTCCTCCTACTTCTCATTCCACGCATACAGCTGTATGATCGGCTACCTGAATAGATCTGACATTAACTCCTCCTACTTCTCATTCCACGCATACAGCTGTATGATCGGCCACTTGAATAGATCTGACATTAACTCCTCCTACTTCTCATTCCACGCATGCAGCTGTATGATCGGCCACCTGAATAGATCTGACATTAACTCCTCCTACTTCTCATTCCACGCATACAGCTGTATGATTAGCTACCTGAATAGATCTGACATTAACTCCTCCTACTTCTCATTCCACGCATGCAGCTGTATGATCGGCCACCTGAATAGATCTGACATTAACTCCTCCTACTTCTCATTCCACGCATGCAGCTGTATGATCGGCCACCTGAATAGATCTGACATTAACTCCTCCTACTTCTCATTCCACGCATCCAGCTGTATGATCGGCCACCTGAATAGATCTGAAATTAACTCCTCCTACTTCTCATTCCACGCATACAGCTGTATGATCGGCCACCTGAATAGATCTGACATTAACTCCTCCTACTTCTCATTCAACGCATACAGCTGTATGGTTACCTGAATAGATCTGACTTTAACTCCTCCTGATTCTCATTCCACGCATACAGCTGTATGATCGGCTACCTGAATAGATCTGACATTAACTCCTCCTTCTTCTCATTCCACGCATACAGCTGTATGATCAGCTACCTGAATAGATCTGACATTAACTCCTCCTACTTCTCATTCCATGCATACAGCTGTATGATCAGCTACCTGAATAGATCTGACATTAACTCCTCCTACTTCTCATTCCACGCATACAGCTGTATGATCAGCTACCTGAATAGATCTGACATTAACTCCTCCTACTTCTCATTCCATGCATACAGCTGTATGATCAGCCACCTGAATAGATCTGACATTAACTCCTCCTACTTCTCATTCCACGCATACAGCTGTATGATCAGCTACCTGAATAGATCTGACATTAACTCCTCCTACTTCTCATTCCACGCATACAGCTGTATGATCAGCTACCTGAATAGATCTGACAGTAACTCCTGCTTCTTCTCATTCCACGCATACAGCTGTATGATCAGCTACCTGAATAGATCTGACATTAACTCCTCCTACTTCTCATTCCATGCATACAGCTGTATGGTTACCTAAATAGATCTGACAGTAACTCCTCCTACTTCTCATTCCACACATACAGCTGTATGATCGGCTACCTGAATAGATCTGACATTAACTCCTCCTACTTCTCATTCCACGCATACAGCTGTATGATCGGCTACCTGAATAGATCTGACATTAACTCCTCCTACTTCTCATTCCATGCATACAGCTGTATGATCAGCTACCTGAATAGATCTGACATTAACTCCTCCTACTTCTCATTCCATGCATACAGCTGTATGATCGGCTACCTGAATAGATCTGACAGTAACTCCTCCTACTTCTCATTCCACGCATACAGCTGTATGATCAGCTACCTGAATAGATCTGACATTAACTCCTTCTACTTCTCATTCCACGCATACAGCTGTATGATCGGCTACCTGAATAGATCTGACATTAACTCCTCCTACTTCTCATTCCACGCATACAGCTGTATGATCAGCTACCTGAATAGATCTGACATTAACTCCTCCTACTTCTCATTCCACGCATACAGCTGTATGATCGCCTACCTGAATAGATCTGACATTAACTCCTCCTACTTCTCATTCCACGCGTACAGCTGTATGATCAGCTACCTGAATAGATCTGACATTAACTCCTCCTACTTCTCATTCCACGCATACAGCCGTATGATCAGCTACCTGAATAGATCTGACATTAACTCCTCCTACTTCTCATTCCACGCATACAGCTGTATGATCGCCTACCTGAATAGATCTGACATTAACTCCTCCTACTTCTCATTCCACGCGTACAGCTGTATGATCAGCTACCTGAATAGATCTGACATTAACTCCTCCTACTTCTCATTCCACGCGTACAGCTGTATGATCGGCTACCTGAATAGATCTGACATTAACTCCTCCTACTTCTAATTCCACGCATACAGCTGTATGATCGGCTACCTGATTAGATCTGACATTAACTCCTCCTACTTCTCATTCCACGCATACAGCTGTATGATCAGCTACCTGAATAGATCTGACATTAACTCCTCCTACTTCTCATTCCACGCGTACAGCTGTATGATCGGCTACCTGAATAGATCTGACATTAACTCCTCCTACTTCTCATTCCACGCATACAGCTGTATGATCGGCTACCTGAATAGATCTGACATTAACTCCTCCTACTTCTCATTCCACACATACAGCTGTATGATCGGCTACCTGAATAGATCTGACATTAACTCCTCCTACTTCTCATTCCACACATACAGCTGTATGATCGGCTACCTGAATAGATCTGACATTAACTCCTCCTACTTCTCATTCCACGCATACAGCTGTATGATCAGCTACCTGAATAGATCTGACATTAACTCCTCCTACTTCTAATTCCACGCATACAGCTGTATGATCAGCTACCTGAATAGATCTGACATTAACTCCTCCTACTTCTCATTCCACGCATACAGCTGTATGATCGGCTACCTGAATAGATCTGACATGAACTCCTCCTACTTCTCATTCCACACATACAGCTGTATGATCGGCTACCTGAATAGATCTGACATTAACTCCTCCTACTTCTCATTCCACGCATACTGCTGTATGATCGGCTACCTGAATAGATCTGACATTAACTCCTCCTACTTCTCATTCCACGCATACAGCTGTATGATCAGCTACCTGAATAGATCTGACATTAACTCCTTATACTTCTCATTCCACGCATACAGCTGTATGATTGGCTACCTGAATAGATCTGACATTAACTCCTCCTACTTCTCATTCCATGCATAGAGCTGTATGATCAGCTACCTGAATAGATCTGACATTAACTCCTCCTACTTCTCATTCCATGCATAGAGCTGTATGATCAGCTACCTGAATAGATCTGACATTAACTCCTCCTACTTCTCATTCCACGCATACAGCTGTATGATCGGCTACCTGAATAGATCTGACATTAACTCCTCCTACTTCTCATTCCACGCATACAGCTGTGTGATCGGCTACCTGAATAGATCTGACATTAACTCCTCCTACTTCTCATTCCACGCATACAGCCGTATGATCAGCTACCTGAATAGATCTGACATTAACTCCTCCTACTTCTCATTCCACGCGTACAGCTGTATGATCGGCTACCTGAATAGGTCTGACATTAACTCCTCCTACTTCTCATTCCATGCATACAGCTGTATGATCGGCTACCTGAATAGATCTAATAATAACTCCTCCTACTTCTCATTCCACACATACAGCTGTATGATCGGCTACCTGAATAGATCTGACATTAACTCCTCCTACTTCTCATTCCACGCATACAGCTGTATGATCGGCCACCTGAATAGATCTGAGATTAACTCCTCCTACTTCTCATTCCACGCATACAGCTGTATGATCGGCCACCTGAATAGATCTGACATTAACTCCTCCTACTTCTCATTCCACGCATACAGCTGTATGATCGGCCACCTGAATAGATCTGACACTAACTCCTCCTACTTCTCATTCCACGCATACAGCTGTATGATCGGCCACCTGAATAGATCTGACATTAACTCCTCCTACTTCTCATTCCACGCATACAGCTGTATGATCGGCCACCTGAATAGATCTGACATTAACTCATCCTACTTCTCATTCCACGCATACAGCTGTATGATTGGCCACCTGAATAGATCTGTCAGTAACTCCTCCTACTTCTCATTCAACGCATACAGCTGTATGGTTACCTGAATAGATCTGACTTTAACTCCTCCTACTTCTCATTCCACGCATACAGCTGTATGATCGGCTACCTGAATAGATCTCACATTAACTCCTCCTACTTCTCATTCCACGCATACAGCTGTATGATCGGCTACCTGAATAGATCTGACATTAACTCCTCCTACTTCTCATTCCACGCATACAGCTGTATGATCGGCCACTTGAATAGATCTGACATTAACTCCTCCTACTTCTCATTCCACGCATGCAGCTGTATGATCGGCCACCTGAATAGATCTGACATTAACTCCTCCTACTTCTCATTCCACGCATACAGCTGTATGATTAGCTACCTGAATAGATCTGACATTAACTCCTCCTACTTCTCATTCCACGCATGCAGCTGTATGATCGGCCACCTGAATAGATCTGACATTAACTCCTCCTACTTCTCATTCCACGCATGCAGCTGTATGATCGGCCACCTGAATAGATCTGACATTAACTCCTCCTACTTCTCATTCCACGCATCCAGCTGTATGATCGGCCACCTGAATAGATCTGAAATTAACTCCTCCTACTTCTCATTCCACGCATACAGCTGTATGATCGGCCACCTGAATAGATCTGACATTAACTCCTCCTACTTCTCATTCAACGCATACAGCTGTATGGTTACCTGAATAGATCTGACTTTAACTCCTCCTGATTCTCATTCCACGCATACAGCTGTATGATCGGCTACCTGAATAGATCTGACATTAACTCCTCCTACTTCTCATTCCACGCATGCAGCTGTATGATCGGCCACCTGAATAGATCTGACATTAACTCCTCCTACTTCTCATTCCACGCATGCAGCTGTATGATCAGCTACCTGAATAGATCTGACATTAACTCCTCCTACTTCTCATTCCACGCATACAGCTGTATGATCAGCTACCTGAATAGATCTGACATTAACTCCTCCTACTTTTCATTCCACGCATACAGCTGTATGATCAGCTACCTGAATAGATCTGACATTAACTCCTCCTACTTCTCATTCCACGCATACAGCTGTATGGTTACCTGAATAGATCTGACAGTAACTCCTCCTACTTCTCATTCCATGCATACAGCTGTATGGTTACCTAAATAGATCTGACAGTAACTCCTCCTACTTCTCATTCCACGCATACAGCTGTATGATCAGCTACCTGAATAGATCTGACATTAACTCCTCCTACTTCTCATTCCACGCATACAGCTGTATGATCAGCTACCTGAATAGATCTGACATGAACTCCTCCTACTTCTCATTCCACACATACAGCTGTATGATCGGCTACCTGAATAGATCTGACATTAACTCCTCCTTCTTCTCATTCCACGCATACAGCTGTATGATCAGCTACCTGAATAGATCTGACATTAACTCCTCCTACTTCTCATTCCATGCATACAGCTGTATGATCAGCTACCTGAATAGATCTGACATTAACTCCTCCTACTTCTCATTCCACGCATACAGCTGTATGATCAGCTACCTGAATAGATCTGACATTAACTCCTCCTACTTCTCATTCCATGCATACAGCTGTATGATCAGCCACCTGAATAGATCTGACATTAACTCCTCCTACTTCTCATTCCACGCATACAGCTGTATGATCAGCTACCTGAATAGATCTGACATTAACTCCTCCTACTTCTCATTCCACGCATACAGCTGGATGATCAGCTACCTGAATAGATCTGACAGTAACTCCTGCTTCTTCTCATTCCACGCATACAGCTGTATGATCAGCTACCTGAATAGATCTGACATTAACTCCTCCTACTTCTCATTCCATGCATACAGCTGTATGGTTACCTAAATAGATCTGACAGTAACTCCTCCTACTTCTCATTCCACACATACAGCTGTATGATCGGCTACCTGAATAGATCTGACATTAACTCCTCCTACTTCTCATTCCACGCATACAGCTGTATGATCGGCTACCTGAATAGATCTGACATTAACTCCTCCTACTTCTCATTCCATGCATACAGCTGTATGATCAGCTACCTGAATAGATCTGACATTAACTCCTCCTACTTCTCATTCCATGCATACAGCTGTATGATCGGCTACCTGAATAGATCTGACAGTAACTCCTCCTACTTCTCATTCCACGCATACAGCTGTATGATCAGCTACCTGAATAGATCTGACATTAACTCCTCCTACTTTTCATTCCACGCATACAGCTGTATGATCAGCTACCTGAATAGATCTGACATTAACTCCTCCTACTTCTCATTCCACGCATACAGCTGTATGGTTACCTGAATAGATCTGACAGTAACTCCTCCTACTTCTCATTCCATGCATACAGCTGTATGGTTACCTAAATAGATCTGACAGTAACTCCTCCTACTTCTCATTCCACGCATACAGCTGTATGATCAGCTACCTGAATAGATCTGACATTAACTCCTCCTACTTCTCATTCCACGCATACAGCTGTATGATCAGCTACCTGAATAGATCTGACATGAACTCCTCCTACTTCTCATTCCACACATACAGCTGTATGATCGGCTACCTGAATAGATCTGACATTAACTCCTCCTTCTTCTCATTCCACGCATACAGCTGTATGATCAGCTACCTGAATAGATCTGACATTAACTCCTCCTACTTCTCATTCCACGCATACAGCCGTATGATCAGCTACCTGAATAGATCTGACACTAACTCCTCCTACTTCTCATTCCATGCATACAGCTGTATGATCAGCTACCTGAATAGATCTGACAGTAACTCCTCCTACTTCTCATTCCACGCGTACAGCTGTATGATCGGCTACCTGAATAGGTCTGACATTAACTCCTCCTACTTCTCATTCCATGCATACAGCTGCATGATCGGCTACCTGAATAGATCTAATAATAACTCCTCCTACTTCTCATTCCACACATACAGCTGTATGATCGGCTACCTGAATAGATCTGACATTAACTCCTCCTACTTCTCATTCCACGCATACAGCTGTATGATCGGCCACCTGAATAGATCTGAGATTAACTCCTCCTACTTCTCATTCCACGCATACAGCTGTATGATCGGCCACCTGAATAGATCTGACATTAACTCCTCCTACTTCTCATTCCACGCATACAGCTGTATGATCGGCCACCTGAATAGATCTGACACTAACTCCTCCTACTTCTCATTCCACGCATACAGCTGTATGATCGGCCACCTGAATAGATCTGACATTAACTCCTCCTACTTCTCATTCCACGCATACAGCTGTATGATCGGCCACCTGAATAGATCTGACATTAACTCATCCTTCTTCTCATTCCACGCATACAGCTGTATGATTGGCCACCTGAATAGATCTGTCAGTAACTCCTCCTACTTCTCATTCAACGCATACAGCTGTATGGTTACCTGAATAGATCTGACTTTAACTCCTCCTACTTCTCATTCCACGCATACAGCTGTATGATCGGCTACCTGAATAGATCTCACATTAACTCCTCCTACTTCTCATTCCACGCATACAGCTGTATGATCGGCTACCTGAATAGATCTGACATTAACTCCTCCTACTTCTCATTCCACGCATACAGCTGTATGATCGGCCACTTGAATAGATCTGACATTAACTCCTCCTACTTCTCATTCCACGCATGCAGCTGTATGATCGGCCACCTGAATAGATCTGACATTAACTCCTCCTACTTCTCATTCCACGCATACAGCTGTATGATTAGCTACCTGAATAGATCTGACATTAACTCCTCCTACTTCTCATTCCACGCATGCAGCTGTATGATCGGCCACCTGAATAGATCTGACATTAACTCCTCCTACTTCTCATTCCACGCATGCAGCTGTATGATCGGCCACCTGAATAGATCTGACATTAACTCCTCCTACTTCTCATTCAACGCATACAGCTGTATGATCAGCTACCTGAATAGATCTGACATTAACTCCTCCTACTTCTCATTCCACGCATACAGCTGTATGATCAGCTACCTGAATAGATCTGACATTAACTCCTCCTACTTCTCATTCCACGCATACAGCTGTATGATCGGCTACCTGAATAGATCTGACATTAACTCCTCCTACTTCTCATTCCACGCATACAGCTGTATGATCAGCTACCTGAATAGATCTGACATTAACTCCTCCTACTTTTCATTCCACGCATACAGCTGTATGATCAGCTACCTGAATAGATCTGACATTAACTCCTCCTACTTCTCATTCCACGCATACAGCTGTATGGTTACCTGAATAGATCTGACAGTAACTCCTCCTACTTCTCATTCCATGCATACAGCTGTATGGTTACCTAAATAGATCTGACAGTAACTCCTCCTACTTCTCATTCCACGCATACAGCTGTATGATCAGCTACCTGAATAGATCTGACATTAACTCCTCCTACTTCTCATTCCACGCATACAGCTGTATGATCAGCTACCTGAATAGATCTGACATGAACTCCTCCTACTTCTCATTCCACACATACAGCTGTATGATCGGCTACCTGAATAGATCTGACATTAACTCCTCCTTCTTCTCATTCCACGCATACAGCTGTATGATCAGCTACCTGAATAGATCTGACATTAACTCCTCCTACTTCTCATTCCATGCATACAGCTGAATGATCAGCTACCTGAATAGATCTGACATTAACTCCTCCTACTTCTCATTCAACGCATACAGCTGTATGATCAGCTACCTGAATAGATCTGACATTAACTCCTCCTACTTTTCATTCCACGCGTACAGCTGTATGATCGGCTACCTGAATAGATCTGACATTAACTCCTCCTACTTCTCATTCCACGCATACAGCTGTATGGTTACCTGAATAGATCTGACAGTAACTCCTCCTACTTCTCATTCCATGCATACAGCTGTATGGTTACCTAAATAGATCTGACAGTAACTCCTCCTACTTCTCATTCCACGCATACAGCTGTATGATCAGCTACCTGAATAGATCTGACATTAACTCCTCCTACTTCTCATTCCACGCATACAGCTGTATGATCAGCTACCTGAATAGATCTGACATGAACTCCTCCTACTTCTCATTCCACACATACAGCTGTATGATCGGCTACCTGAATAGATCTGACATTAACTCCTCCTTCTTCTCATTCCACGCATACAGCTGTATGATCAGCTACCTGAATAGATCTGACATTAACTCCTCCTACTTCTCATTCCATGCATACAGCTGTATGATCAGCTACCTGAATAGATCTGACATTAACTCCTCCTACTTCTCATTCCACGCATACAGCTGTATGATCAGCTACCTGAATAGATCTGACATTAACTCCTCCTACTTCTCATTCCATGCATACAGCTGTATGATCAGCCACCTGAATAGATCTGACATTAACTCCTCCTACTTCTCATTCCACGCATACAGCTGTATGATCAGCTACCTGAATAGATCTGACATTAACTCCTCCTACTTCTCATTCCACGCATACAGCTGTATGATCAGCTACCTGAATAGATCTGACAGTAACTCCTGCTTCTTCTCATTCCACGCATACAGCTGTATGATCAGCTACCTGAATAGATCTGACATTAACTCCTCCTACTTCTCATTCCATGCATACAGCTGTATGGTTACCTAAATAGATCTGACAGTAACTCCTCCTACTTCTCATTCCACACATACAGCTGTATGATCGGCTACCTGAATAGATCTGACATTAACTCCTCCTACTTCTCATTCCACGCATACAGCTGTATGATCGGCTACCTGAATAGATCTGACATTAACTCCTCCTACTTCTCATTCCATGCATACAGCTGTATGATCAGCTACCTGAATAGATCTGACATTAACTCCTCCTACTTCTCATTCCATGCATACAGCTGTATGATCGGCTACCTGAATAGATCTGACAGTAACTCCTCCTACTTCTCATTCCACGCATACAGCTGTATGATCAGCTACCTGAATAGATCTGACATTAACTCCTCCTACTTCTCATTCCACGCATACAGCTGTATGATCGGCTACCTGAATAGATCTGACATTAACTCCTCCTACTTCTCATTCCACGCATACAGCTGTATGATCGGCTACCTGAATAGATCTGACATTAACTCCTCCTACTTCTCATTCCACGCATACAGCTGTATGATCAGCTACCTGAATAGATCTGACATTAACTCCTCCTACTTCTCATTCCACGCATACAGCTGTATGATCGCCTACCTGAATAGATCTGACATTAACTCCTCCTACTTCTCATTCCACGCGTACAGCTGTATGATCAGCTACCTGAATAGATCTGACATTAACTCCTCCTACTTCTCATTCCACGCATACAGCCGTATGATCAGCTACCTGAATAGATCTGACATTAACTCCTCCTACTTCTCATTCCACGCATACAGCTGTATGATCGCCTACCTGAATAGATCTGACATTAACTCCTCCTACTTCTCATTCCACGCGTACAGCTGTATGATCAGCTACCTGAATAGATCTGACATTAACTCCTCCTACTTCTCATTCCACGCGTACAGCTGTATGATCGGCTACCTGAATAGATCTGACATTAACTCCTCCTACTTCTAATTCCACGCATACAGCTGTATGATCGGCTACCTGATTAGATCTGACATTAACTCCTCCTACTTCTCATTCCACGCATACAGCTGTATGATCAGCTACCTGAATAGATCTGACATTAACTCCTCCTACTTCTCATTCCACGCGTACAGCTGTATGATCGGCTACCTGAATAGATCTGACATTAACTCCTCCTACTTCTCATTCCACGCATACAGCTGTATGATCGGCTACCTGAATAGATCTGACATTAACTCCTCCTACTTCTCATTCCACACATACAGCTGTATGATCGGCTACCTGAATAGATCTGACATTAACTCCTCCTACTTCTCATTCCACACATACAGCTGTATGATCGGCTACCTGAATAGATCTGACATTAACTCCTCCTACTTCTCATTCCACGCATACAGCTGTATGATCAGCTACCTGAATAGATCTGACATTAACTCCTCCTACTTCTAATTCCACGCATACAGCTGTATGATCAGCTACCTGAATAGATCTGACATTAACTCCTCCTACTTCTCATTCCACGCATACAGCTGTATGATCGGCTACCTGAATAGATCTGACATGAACTCCTCCTACTTCTCATTCCACACATACAGCTGTATGATCGGCTACCTGAATAGATCTGACATTAACTCCTCCTACTTCTCATTCCACGCATACTGCTGTATGATCGGCTACCTGAATAGATCTGACATTAACTCCTCCTACTTCTCATTCCACGCATACAGCTGTATGATCAGCTACCTGAATAGATCTGACATTAACTCCTCCTACTTCTCATTCCACGCATACAGCTGTATGATTGGCTACCTGAATAGATCTGACATTAACTCCTCCTACTTCTCATTCCATGCATAGAGCTGTATGATCAGCTACCTGAATAGATCTGACATTAACTCCTCCTACTTCTCATTCCATGCATAGAGCTGTATGATCAGCTACCTGAATAGATCTGACATTAACTCCTCCTACTTCTCATTCCACGCATACAGCTGTATGATCGGCTACCTGAATAGATCTGACATTAACTCCTCCTACTTCTCATTCCACGCATACAGCTGTGTGATCGGCTACCTGAATAGATCTGACATTAACTCCTCCTACTTCTCATTCCACGCATACAGCCGTATGATCAGCTACCTGAATAGATCTGACATTAACTCCTCCTACTTCTCATTCCACGCGTACAGCTGTATGATCGGCTACCTGAATAGGTCTGACATTAACTCCTCCTACTTCTCATTCCATGCATACAGCTGTATGATCGGCTACCTGAATAGATCTAATAATAACTCCTCCTACTTCTCATTCCACACATACAGCTGTATGATCGGCTACCTGAATAGATCTGACATTAACTCCTCCTACTTCTCATTCCACGCATACAGCTGTATGATCGGCCACCTGAATAGATCTGAGATTAACTCCTCCTACTTCTCATTCCACGCATACAGCTGTATGATCGGCCACCTGAATAGATCTGACATTAACTCCTCCTACTTCTCATTCCACGCATACAGCTGTATGATCGGCCACCTGAATAGATCTGACACTAACTCCTCCTACTTCTCATTCCACGCATACAGCTGTATGATTGGCCACCTGAATAGATCTGTCAGTAACTCCTCCTACTTCTCATTCAACGCATACAGCTGTATGGTTACCTGAATAGATCTGACTTTAACTCCTCCTGATTCTCATTCCACGCATACAGCTGTATGATCGGCTACCTGAATAGATCTGACATTAACTCCTCCTACTTCTCATTCCACGCATGCAGCTGTATGATCGGCCACCTGAATAGATCTGACATTAACTCCTCCTACTTCTCATTCCACGCATGCAGCTGTATGATCAGCTACCTGAATAGATCTGACATTAACTCCTCCTACTTCTCATTCCACGCATACAGCTGTATGATCAGCTACCTGAATAGATCTGACATTAACTCCTCCTACTTTTCATTCCACGCATACAGCTGTATGATCAGCTACCTGAATAGATCTGACATTAACTCCTCCTACTTCTCATTCCACGCATACAGCTGTATGGTTACCTGAATAGATCTGACAGTAACTCCTCCTACTTCTCATTCCATGCATACAGCTGTATGGTTACCTAAATAGATCTGACAGTAACTCCTCCTACTTCTCATTCCACGCATACAGCTGTATGATCAGCTACCTGAATAGATCTGACATTAACTCCTCCTACTTCTCATTCCACGCATACAGCTGTATGATCAGCTACCTGAATAGATCTGACATGAACTCCTCCTACTTCTCATTCCACACATACAGCTGTATGATCGGCTACCTGAATAGATCTGACATTAACTCCTCCTTCTTCTCATTCCACGCATACAGCTGTATGATCAGCTACCTGAATAGATCTGACATTAACTCCTCCTACTTCTCATTCCATGCATACAGCTGTATGATCAGCTACCTGAATAGATCTGACATTAACTCCTCCTACTTCTCATTCCACGCATACAGCTGTATGATCAGCTACCTGAATAGATCTGACATTAACTCCTCCTACTTCTCATTCCATGCATACAGCTGTATGATCAGCTACCTGAATAGATCTGACATTAACTCCTCCTACTTCTCATTCCACGCATACAGCTGTATGATCAGCTACCTGAATAGATCTGACATTAACTCCTCCTACTTCTCATTCCACGCATACAGCTGTATGATCAGCTACCTGAATAGATCTGACAGTAACTCCTGCTTCTTCTCATTCCACGCATACAGCTGTATGATCAGCTACCTGAATAGATCTGACATTAACTCCTCCTACTTCTCATTCCATGCATACAGCTGTATGGTTACCTAAATAGATCTGACAGTAACTCCTCCTACTTCTCATTCCACACATACAGCTGTATGATCGGCTACCTGAATAGATCTGACATTAACTCCTCCTACTTCTCATTCCACGCATACAGCTGTATGATCGGCTACCTGAATAGATCTGACATTAACTCCTCCTACTTCTCATTCCATGCATACAGCTGTATGATCAGCTACCTGAATAGATCTGACATTAACTCCTCCTACTTCTCATTCCATGCATACAGCTGTATGATCGGCTACCTGAATAGATCTGACAGTAACTCCTCCTACTTCTCATTCCACGCATACAGCTGTATGATCAGCTACCTGAATAGATCTGACATTAACTCCTCCTACTTTTCATTCCACGCATACAGCTGTATGATCAGCTACCTGAATAGATCTGACATTAACTCCTCCTACTTCTCATTCCACGCATACAGCTGTATGGTTACCTGAATAGATCTGACAGTAACTCCTCCTACTTCTCATTCCATGCATACAGCTGTATGGTTACCTAAATAGATCTGACAGTAACTCCTCCTACTTCTCATTCCACGCATACAGCTGTATGATCAGCTACCTGAATAGATCTGACATTAACTCCTCCTACTTCTCATTCCACGCATACAGCTGTATGATCAGCTACCTGAATAGATCTGACATGAACTCCTCCTACTTCTCATTCCACACATACAGCTGTATGATCGGCTACCTGAATAGATCTGACATTAACTCCTCCTTCTTCTCATTCCACGCATACAGCTGTATGATCAGCTACCTGAATAGATCTGACATTAACTCCTCCTACTTCTCATTCCACGCATACAGCCGTATGATCAGCTACCTGAATAGATCTGACACTAACTCCTCCTACTTCTCATTCCATGCATACAGCTGTATGATCAGCTACCTGAATAGATCTGACAGTAACTCCTCCTACTTCTCATTCCACGCGTACAGCTGTATGATCGGCTACCTGAATAGGTCTGACATTAACTCCTCCTACTTCTCATTCCATGCATACAGCTGCATGATCGGCTACCTGAATAGATCTAATAATAACTCCTCCTACTTCTCATTCCACACATACAGCTGTATGATCGGCTACCTGAATAGATCTGACATTAACTCCTCCTACTTCTCATTCCACGCATACAGCTGTATGATCGGCCACCTGAATAGATCTGAGATTAACTCCTCCTACTTCTCATTCCACGCATACAGCTGTATGATCGGCCACCTGAATAGATCTGACATTAACTCCTCCTACTTCTCATTCCACGCATACAGCTGTATGATCGGCCACCTGAATAGATCTGACACTAACTCCTCCTACTTCTCATTCCACGCATACAGCTGTATGATCGGCCACCTGAATAGATCTGACATTAACTCCTCCTACTTCTCATTCCACGCATACAGCTGTATGATCGGCCACCTGAATAGATCTGACATTAACTCATCCTACTTCTCATTCCACGCATACAGCTGTATGATTGGCCACCTGAATAGATCTGTCAGTAACTCCTCCTACTTCTCATTCAACGCATACAGCTGTATGGTTACCTGAATAGATCTGACTTTAACTCCTCCTACTTCTCATTCCACGCATACAGCTGTATGATCGGCTACCTGAATAGATCTCACATTAACTCCTCCTACTTCTCATTCCACGCATACAGCTGTATGATCGGCTACCTGAATAGATCTGACATTAACTCCTCCTACTTCTCATTCCACGCATACAGCTGTATGATCGGCCACTTGAATAGATCTGACATTAACTCCTCCTACTTCTCATTCCACGCATGCAGCTGTATGATCGGCCACCTGAATAGATCTGACATTAACTCCTCCTACTTCTCATTCCACGCATACAGCTGTATGATTAGCTACCTGAATAGATCTGACATTAACTCCTCCTACTTCTCATTCCACGCATGCAGCTGTATGATCGGCCACCTGAATAGATCTGACATTAACTCCTCCTACTTCTCATTCCACGCATGCAGCTGTATGATCGGCCACCTGAATAGATCTGACATTAACTCCTCCTACTTCTCATTCAACGCATACAGCTGTATGATCGGCTACCTGAATAGATCTGACATTAACTCCTCCTACTTCTCATTCCACGCATACAGCTGTATGATCAGCTACCTGAATAGATCTGACATTAACTCCTCCTACTTTTCATTCCACGCATACAGCTGTATGATCAGCTACCTGAATAGATCTGACATTAACTCCTCCTACTTCTCATTCCACGCATACAGCTGTATGGTTACCTGAATAGATCTGACAGTAACTCCTCCTACTTCTCATTCCATGCATACAGCTGTATGGTTACCTAAATAGATCTGACAGTAACTCCTCCTACTTCTCATTCCACGCATACAGCTGTATGATCAGCTACCTGAATAGATCTGACATTAACTCCTCCTACTTCTCATTCCACGCATACAGCTGTATGATCAGCTACCTGAATAGATCTGACATGAACTCCTCCTACTTCTCATTCCACACATACAGCTGTATGATCGGCTACCTGAATAGATCTGACATTAACTCCTCCTTCTTCTCATTCCACGCATACAGCTGTATGATCAGCTACCTGAATAGATCTGACATTAACTCCTCCTACTTCTCATTCCATGCATACAGCTGAATGATCAGCTACCTGAATAGATCTGACATTAACTCCTCCTACTTCTCATTCAACGCATACAGCTGTATGATCAGCTACCTGAATAGATCTGACATTAACTCCTCCTACTTTTCATTCCACGCGTACAGCTGTATGATCGGCTACCTGAATAGATCTGACATTAACTCCTCCTACTTCTCATTCCACACATACAGCTGTATGATCGGCTACCTGAATAGATCCGACATTAACTCCTCCTACTTCTCATTCAACGCATACAGCTGTATGATCGGCTACCTGAATAGATCTGACATTAACTCCTCCTACTTCTCATTCCACGCATACAGCTGTATGATCAGCTACCTGAATAGATCTGACATTAACTCCTCCTACTTTTCATTCCACGCATACAGCTGTATGATCAGCTACCTGAATAGATCTGACATTAACTCCTCCTACTTCTCATTCCACGCATACAGCTGTATGGTTACCTGAATAGATCTGACAGTAACTCCTCCTACTTCTCATTCCATGCATACAGCTGTATGGTTACCTAAATAGATCTGACAGTAACTCCTCCTACTTCTCATTCCACGCATACAGCTGTATGATCAGCTACCTGAATAGATCTGACATTAACTCCTCCTACTTCTCATTCCACGCATACAGCTGTATGATCGGCTACCTGAATAGATCTGACATTAACTCCTCCTACTTCTCATTCCACGCATACAGCTGTATGATCGGCTACCTGAATAGATCTGACATTAACTCCTCCTACTTCTCATTCCATGCATACAGCTGTATGATCAGCTACCTGAATAGATCTGACATTAACTCCTCCTACTTCTCATTCCATGCATACAGCTGTATGATCGGCTACCTGAATAGATCTGACAGTAACTCCTCCTACTTCTCATTCCACGCATACAGCTGTATGATCAGCTACCTGAATAGATCTGACATTAACTCCTCCTACTTTTCATTCCACGCATACAGCTGTATGATCAGCTACCTGAATAGATCTGACATTAACTCCTCCTACTTCTCATTCCACGCATACAGCTGTATGGTTACCTGAATAGATCTGACAGTAACTCCTCCTACTTCTCATTCCATGCATACAGCTGTATGGTTACCTAAATAGATCTGACAGTAACTCCTCCTACTTCTCATTCCACGCATACAGCTGTATGATCAGCTACCTGAATAGATCTGACATTAACTCCTCCTACTTCTCATTCCACGCATACAGCTGTATGATCAGCTACCTGAATAGATCTGACATGAACTCCTCCTACTTCTCATTCCACACATACAGCTGTATGATCGGCTACCTGAATAGATCTGACATTAACTCCTCCTTCTTCTCATTCCACGCATACAGCTGTATGATCAGCTACCTGAATAGATCTGACATTAACTCCTCCTACTTCTCATTCCACGCATACAGCCGTATGATCAGCTACCTGAATAGATCTGACACTAACTCCTCCTACTTCTCATTCCATGCATACAGCTGTATGATCAGCTACCTGAATAGATCTGACAGTAACTCCTCCTACTTCTCATTCCACGCGTACAGCTGTATGATCGGCTACCTGAATAGGTCTGACATTAACTCCTCCTACTTCTCATTCCATGCATACAGCTGCATGATCGGCTACCTGAATAGATCTAATAATAACTCCTCCTACTTCTCATTCCACACATACAGCTGTATGATCGGCTACCTGAATAGATCTGACATTAACTCCTCCTACTTCTCATTCCACGCATACAGCTGTATGATCGGCCACCTGAATAGATCTGAGATTAACTCCTCCTACTTCTCATTCCACGCATACAGCTGTATGATCGGCCACCTGAATAGATCTGACATTAACTCCTCCTACTTCTCATTCCACGCATACAGCTGTATGATCGGCCACCTGAATAGATCTGACACTAACTCCTCCTACTTCTCATTCCACGCATACAGCTGTATGATCGGCCACCTGAATAGATCTGACATTAACTCCTCCTACTTCTCATTCCACGCATACAGCTGTATGATCGGCCACCTGAATAGATCTGACATTAACTCATCCTACTTCTCATTCCACGCATACAGCTGTATGATTGGCCACCTGAATAGATCTGTCAGTAACTCCTCCTACTTCTCATTCAACGCATACAGCTGTATGGTTACCTGAATAGATCTGACTTTAACTCCTCCTACTTCTCATTCCACGCATACAGCTGTATGATCGGCTACCTGAATAGATCTCACATTAACTCCTCCTACTTCTCATTCCACGCATACAGCTGTATGATCGGCTACCTGAATAGATCTGACATTAACTCCTCCTACTTCTCATTCCACGCATACAGCTGTATGATCGGCCACTTGAATAGATCTGACATTAACTCCTCCTACTTCTCATTCCACGCATGCAGCTGTATGATCGGCCACCTGAATAGATCTGACATTAACTCCTCCTACTTCTCATTCCACGCATACAGCTGTATGATTAGCTACCTGAATAGATCTGACATTAACTCCTCCTACTTCTCATTCCACGCATGCAGCTGTATGATCGGCCACCTGAATAGATCTGACATTAACTCCTCCTACTTCTCATTCCACGCATGCAGCTGTATGATCGGCCACCTGAATAGATCTGACATTAACTCCTCCTACTTCTCATTCAACGCATACAGCTGTATGATCGGCTACCTGAATAGATCTGACATTAACTCCTCCTACTTCTCATTCCACGCATACAGCTGTATGATCAGCTACCTGAATAGATCTGACATTAACTCCTCCTACTTTTCATTCCACGCATACAGCTGTATGATCAGCTACCTGAATAGATCTGACATTAACTCCTCCTACTTCTCATTCCACGCATACAGCTGTATGGTTACCTGAATAGATCTGACAGTAACTCCTCCTACTTCTCATTCCATGCATACAGCTGTATGGTTACCTAAATAGATCTGACAGTAACTCCTCCTACTTCTCATTCCACGCATACAGCTGTATGATCAGCTACCTGAATAGATCTGACATTAACTCCTCCTACTTCTCATTCCACGCATACAGCTGTATGATCAGCTACCTGAATAGATCTGACATGAACTCCTCCTACTTCTCATTCCACACATACAGCTGTATGATCGGCTACCTGAATAGATCTGACATTAACTCCTCCTTCTTCTCATTCCACGCATACAGCTGTATGATCAGCTACCTGAATAGATCTGACATTAACTCCTCCTACTTCTCATTCCATGCATACAGCTGAATGATCAGCTACCTGAATAGATCTGACATTAACTCCTCCTACTTCTCATTCAACGCATACAGCTGTATGATCAGCTACCTGAATAGATCTGACATTAACTCCTCCTACTTTTCATTCCACGCGTACAGCTGTATGATCGGCTACCTGAATAGATCTGACATTAACTCCTCCTACTTCTCATTCCACACATACAGCTGTATGATCGGCTACCTGAATAGATCCGACATTAACTCCTCCTACTTCTCATTCAACGCATACAGCTGTATGATCGGCTACCTGAATAGATCTGACATTAACTCCTCCTACTTCTCATTCCACGCATACAGCTGTATGATCAGCTACCTGAATAGATCTGACATTAACTCCTCCTACTTTTCATTCCACGCATACAGCTGTATGATCAGCTACCTGAATAGATCTGACATTAACTCCTCCTACTTCTCATTCCACGCATACAGCTGTATGGTTACCTGAATAGATCTGACAGTAACTCCTCCTACTTCTCATTCCATGCATACAGCTGTATGGTTACCTAAATAGATCTGACAGTAACTCCTCCTACTTCTCATTCCACGCATACAGCTGTATGATCAGCTACCTGAATAGATCTGACATTAACTCCTCCTACTTCTCATTCCACGCATACAGCTGTATGATCGGCTATCTGAATAGATCTGACCTTAACTCCTCCTACTTCTCATTCCACGCATACAGCTGTATGATCAGCTACCTGAATAGATCCGACATTAACTCCTCCTACTTCTCATTCCACGCATACAGCTGTATGATCGCCTACCTGAATAGATCTGACATTAACTCCTCCTTCTTCTCATTCCACGCATACAGCTGTATGATCAGCTACCTGAATAGATCTGACATTAACTCCTCCTACTTCTCATTCCATGCATACAGCTGAATGATCAGCTACCTGAATAGATCTGACATTAACTCCTCCTACTTCTCATTCAACGCATACAGCTGTATGATCAGCTACCTGAATAGATCTGACATTAACTCCTCCTACTTTTCATTCCACGCGTACAGCTGTATGATCGGCTACCTGAATAGATCTGACATTAACTCCTCCTACTTCTCATTCCACACATACAGCTGTATGATCGGCTACCTGAATAGATCCGACATTAACTCCTCCTACTTCTCATTCCACGCATACAGCTGTATGATCAGCCACCTGAATAGATCTGACATTAACTCCTCCTACTTCTCATTCCACGCATACAGCTGTATGATCAGCTACCTGAATAGATCTGACATTAACTCCTCCTACTTCTCATTCCACGCATACAGCTGTATGATCAGCTACCTGAATAGATCTGACAGTAACTCCTGCTTCTTCTCATTCCACGCATACAGCTGTATGATCAGCTACCTGAATAGATCTGACATTAACTCCTCCTACTTCTCATTCCATGCATACAGCTGTATGGTTACCTAAATAGATCTGACATTAACTCCTCCTACTTCTCATTCCACGCATACAGCTGTATGATCGGCTACCTGAATAGATCTGACATTAACTCCTCCTACTTCTCATTCCACGCATACAGCTGTATGATCAGCTACCTGAATAGATCTGACATGAACTCCTCCTACTTCTCATTCCACACATACAGCTGTATGATCGGCTACCTGAATAGATCTGACATTAACTCCTCCTTCTTCTCATTCCACGCATACAGCTGTATGATCAGCTACCTGAATAGATCTGACATTAACTCCTCCCACTTCTCATTCCATGCATACAGCTGTATGATCAGCTCCCTGAATAGATCTGACATTAACTCCTCCTACTTCTCATTCCACGCATACAGCTGTATGATCAACTACCTGAATAGATCTGACATTAACTCCTCCTACTTCTCATTCCACGCATACAGCTGTATGATCGGCTACCTGAATAGATCTGACATTAACTCCTCCTACTTCTCATTCCACACATACAGCTGTATGATCGGCTACCTGAATAGATCTGACAGTAACTCCTCCTACTTCTCATTCCATGCATACAGCTGTATGATCAGCTACCTGAATAGATCTGACATTAACTCCTCCTACTTCTCATTCCATGCATACAGCTGTATGATCGGCTACCTGAATAGATCTGACAGTAACTCCTCCTACTTCTCATTCCACGCATACAGCTGTATGATCAGCTACCTGAATAGATCTGACATTAACTCCTCCTACTTTTCATTCCACGCATACAGCTGTATGATCAGCTACCTGAATAGATCTGACATTAACTCCTCCTACTTCTCATTCCACGCATACAGCTGTATGGTTACCTGAATAGATCTGACAGTAACTCCTCCTACTTCTCATTCCATGCATACAGCTGTATGGTTACCTAAATAGATCTGACAGTAACTCCTCCTACTTCTCATTCCACGCATACAGCTGTATGATCAGCTACCTGAATAGATCTGACATTAACTCCTCCTACTTCTCATTCCACGCATACAGCTGTATGATCAGCTACCTGAATAGATCTGACATGAACTCCTCCTACTTCTCATTCCACACATACAGCTGTATGATCGGCTACCTGAATAGATCTGACATTAACTCCTCCTTCTTCTCATTCCACGCATACAGCTGTATGATCAGCTACCTGAATAGATCTGACATTAACTCCTCCTACTTCTCATTCCATGCATACAGCTGTATGATCAGCTACCTGAATAGATCTGACATTAACTCCTCCTACTTCTCATTCCACGCATACAGCTGTATGATCAGCTACCTGAATAGATCTGACATTAACTCCTCCTACTTTTCATTCCACGCATACAGCTGTATGATCAGCTACCTGAATAGATCTGACATTAACTCCTCCTACTTTTCATTCCACGCGTACAGCTGTATGATCGGCTACCTGAATAGATCTGACATTAACTCCTCCTACTTCTCATTCCACACATACAGCTGTATGATCGGCTACCTGAATAGATCCGACATTAACTCCTCCTACTTCTCATTCCACGCATACAGCTGTATGATCAGCTACCTGAATAGATCTGACATTAACTCCTCCTACTTCTCATTCCATGCATACAGCTGTATGATCAGCCACCTGAATAGATCTGACATTAACTCCTCCTACTTCTCATTCCACGCATACAGCTGTATGATCAGCTACCTGAATAGATCTGACATTAACTCCTCCTACTTCTCATTCCACGCATACTGCTATATGATCAGCTACCTGAATAGATCTGACAGTAACTCCTGCTTCTTCTCATTCCACGCATACAGCTGTATGATCAGCTACCTGAATAGATCTGACATTAACTCCTCCTACTTCTCATTCCATGCATACAGCTGTATGGTTACCTAAATAGATCTGACATAACTCCTCCTACTTCTCATTCCACGCATACAGCTGTATGATCGGCTACCTGAATAGATCTGACATTAACTCCTCCTACTTCTCATTCCACGCATACAGCTGTATGATCAGCTACCTGAATAGATCTGACATGAACTCCTCCTACTTCTCATTCCACACATACAGCTGTATGATCGGCTACCTGAATAGATCTGACATTAACTCCTCCTTCTTCTCATTCCACGCATACAGCTGTATGATCAGCTACCTGAATAGATCTGACATTAACTCCTCCCACTTCTCATTCCATGCATACAGCTGTATGATCAGCTCCCTGAATAGATCTGACATTAACTCCTCCTACTTCTCATTCCACGCATACAGCTGTATGATCAGCTACCTGAATAGATCTGACATTAACTCCTCCTACTTCTCATTCCACGCATACAGCTGTATGATCGGCTACCTGAATAGATCTGACATTAACTCCTCCTACTTCTCATTCCACACATACAGCTGTATGATCGGCTACCTGAATAGATCTGACAGTAACTCCTCCTACTTCTCATTCCATGCATACAGCTGTATGATCAGCTACCTGAATAGATCTGACATTAACTCCTCCTACTTCTCATTCCATGCATACAGCTGTATGATCGGCTACCTGAATAGATCTGACAGTAACTCCTCCTACTTCTCATTCCATGCATACAGCTGTATGATCAGCTACCTGAATAGATCTGACATTAACTCCTCCTACTTCTCATTCCATGCATACAGCTGTATGATCGGCTACCTGAATAGATCTGACAGTAACTCCTCCTACTTCTCATTCCACGCATACAGCTGTATGATCAGCTACCTGAATAGATCTGACAGTAACTCCTCCTACTTCTCATTCCACGCATACAGCTGTATGATTGCCCATTTTATTGAGGAGAAGCGGTTGCACATCCTACATGATAAAGCTGCCTTGCCCACATTATTGGGGTCCAATTGTACAACCCACATGATGGAGATGCCTTGCTCACATTGCCAGGGGACAAGCTGCTAAGTGACAGGAGAAGAGTCTTAGTGAAATGCGAGGGGGTTTGGTAGACATTACAGCCAGACAGGAAGGAGACATTTGTCATCAATTTATTAATACAGACTTTGAATTTACGTCTATCAATGAACACACTGAGGGAAATGTCACATCTTCCACAGGTTAATGACATGCTCAATGCAGGAGATATTGCTGATTAGGACTATACAGTTGGGGCAAATCCGACCCGGTTATATTTATGAATAAAAATGTCTCCGAGAATCCAGAGTCCTGAAGTTGACTGGAAACCACTGCTACAGGATCCTGAGAACTGCATGAAAAACACATTGCATCACTACACAGGACTCATTGAACATTACCAAGATCATCAAGAATCCAGACCTAGCCATACTGTCTGACTGGCTGCTTTACACATCTGGTGCTGGGTTGTGGGGTAAAATAGAGGTGGGTTGCAGGAGGGAAGTTGGACGACACAGTACGACTCGCCCCCCAATTTCTTCAGTTTTAGTGACTATCAGTTTGTATAGCTTTTCACTGAGGGGAGTTTGAGATGGACTTTGCGAGGCCAGGGGGAGAGGGAGGATAGGGTTAGGGTGTTGTAACATTTCTGCGCACTGATGGTGGTGCATTGGTCTGTCATGACGCTTCAATGTTAAGGCATCAGAGCTACATTGCGAAAGAACAGGCAGCGATCATTGATGTACATGATACGTCCATTATTGCAAAGGGTTTAAAGTGAATCTTAACCTCCTTTAGTAAACAGACCCCAGAGTGTAGATCATTTTCCACCCTTAGGGTCCCTTTAATACAGTCACAGTGGTCTAGGACACTTCATCGCCGCGGCTTCATCGCTGACAGTTCAGTGCGGCAGTTAGAACGCTGAACTGTCAGCAATGAAGAATAACGCGGCCGCGGCTATGTAAGAGCTCTTACAAATGTACAAGTAAAAAGAACATACCTCCCCAATAAATGAACCCCCCCAAACCCCAATACTAAAATTCACCCCAAAACCCAATACTAAAATTAACCCCCGAACCCTAATACTAACCCCCTAAACCCTAATACTAACCCCCGAACCCTAATACTAACCCCCTAAACCCTAATACTAACCCCCTGAACCCTAATACTAACCCCAAACCCTAATACTAACCTCCTAAACCCTAATACTAACCCCCTAAACCCTAATACTAACCCCCAAACCCTAATACTAACCCCCTAAACCCTAATACTAACCTCCTAAACCCTAATACTAACCCCCGAACCCTAATACTAACCCCCTAAACCCTAATACTAACCTCCTAAATCCTAATACTAACCCCCTAAACCCTAATACTAACCCCCGAACCCTAATACTAACCCCCTAAACCCTAATACTAACCTCCTAAACCCTAATACTAACCCCCGAACCCTAATACTAACCCCCGAACCCTAATACTAACCCCCTAAACCCTAATACTAACCCCCGAACCCTAATACTAACCCACGAACCCTAATACTAACCCCCTAAACCCTAATACTAACCCCCTAAACCCTAATACTAACCCCCGAACACTAATACTAACCCCTGAACCCTAATAATAACCCCCGAACCCTAATAATAACCCCCGAACCCTAATACTAACCCCCGAACTCTAATACTAACCCCCGAACCCTAATACTAACCCCCTAAACCCTAATACTAACCCCCTAAACCCTAATACTAACCCCCGAACCCTAATACTAACCCCTAAACCCTAATACTAACCCCTGAACCCTAATACTAACCTCCTAAACCCTAATACTAATCCCTGAACCCTAATACTAACCTCCTAAACCCTAATACTAACCCCCGAACCCTAATACTAACCTCCTAAACCCTAATACTAACCTCCTAAACCCTAATACTAACCCCCGAAACTCTAATACTAACCCCGAACCCTAATACTAACCCTCTAAACCCTAATACTAACCCCGAACCCTAATACTAACCCCTGAACCCTAATACTAACCCCCTAAACCCTAATACTAACCCCCTAAACCCTAATACTAACCCCCTGAACCCTAATACTAACCGCCGAACATTAATACTAACCCCCTAAACCCCAATACTAACCCCCTAAACCCTAATACTAACCCCCTAAACCCTAATACTAACCCCCTAACCCCTAATACTAACCCCCGAACCCTAATACTAACCCCTAAACCCTAATACTAACCCCCTAAACCCTAATACTAACCCCCGAACCCTAATACTAACCCCCTAAACCCTAATACTAACCCCTGAACCCTAATACTAACCCCCTAACCCCTAATACTAACCCCCGAACCATAATACTAACCCTCTAAACCCTAATACTAATCCCTGAACCCTAATACTAACCCCCTGAACCCTAATACTAACCCCCTAAACCCTAATACTAACCCCCGAATCCTAATACTAACCCCCTAAACCCCAATACTAACCCCCTAAACCCTAATACTAACTCCCTAACCCTAATACTAACCCCCGAACCCTAATCCTAACACCCGAACCCTAATACTAACCCCCGAACCCTAATACTAACCTCCTAAACCCTAATACTAATCCCTGAACCCTAATACTAACCCCCTAAACCCTAATACTAACCCCCGAACCCTAATACTAACCCCCTAAACCCTAATACTAACCCCCTGAACTATAATACTAACCCCCGAACCCTTATACTAACCCCCTAAACCCTAATACTAACCCCCGACCCCTAATACTAACCTCCTAAACCCTAATACTAATCCCGAACCCTAATAGTAACCCCCTAAACCCTAATACTAACCCCCTAAACCCTAATACTAACCCCCTAAACCCTAATACTAACCCCCGAACCCTAATACTAACCCCCTAAACCCTAATACTAACCCCCTAAACCCTAATACTAACCCCCGAACCCTAATACTAACCCCCTAAACCCTAATACTAACCTCCTAAACCCTAATACTAACCCCCTAAACCCTAATACTAAAATTCTAACTCTAACACATTAAAACTCATATAGTATAAGCAGTGTTTAGGTGACAGAGTCCCTTTAATACAGTCACAGTATAATCAGTGTTTAGGTGACAGAGCCCCTTTAATACAATCACAGTATAAGCAGCGTTTGGGTGACAGAGCCCCTTTAATACAGTCACAGTATAAGCAGTGTTTGGGTGACAGAGCCCCTTTAATACAGTCACAGTATAAGCAGTGTTTAGGTGACAGCGGTCCTTTAATACAGTCACAGTATAAGCAGCGTTTGGGTGACAGAATCCCTTTAATACAGTCACAATATAAGCAGTGTTTAGGTGACAGAGCCCCTTTAATACAGTCACAGTATAAGCAGTGTTTAGGTGACAGAATCCCTTTAATACAGTCACGGTATAAGCAGTGTTTAGGTGACAGAATCCCTTTAATACAGTCACGGTATAAGCAGTGTTTAGGTGACAGAGTCCCTTTAATACAGTCACAGTATAAGCAGTGTTTAGGTGACAGAGTCCCTTTAATACAGTCACAGTATAAGCAGTGTTTAGGTGACAGAGTCCATTTAATACAGGCACGGTATAAGCAGTGTTTAGGTGACAGAGCCCCTTTAATACAGTCACAGTATAAGCAGTGTTTAGGTGACAGAGCCCCTTTAATACAGTCACAGTATAAGCAGTGTTTATGTGACAGATCCCTTTAATACAGTCACAGTATAAGCAGTGTTTAGGTGACAGAGTCCCTTTAATACAGTCACAGTATAAGCAGTGTTTAGGTGACAGAATCCCTTTAATACAGTCACAGTATAAGCAGTGTTTAGGTGACAGAGTCCCTTTAATACAGTCACAGTATAAGCAGTGTTTAGGTGACAGAATCCCTTTAATACAGTCACAGTATAAGCAGTGTTTAGGTGACAGAATCCCTTTAATACAGTCACAGTATAAGCAGTGTTTAGGTGACAGAGGCCCTTTAATACAGTCACAGTATAAGCAGTGTTTGAGTGACAGAGCCCTTGAACACAGTCACAGTATAAGCAGCGTTTAGGTGACAGAGTCCCTTTAGGGTGGTCTCGCTGGTGTAGGGTGGTCTTTCTGGTGTAGGGTGGTCTGGCTGGTGTAGGGCGGTCTCGCTGGTGTAAGACGGTCTGGTGGTGTAGAGTGGTCTCGCTGTGATCTCGCTGGTGTAGGGTGGTCTCGGTGGTATAGGGTGGTCTCGGTGGTGTAGGGTGGTCTCGCTGGTGTAGGGTGGTCTCGGTGGTGTAGGGTGGTCTCGCTGGTATAGGGCGGTCTTGCTGGTGTAGGGTGGTCTCGCTGGTGTAAGACGGTCTCGCTGGTGTAGGGCGGTTCGCTGGTGTAGGGTGGTCTCGCTGGTGTAAGACGGTCTCGCTGGTGTAGGGCGGTGTCGCTGGTGTAGGGTGGTCTCGGTACTGTAGGGTGGTCTCGGTGGTGTAGGGTGGTCTCGGGTGGTCTTGCTGGTGTAGGGTGGTCTCGCTGGTGTAGGGTGGTCTCGCTGTGATCTCGCTGGTGTAGGGTGGTCTCGCTGGTGTAGGGTGGTCTCGGTGGTGTAGGGTGGTCTCGGTGGTGTAAGACGGTCTCGCTGGTGTAGGGTGGTCTTGCTGGTGTAGGGTGGTCTTGCTGGTGTAGGGTGGTCTCGGGGGTGTAGGGTGGTCTCGGTGGTGTAGGGTGGTCTTGCTGGTCTAGGGTGGTCTCGCTGTGATCTCGCTGGTGTAGGGTGGTCTAGCTGGTGTAGGGTGGTCTCGCTGGTATAGGGTGGTGTAGCTGGTGTAGGGTGGTGTAACTGGTGTAGGGTGGTCTCCCTGATGTAGGGTGGTCTCGCTGGTGTAGGGTGGTCTATTTGGTGTATGGTGGTCTCGCTGTGATCTAGCTGGTGTAGGGTGGTCTCCCTGATGTAGGGTGGTCTCGTTGGTGTAAGACGGTCTCGCTGGTGTAGGGTGGTCTCCCTGGTGTAGGGCAGTCTCGCTGGTGTAGGGTGGTCTCCCTGGTGTAGGGTGGTCTCGGTGGTGTAAGACGGTCTCGCTGGTGTAGGGCGGTCTCAGTGGTGTAGGGTGGTCTCGTGGTGTAGGGTGGTCTGAGTGGTGTAGGGTGGTCTCAGTGGTGTAGGGCGGTCTTGCTGGTGTAGGGTGGTCTCAGTGGTGTAGGGTGGTCTCAGTGGTGTAGGGTGGTCTTGTGGTGTAGGGTGGTCTGAGTGGTGTAGGGTGGTCTCCCTGGTGTAGGGTGGTCTCAGTGGTGTAGGGTGGTCTCAGTGGTGTAGGGTGGTCTTGTGGTGTAGGGTGGTCTGAGTGGTGTAGGGTGGTCTGAGTGGTGTAGGGTGGTCTTGTGGTGTAGGGTGGTCTGAGTGGTGTAGGGTGGTCTTGTGGTGTACGGTGGTCTCAGTGGTGTAGGGTGGTCTTGTGGTGTAGGGTGGTCTTGTGGTGTAGGGTGGTCTCAGTGGTTTAGGGTGGTCTCAGTGGTGTAGGGTGGTCTTGTGGTGTAGGGTGGTCTCAGTGGTGTAGGGTGGTCTTGTGGTGTAGGGTGGTCTGAGTGGTGTAGGGTGGTCTCAGTGGTGTAGGGTGGTCTTGTGGTGTAGGGTGGTCTCAGTGGTGTAGGGTGGTCTCAGTGGTGTAGGGTGGTCTTGTGGTGTAGGGTGGTCTGAGTGGTGTAGGGTGGTCTTGTGGTGTAGGGTGGTCTGAGTGGTGTAGGGTGGTCTGAGTGGTGTAGGATGGTCTCAGTGGTGTAGGGTGGTCTTGTGGTGTAGGGTGGTCTGAGTGGCGTAGGGTGGTCTTGTGGTGTAGGGTGGTCTGAGTGGTGTAGGGTGGTCTTGTGGTGTAGGGTGGTCTGAGTGGTGTAGGGTGGTCTCAGTGGTGTAGGGTGGTCTTGTGGTGGAGGGTGGTCTGAGTGGCGTAGGGTGGTCTCAGTGGTGTAGGGTGGTCTGAGTGGTGTAGGGTGGTCTCAGTGGTGTAGGGTGGTCTTGTGGTGTAGGGCGGTCTTGTGGTGTAGGGTGGTCTGAGTGGCGTAGGGTGGTCTCAGTGGTGTAGGGTGGTCTGAGTGGTGTAGGGTGGTCTGAGTGGTGTAGGGTGGTCTCAGTGGTGTAGGGTGGTCTTGTGGTGTAGGGTGGTCTCAGTGGTGTAGGGTGATCTGAGTGGTGTAGGGTGGTCTCAGTGGTGTAGGGTGGTCTTGTGGTGTAGGGTGGTCTTGTGGTGGAGGGTGGTCTGAGTGGCGTAGGGTGGTCTCAGTGGTGTAGGGTGGTCTGAGTGGTGTAGGGTGGTCTCAGTGGTGTAGGGTGGTCTTGTGGTGTAGGGCGGTCTTGTGGTGTAGGGTGGTCTGAGTGGCGTAGGGTGGTCTCAGTGGTGTAGGGTGGTCTGAGTGGTGTAGGGTGGTCTGAGTGGTGTAGGGTGGTCTGAGTGGTGTAGGGTGGTCTCAGTGGTGTAGGGTGGTCTTGTGGTGTAGGGTGGTCTCAGTGGTGTAGGGTGGTCTAAGTGGTGTAGGGTGGTCTCAGTGGTGTAGGGTGGTCTTGTGGTGTAGGGTGGTCTCAGTGGTGTAGGGTGGTCTAAGTGGTGTAGGGTGGTCTCAGTGGTGTAGGGTGGTCTTGTGGTGTAGGGTGGTCTCAGTGGTGTAGGGTGGTCTAAGTGGTGTAGGGTGGTCTCAGTGGTGTAGGGTGGTCTCAGTGGTGTAGGGTGGTCTTGCTGGGGGTTATCTACTGAAGTCAGACATTAACTCATGTAACAATGATCGGTCATACTATAATCCCCTCCCTCACAGCAATGCCCCGCCCATGGCCACGCCCCTCTGCTGCTTAAAGAGCCCATGCATGGAGTATGGTGATCCCGCCATGAGCCGCTCTACAGACACGTGACCCGGAAACACGCTACGTGCAGGGCTGGGCGACTGGAGAAGGCGGCGGCCATTTTACCGGAGACTAATTATCATTGCGGTTCAGGCAATGTTCTACAGCAAAATGTCTGCCGGCAGGAGACACACCTACCAATGGGCTGACTGGAATCACAGTTATATAGCACGCGGACTGTCAGCCAATCATGACACGCGTCACGCGCACCACCTGCAGTGCCTTGTGGGAGCCGCGTCTATACTGCTGGTTACCAAGGTAACGAGGTCAGTCACAGTAATAGAGGGTCTGCGGATACGGGGGAGAGACCGCGGGAACGGGGGAGAGAGACCGCGGGAACGGGGGGGGGAGAGACCGCGGGAACGGGGGGAGAGACCGCGGGAACGGGGGGGAGAGAGACCGCGGGAACGGGGGAGAGAGACCGCGGGAACGGGGGGGGGAGAGACCGCGGGAACGGGGGGAGAGACCGCGGGAACGGGGGGGGGAGAGACCGCGGGAACGGGGGAGAGAGACCGCGGGAACGGGGGGGGAGAGACCGCGGGAACGGGAGGAGAGACCGCGGGAACGGGGGGGAGAGAGACCGCGGGAACGGGGGGGGGGAGAGACCGCGGGAACGGGGGGGAGAGAGACCGCGGGAACGGGGGGGAGAGACCGCGGGAACGGGGGGAGAGAGACCGCGGGAACGGGGGGGAGAGAGACCGCGGGAACGGGGGGGGGGAGAGACCGCGGGAACGGGGGGGGGGAGAGACCGCGGGAACGGGGGGGGGGAGAGACCGCGGGAACGGGGGGGGGGAGAGACAGCGGGAACGGGGGGGGGGAGAGACAGCGGGAAGGGGGGGGGGGAGAGACAGCGGGAAGGGGGGGGGGAGAGACAGCGGGAAGGGGGGGGGGAGAGACAGCGGGAACGGGGGGGGGAGAGACAGCGGGAACGGGGGGGAGAGAGACAGCGGGAACGGGGGGGAGAGAGACAGCGGGAACGGGGGGGAGAGAGACAGCGGGAACGGGGGGGAGAGAGACAGCGGGAACGGGGGGGAGAGAGACAGCGGGAACGGGGGGGGGGAGAGAGAGACCGCGGGAACGGGGGGAGAGACCGCGGGAACGGGGGGAGAGACAGCGGGAACGGGGGGGGGGAGAGAGAGACCGCGGGTATGGGGGAGAGACCGCGGGAACGGGGGGAGAGACCGCGGGAACGGGGGGAGAGAGAGACCGCGGGTACGGGGGGGGGGAGAGACCGCGGGTACGGGGGGGGGAGAGACCGCGGGAACGGGGGGAGAGAGACCGCGGGAACGGGGGGGGGGGGAGAGAGAGACCGCGGGTATGGGGGAGAGACCGCGGGAACGGGGGGAGAGACCGCGGGTATGGGGGAGAGACCGCGGGAACGGGGGGAGAGACCGCGGGTACGGGGGAGAGACCGCGGGAACGGGGGGAGAGAGACAGCGGGTATGGGGGAGAGACCGCGGGAACGGGGGGGGGGGAGACAGCGGGAACGGGGGGAGAGACAGCGGGTACGGGGGGGGGGGAGAGACAGCGGGTACGGGGGGGGGGGGAGAGACAGCGGGAACGGGGGGGGGGGGAGACAGCGGGAACGGGGGGGGGGGAGACAGCGGGAACGGGGGGGGGGAGAGACAGCGGGTAGGGGGGGGGAGAGACAGCGGGAACGGGGGGGGGGGGAGAGACAGCGGGTAGGGGGGGGGAGAGACAGCGGGTACGGGGGGGGGGGAGAGACAGCGGGTACGGGGGGGGGGGAGAGACAGCGGGTACGGGGGGGGGGAGAGACAGCGGGTATGGGGGGGGGGAGACAGCGGGAAGTCTAATAATGATTAGACTTGGCAGAGGTGTCACATATACACCAATATTATATGATGTCACTATCACAAGGTATAGAGCTTCACATGGGAGCCCACTGCCAGCAAGTGAGAAACTCTCCCATTGGACCAATATGGTAATAATATAGACATGTCATACGCACCCCCCTCTATGATATAATACAGTATGGTATGAGTTTACTGTGGAAATATAAAGATATATAGCTCCAAAAACCAGTCGAATGATTAGAAACGGACACTATTTAATAATTCTATCTTGGTTATGACCAATATGCTGTCAGTGCAGATGTGTCAAAAGCTCTCCCCGCTATGGTATATTACAATATAGTATGATTGGATTGTGGAAATGGAACAATATTTAGCTCCCATTAATACCATTTTATTAATTAGAAACAGACACATTTAAAAATAAAACATCCCATTGGACCAATATGTTGTCAGTTCAGATGTTATATGCACACCCCTGGATGATATGTGACTGCATTGTATGATTATACAATAGACACAAAAGCACCTAACACCCTGGTGCCCACCCTAAGCCAGCACGTGAGCTAACAGTGTGCCTTGTGACTACACCAAACAAGACAAAAAGTGACAAATACCAAGTGATTGACCAGTGTAAAACTCACTTCTTATAACATGAATTAGGATCAATATTACCCTGACGTTATACATCTTGTATATTGGATTCCAGAGCACACCATAAATACATAAAAGAGAAAACAGAACAGTATAGAAAGAAACCCTCCTACTATATTGTAATATATCACACAGGGGCTTGCGGATAACACATCTGCATTGCCAATGTATTGGTCAAATGGGAGATTTTTTTTTTACATTATTTAGAATTATTAAACCATGTCCATTTCTAATCAGTAAACTTCCCATTTCCACTGTAAATCTTACCACATTTTAGGATATATATATATATATATATATATATATATATATATATAATCTATTTGAGCACCTGGTATATACACTTCTCACACAGAGCTCTCTCAGGATGGCCAGGGATCTATTTGAATACCTGGTATGTACACTTCTCACACAGAGCTGTCTCAGGATGGCCAGGGATCTATTTGAATACCTGGTATGTACACTTCTCACACAGAGCTCTCTCAGGATCTATTTGAATACCTGGTATGTATACTTCTCACACAGAGCTGTCTCAGGATGGCCAGGGATCTTTTTGAATACCTGGTATGTACACTTCTCACACAGCGCTCTCTCAGGATGGCCAGGGATCTATTTGAATACCTGGTATGTACACTTCTCACACAGAGCTGTCACAGGATGGCCAGGGATCTTTTTGAATACCTGGTATGTACACTTCTCACACAGAGCTCTCTCAGGATGGCCAGGGATCTATTTGAATACCTGGTATGTACACTTCTCACACAGAGCTCTCTCAGGATCGCTAGGGATCTATCTGAATACCTGGTATATACACTTCTCACACAGAGCTCTCTCAGGATGGCCAGGGATCTATTTGAATACCTGGTATGTACACTTCTCACACAGAGCTGTCTCAGGATGGCTAGGGATCTATTTGAATACCTGGTATATACACTTCTCACACAGAGCTGTCTCAGGATGGCCAGGGATCTATCTGAATACCTGGTATATACACTTCTCACACAGAGCTGTCTCAGGATGGCCAGGGATCTATTTGAATACCTGGTATGTACACTTCTCACACAGAGCTGTCTCAGGATGGCCAGGGATCTATTTGAATACCTGGTATGTACACTTCTCACACAGAGCTCTCTCAGGATGGCTAGGGATCTATTTGAATACCTGGTATATACACTTCTCACACAGAGCTCTCTCAGGATCGCTAGGGATCTATCTGAATACCTGGTATATACACTTCTCACACAGAGCTGTCTCAGGATGGCCAGGGATCTATTTGAATACCTGGTATGTACACTTCTCACACAGAGCTGTCTCAGGATGGCCAGGGATCTATTTGAATACCTGGTATGTACACTTCTCACACAGAGCTGTCTCAGGATGGCCAGGGATCTACCCGGGGCAGGTAGCGGGGAGTGTGGGGGTTTCCCCCGCGGGGCAGGGAGTGTGGTGGTTTCCCCCGCCGGGGTGTGGATTGTGGGGGATTCCCCCCGCCCCGGGGCGGGTACACGTGCCCCATGTGTATAATTGGTTCAGTTCACAGCAGAGCCAACCCAGCTCTTCATCCCTCGAAGGCAGATAAAATGAATGCCATTAAACTTTTTCTGTTTATTATGAGTAAATCAGTCCATGTGATTAGCAATGTGATTTTTTTTTTTTACCCACAGATGGCACGCTGGATGGATCTCACCTGACTGGGAAGAGGTCCACCTGGCTTTGGGAGACATGTCAAAGCCAATGGATGATGAGGCCATGTGTAATGTCCTCTAATAACCCTATAACTGTGCCCCCCCACCCTATAACTGTGCCCCCCCCCCCACTCACGAGTTCCCTCACCCTATAACTGTGCCCCCCCCCACGAGGTCCCTCACCCTATAACTGTGCCCCCCCCCCACCATGGGGCCCCAAACCCTATAACTGTGCCCCCTCTACCACGGGCCACCCCACCCTATAACTGTGCCCCACCACCACCACGGGGCCCCAAACCCTATAAGTGTGCCTATCCACCACAGGGCCCCCCCATCCTATAACTGTGCCCCACCACCACCATGGGGCCCCCCCATCCTATAACTGTGCCCCCCCGCCACCACGGGGCCCCAAACCCTATAAGTGTGCCTACCCACCACAGGGCCCCCCCATCCTATAACTGTGCCCCACCACCACCACGGGGCCCCCCCATCCTATAACTGTGCCCCCCCACCACCATGGGGCCCCAAACCCTATAAGTGTGCCCACCACCACCACGGGGCCCCAAACCCAATGACGGGGCCCTCACCCTATAACGGTGTCCTCCACTGGGTCCCTGGCCCCCTGACTGTTCCCCTCACGGGGCCCCTGGCGTCATGACTGTTCTCCTACATGGGGCCCCTGGCCCTATAAGTGTACCTATTCCTGCTCTATTACAGCACCTTCACCCTGTTCCCCTGCTGTTTTGGTAGGTTGGGCCTCGCTCTCCTGTTCTCCTGTGAGGCTCGTTCTGCAGAGTGCAGAGTCTACGGATCCATGCAGTGAGTCAGCCACAGACCATTGCACAGAGTTTGTCGGCTGTCCGCTTTCCGCCGACCCGTATACCCATCTGGATCGTTACCTTCTCAATGTGTCCCAGAGGAATTTATCAGCTTTAACGCCACAGTCACCAGGTCCAAAAAGCTACATTACCCGTCTTTACGTCATCACCCTCCAGCGCCACTTCCTATCCTTGGCGCGAGACTACTCGCTGTGCGTGAAAAGTGCGGCAGATTTGATTGTTCTGTTGTGTGCTAAGCTGGAGCGGCACTGCTCCATCGTCCCAGCAGAGCTGCGATATCTCTGTGTACGGCTACAGCAGCAGAGCCAGCGTGGTGAGGCCTTACAGAGGAGACTCCGAGGAGATAAGTGTCTTCACCCAATTACTCCAGCCTTTCTCCAGACTGCTAGTGACATGAAACGGGTTCTGCAGCTGCGGAGCGTTCAGGCTGCGCTCCTGGCAGAGCGATGTGTACTCTCCATGCTGTGTAAGCTCGCACGTTGGCCCGCCATGGCCACAGGAGAGCTTGCTGAGGCTGTGACGGTCTACAATCAAGTGGTTTATGAAGTACGGAAGTGGGCCAACTGGCGGAAAGTGCCGCGTACTTTCACTGCTCCCCGGATGGCGAAGCTGCTGGCGGACGAGAGAGGTGTGTTTGTGGCACGTCTGTTCTGCCGCTCTCTGCCACGGATGAGGCAATCTGATAAAATGAGATCCGTGGAATCCCTGGAATTCCTCCTCCAGCGAGATCGAGTGCAAATGGATGCTCTCCTGCAGACCCTGGCACCTTGTGCTGCAGTGGAGGGGGGCAGCAGTGAGCCCGGCTCCCAGGCCACACTATACACTCACTTCTCCGCAGAGCTATGGCCGGTGGCATTTTCCCATGTGTACAGACCCCCGGTGCTGCTACAGTCCTCATGCAGCGAGGAGGCTTCCAGGGAGATGATTAACGTCTTGCAGGATGTGCTGTCATCAGGTGGGCTAATGTATGGATTACATGGTTCTGCATGGCGTGGTGTAGTGTGCGGGAGCATGGTGTATTGCGTCGGTAGAGTGGCGTGTGGGAGTATAGTGTAATGTGTTGGTGGAGTGGCGTGCGGGACAATGGTGGCGTGGCGTGCGGGACAATGGTGTAATGTGTTGGTGGAGTGGCGTGCGGGACAATGGTGTAATGTGTTGGTGGAGTGGCGTGCGGGACAATGGTGTAATGTGTTGGTGGAGTGGCGTGCGGGACAATGGTGTAGTGTGCCGGTGGTGTAGCATGCTGGATGATGGTGTATTGTGTTGGTGGAGTGGCGTGTGGGAGTATGGTGTAGTGTGTTGGTGGCGTGCGGGACAATGGTGTAGTGTGTTGGTGGCGTGCGGGACAATGGTGTAGTGTGTTGGTGGGGTGCGGGACAATGGTGTAGTGTGTTGGTGGGGTGCGGGACAATGGTGTAGTGTGTTGGTGGCGTGCGGGACAATGGTGTAGTGTGTCGGTGGCGTGCGGGACAATGGTGTAGTGTGTCGGTGGCGTGCGGGACAATGGTGTAGTGTGTCGGTGGCGTGCGGGACAATGGTGTAGTGTGTCGGTGGCGTGCGGGACAATGGTGTAGTGTGTCGGTGGCGTGCGGGACAATGGTGTAGTGTGTCGGTGGAGTGGCGTGCGGGACAATGGTGTAGTGTGTCGGTGGAGTGGCGTGCGGGACAATGGTGTAGTGTGTCGGTGGAGGTGCGTAGTGTAGCGGTGGTGTAGCATGCCGGACGATGGTGTAGTGTGTTGGTGCAGGAGCGTGGTGTAGTGTGTTGGTGTAGTAGCGTGCGGGAGCATGGTGTAGTGTGTTTGTGTAGTAGCGTGCGGGAGCATGGTGTAGTGTGTTGGTGTAGTAGCGTGCGGGAGCGTGGTGTAGTGTGTTGGTGTAGTAGCATGGTGTAGTGTGTTGGTGTGGTGTAGCATGCCGGACGATGGTGTATTGTGTTGGTGGAGTAGCGTGCAGGAGCATGGTGTAGTGTGTTGGTGTAGTGTGCCGGTAGTATAGCATGCTGGACGATGGTGTATTGTGTTGGTGGAGTAGCGTGCGGGAGCGTGGTGTAGTGTGTTGGTGTAGTAGCGTGCGGGAGCATGGTGTAGTGTGTTGGTGTGGTGTAGCATGCCGGACGATGGTGTATTGTGTTGGTGGAGTAGCGTGCGGGAGCGTGGTGTAGTGTGTTGGTGGAGTAGCGTGCGGGAGCGTGGTGTAGTGTGTTGGTGGAGTAGCGTGTGGGAGCGTGGTGTAGTGTGTTGGTGTAGTAGCATGGTGTAGTGTGTTGGTGTGGTGTAGCATGCCGGACGATGGTGTATTGTGTTGGTGGAGTAGCGTGCAGGAGCATGGTGTAGTGTGTTGGTGTAGTGTGCCGGTAGTATAGCATGCTGGACGATGGTGTAGTGAGTTGGTGGAGTGGCGTGCGGGACAATGGTGTAGTGTGTTGGTGGAGTAGCGTGCGGGAGCGTGGTGTAGTGTGTTGGTGGAGTAGCGTGCGGGAGCGTGGTGTAGTGTGTTGGTGGAGTAGCGTGCGGGAGCGTGGTGTAGTGTCTTGGTGGAGTAGCGTGCGGGAGCGTGGTGTAGTGTGCGGGAGCATGGTGTAATGTGTTGGTGGAGTGCGGGAGCATGGTGTAATGCGTTGGTGAAGTGGCGTGCGGGAGCATGGTGTAATGCGTTGGTGAAGTGGCGTGCGGGAGCATGGTGTAATGTGTTGGTGAAGTGGCGTGCGGGAGCATGGTGTAATGTGTTGGTGTAGTAGCGTGTGGGAGCATGGTGTAGTGTGTTGGTGAAGTGGCGTGCGGGAGCATGGTGTAATGTGTTGGTGGAGTAGCATGCCGGATGATGGTGTAATGTGGAGGTGCGTGGGGTGGTGTAGGATGCTGGACGATGGTATATTGTGTTGGTGGAGTAGCGTGCAGGAGCGTGGTGTAGTGTGTTGGTGGAGGTGCGTGGTGTAGCATGCGGGATGATGGTGTAGTGTGCCGCTGGTGTAGCATGCAGGAGCGTGGTGTGTTGGTGGAGTAGCGTGCAGGAGCGTGGTGTAGTGTGTTGGTGGAGGTGCGTGGTGTAGTGTGCCGGTGGTGTAGCATGCTGGACGATGGTGTATTGTGTCGGTGGTGTTGCATGCAGCAGTGTGGTGTGGTGTGTTGGTGGAGTAGCGTGCAGGAGCGTGGTGAAGTGTGTTGGTGGAGTAGCGTGCAGGAGCGTGGTGTAGTGTGTTGGTGGAGGTGCGTGGTGTAGCATGCTGGACGATGGTGTAGTGTGCCGCTCGTGTAGCATGCAGGAGCGGGGTGTAGTGTGTTGGTGGTGTAGCATGCTGGACGATGGTGTATTGTGTTGGAGAAGTAGCGTGCAGGAGCGTGGTGTAGTATGTTGTGGAGGTGCGTGGTGTAGCATGCTGTACGATGGTGTAGTGTGCCGCTGGTGTAGCATGCAGGTGCGTGGTGTATTGTGTTGGTGGAGGAGCGTGGTGTAGTATGTTGTGGTGTAGTATGCTGTACGATGGTGTAGTGTGTTGGTGGTGTAGCATGCTGGACGATGGTGTATTGTGTTGGTGGTGTAGCATGCTGGAGCGTGGTGTAGTGTGTTGGTGGAGGAGCGTGGTGTAGTATGTTGTGGTGTAGTATGCTGTACGATGGTGTAGTGTGTTGGTGGTGTAGCATGCTGGACGATGGTGTATTGTGTTGGTGGTGTAGCATGCTGGAGCGTGGTGTAGTGTTGGTGGAGTACATTGCATGCTGTACAGTGATGCTGTAATACTGTAATTGCACCTTCGATATCCTCACTGGGTTTGTGTCACAGAGCGGGTTCCAGAGCTCTGCAGATTGGAAGGACTGAAGCACTGCACTTTGCTCCTCTCTACCCGTGTGTTCACTGCATGGGACCAAGGTATGAACAGTCAGGAGGGTACAGTGTAATATAATCTGGGGGAACCGGAGGGTACAGTGTAATATAATCTGGGGGAACCGGAGGGTACAGTGTAATATAATCTGGGGGAACCGGAGGGTACAGTGTAATATAATCTGGGGGAACCGGGGGGGGGAACAGTGTAATATAATCTGGGGGAACCGGAGGGTACAGTGTAATATAATCTGGGGGAACCGGAGGGTACAGTGTAATATAATCTGGGGGAACCGGAGGGTACAGTGTAATATAATCTGGGTGAACCGGAGGGTACAGTGTAATATAATCTGGGGGAACCGGAGGGTACAGTGTAATATAATCTGGGGGAACCGGAGGGTACAGTGTAATATAATCTGGGGGAACCGGAGGGTACAGTGTAATATAATCTGGGGGAACCGGAGGGTACAGTGTAATATAATCTGGGGGAACCGGAGGGTACAGTGTAATATAATCTGGGGGAACCGGAGGGTACAGTGTAATATAATCTGGGGGAACCGGAGGGTACAGTGTAATATAATCTGGGGGAACCGGGGGGTACAGTGTAATATAATCTGGGGGAACCGGGGGGGGGGGGAACAGTGTAATATAATCTGGGGGAACCGGAGGGTACAGTGTAATATAATCTGGGGGAACCGGAGGGTACAGTGTAATATAATCTGGGGGAACCGGGGGGGGGAACAGTGTAATATAATCTGGGGGAACCGGGGGTACAGTGTAATATAATCTGGGGGAACCGGGGGGGGGAACAGTGTAATATAATCTGGGGGAACCGGGGGGGGAACAGTGTAATATAATCTGGGGGAACCGGAGGGTACAGTGTAATATAATCTGGGGAAACCGGGGGGGGTACAGTGTAATATAATCTGGGGGAACCGGAGGGTACAGTGTAATATAATCTGGGGGAACCGGGGGGGGGTACAGTGTAATATAATCTGGGGGAACCGGAGGGTACAGTGTAATATAATCTGGGGGAACCGGGGGGGGGTACAGTGTAATATAATCTGGGGGAACCGGAGGGTACAGTGTAATATAATCTGGGGGAACCGGGGGGGGGTACAGTGTAATATAATCTGGGGGAACCGGGGGGGGGTACAGTGTAATATAATCTGGGGGAACCGGGGGGGGGTACAGTGTAATATAATCTGGGGGAACCGGGGGGGGGTACAGTGTAATATAATCTGGGGGAACCGGGGGGGGGTACAGTGTAATATAATCTGGGGGAACCGGGGGGGGGTACAGTGTAATATAATCTGGGGGAACCGGGGGGGGGGTACAGTGTAATATAATCTGGGGGAACCGGGGGGGGGGGTACAGTGTAATATAATCTGGGGGAACCGGGGGGTACAGTGTAATATAATCTGGGGGAACAGTGTAATATAATCTGGGGAAACCGGAGGGTACAGTGTAATATAATCTGGGGGAACCGGGGGGGGGTACAGTGTAATATAATCTGGGGGAACCGGAGGGTACAGTGTAATATAATCTGGGGGAACCGGGGGGGGGTACAGTGTAATATAATCTGGGGGAACCGGAGGGTACAGTGTAATATAATCTGGGGGAACCGGAGGGTATAGTGTAATATAATCTGGGGGAACCGGGGGGGAACAGTGTAATATAATCTGGGGGAACCGGGGGGGAACAGTGTAATATAATCTGGGGGAACCGGGGGGGGGGGAACAGTGTAATATAATCTGGGGAAACCGGAGGGTACAGTGTAATATATAATCTGGGGGAATATTGCGTTGTATCGGGGGGTACAGTGTAATATAATCTGGGGGAACCGGGGGGTACAGTGTAATATAATCTGGGGGAACCGGAGGGTACAGTGTAATATAATCTGGGGGAACCGGAGGGTATAGTGTAATATAATCTGGGTGAACCGGAGGGTACAGTGTAATATAATCTGGGGGAACCGGGGGGGGGGGGGAACAGTGTAATATAATCTGGGGGAACCGGGGGGGAACAGTGTAATATAATCTGGGGGAACCGGAGGGTACAGTGTAATATAATCTGGGGGAACCGGGGGGGAACAGTGTAATATAATCTGGGGGAACCGGGGGGGGGAACAGTGTAATATAATCTGGGGGAACCGGAGGGTATAGTGTAATATAATCTGGGGGAACCGGGGGGGAACAGTGTAATATAATCTGGGGGAACCGGGGGGGAACAGTGTAATATAATCTGGGGGAACCGGAGGGTACAGTGTAATATAATCTGGGGGAACCGGGGGGGAACAGTGTAATATAATCTGGGGGAACCGGGGGGGAACAGTGTAATATAATCTGGGGGAACCGGGGGGGGGGAACAGTGTAATATAATCTGGGGGAACCGGGGGGGGGGGGAACAGTGTAATATAATCTGGGGGAACCGGAGGGTACAGTGTAATATAATCTGGGGGAACCGGAGGGTACAGTGTAATATAATCTGGGGGAACCGGGGGGGAACCGGGGGGGAACAGTGTAATATAATCTGGGGGAACCGGGGGGGGAACAGTGTAATATAATCTGGGGGAACCGGGGGGGGGGACAGTGTAATATAATCTGGGGGAACCGGGGGGGGGGGGGACAGTGTAATATAATCTGGGGGAACCGGGGGGGGGGGGGGAACAGTGTAATATAATCTGGGGGAACCGGAGGGTACAGTGTAATATAATCTGGGGGAACCGGGGGGGAACAGTGTAATATAATTTGGGGGAACCGGAGGGTACAGTGTAATATAATCTGGGGAAATATTGCGTTATACCGGAGGGTACAGTGTAATATAATCTAGAGGAATATTGCGTTGTATCGGGGGGTACAGTGTAATATAATCTGGGGGAACCTGGGGGTACAGTGTAATATAATCTGGGGGAACCGGAGGGTACAGTGTAATATAATCTGGGGGAATATTGCGTTACACCGGAGGGTACAGTGTAATATAATCTGGGGGAATATTGCGTTACACCGGGGGGTACAGTGTAATATAATCTGGGGGAATATTGCGTTACACCGGGGGGTACAGTGTAATATAATCTGGGGGAATATTGGATTACACCGGGGGGTACAGTGTAATATAATCTGGGGGAATATTGCGTTACACCGGGGGGTACAGTGTAATATAATCTGGGGGAATATTGCGTTACACCGGGGGGTACAGTGTAATATAATCTGGGGGAATATTGGATTACACCCGGGGGTTACAGTGTAATATAATCTGGGGGAATATTGGATTACACCGGGGGGTACAGTGTAATATAATCTGGGGGAATATTGCGTTACACCGGAGGGTACAGTGTAATATAATCTGGGGGAATATTGGATTACACCCGGGGGTTACAGTGTAATATAATCTGGGGGAATATTGGATTACACCCGGGGGTTACAGTGTAATATAATCTGGGGGAATATTGCGTTATACCGGGGGGTACAGTGTAATATAATCTGGGGGAACCGGGGGGGAACAGTGTAATATAATCTGGGGGAACCGGGGGGGGAACAGTGTAATATAATCTGGGGGAACCGGGGGGGGGGACAGTGTAATATAATCTGGGGGAACCGGGGGGGGGGGGGGACAGTGTAATATAATCTGGGGGAACCGGGGGGGGAGAACAGTGTAATATAATCTGGGGGAACCGGAGGGTACAGTGTAATATAATCTGGGGGAACCGGGGGGGAACAGTGTAATATAATTTGGGGGAACCGGAGGGTACAGTGTAATATAATCTGGGGAAATATTGCGTTATACCGGAGGGTACAGTGTAATATAATCTAGAGGAATATTGCGTTGTATCGGGGGGTACAGTGTAATATAATCTGGGGGAACCTGGGGGTACAGTGTAATATAATCTGGGGGAACCGGAGGGTACAGTGTAATATAATCTGGGGGAATATTGCGTTACACCGGAGGGTACAGTGTAATATAATCTGGGGGAATATTGCGTTACACCGGGGGGTACAGTGTAATATAATCTGGGGGAATATTGCGTTACACCGGGGGGTACAGTGTAATATAATCTGGGGGAATATTGGATTACACCGGGGGGTACAGTGTAATATAATCTGGGGGAATATTGCGTTACACCGGGGGGTACAGTGTAATATAATCTGGGGGAATATTGCGTTACACCGGGGGGTACAGTGTAATATAATCTGGGGGAATATTGGATTACACCCGGGGGTTACAGTGTAATATAATCTGGGGGAATATTGGATTACACCGGGGGGTACAGTGTAATATAATCTGGGGGAATATTGCGTTACACCGGAGGGTACAGTGTAATATAATCTGGGGGAATATTGGATTACACCCGGGGGTTACAGTGTAATATAATCTGGGGGAATATTGGATTACACCCGGGGGTTACAGTGTAATATAATCTGGGGGAATATTGCGTTATACCGGGGGGTACAGTGTAATATAATCTGGGGGAATATTGCGTTACACCGGGGGGTACAGTGTAATATAATCTGGGGGAATATTGCGTTACACCGGGGGGGTACCGTGTAATATAATCTGGGGGAATATTGCGTTACACCGGGGGATACAGTGTAATATAATCTGGGGGAATATTGCGTTACACCGGGGGGGTACCGTGTAATATAATCTGGGGGAATATTGCGTTACACCGGGGGGTACAGTGTAATATAATCTGGGGGAATATTGCGTTATACCGGAGGGTACAGTGTAATATAATCTGGGGGAATATTGCGTTACACCGGGGGGTACAGTGTAATATAATCTGGGGGAATATTGCGTTACACCGGGGGGTACAGTGTAATATAATCTGGGGGAATATTGCGTTATACCGGAGGGTACAGTGTAATATAATCTGGGGGAATATTGCGTTATACCGGGGGGTACAGTGTAATATAATCTGGGGGAATATTGCGTTACACCGGGGGGTACAGTGTAATATAATCTGGTTGAATGTCATTGATCGGGGAATACACACTATAACCGCCCTGTGAGATAATCCAGACATTGGATATATGTTGTGTAGCTTTCTGTACATTATGTAATGTAGTGTTTTAATCACAGGATTTATCCTCTCACACAGGCGTGTGCCGGGCTCTGGCTTCTGCTCTGACTGATAAATGTGTGGCGCACACTCACAATGACCACGGCACCTGGAGCAGGACAGCAGGGTTCCTGACAGATCTGTGCCACCAGCTGTCTGCCATGCTGCAGGGTATGTATGGGAGCCGGGGGGTCTGCTATGCTGCATGGTATGTACGAGAGCCGGGGGGTCTGCCATGCTGCAGGGTATGTACGGGAGCCAGGGGTCTGCTATGCTGCATGGTATGTATGGGAGCCGGGGGGTCTGCCATGCTGCAGGGTATGTATGGGAGCCGGGGGGTCTGCTATGCTGCATGGTATGTACGAGAGCCGGGGGGTCTGCCATGCTGCAGGGTATGTACGAGAGCCGGGGGGTCTGCCATGCTGCATGGTATGTACGGGAGCCAGGGGTCTGCCATGCTGCAGGGTATGTACGGGAGCCGGGGGGTCTGCCATGCTGCAGGGTATGTACGGGAGCCAGGGGTCTGCCATGCTGCAGGGTATGTACGGGAGCCGGGGGGTCTGCCATGCTGCAGGGTATGTACGGGAGCCGGGGGGTCTGCCATGCTGCATGGTATGTACGAGAGCCGGGGGGTCTGCCATGCTGCAGGGTATGTATGGGAGCCGGGGGGTCTGCTATGCTGCATGGTATGTACGAGAGCCGGGGGGTCTGCCATGCTGCATGGTATGTACGAGAGCCGGGGGGTCTGCCATGCTGCATGGTATGTACGGGAGCCAGGGGTCTGCCATGCTGCAGGGTATGTACGGGAGCCGGGGGGTCTGCCATGCTGCAGGGTATGTACGGGAGCCAGGGGTCTGCTATGCTGCATGGTATGTACGGGAGCCAGGGGTCTGCCATGCTGCAGGGTATGTACGGGAGCCGGGGGGTCTGTCATGCTGCAGGGTATGTACGGGAGCCGGGGGGTCTGCCATGCTGCAGGGTATGTACGGGAGCCGAGGGGGTCTGTCATGCTGCAGGGTATGTACGGGAGCCGGGGGTCTGCCATGCTGCAGGGTATGTACGGGAGCCGGGGGGTCTGCCATGCTGCAGGGTATGTATGGGAGCCGGGGGGTCTGTCATGCTGCATGGTATGTACGAGAGCCGGGGGGTCTGCCATGCTGCAGGGTATGTACGGGAGCCGGGGGGTCTGCCATGCTGCATGGTATGTACGGGAGCCGGGGGGTCTGCCATGCTGCAGGGTATGTACGAGAGCCGAGGGGTCTGCCATGCTGCAGGGTATGTACGGGAGCCGGGGGGTCTGCCATGCTGCAGGGTATGTATGGGAGCCGGGGGTCTGCCATGCTGCAGGGTATGTACGGGAGCCAGGGGTCTGTCATGCTGCAGGGTATGTACGGGAGCCGGGGGGTCTGCCATGCTGCATGGTATGTACGGGAGCCAGGGGTCTGCCATGCTGCAGGGTATGTACGGGAGCCGGGGGGTCTGCCATGCTGCATGGTATGTACGGGAGCCAGGGGTCTGTCATGCTGCATGGTATGTACGAGAGCCGGGGGGTCTGCCATGCTGCAGGGTATGTACGAGAGCCGGGGGGTCTGCCATGCTGCAGGGTATGTACGAGAGCCGGGGGGTCTGCCATGCTGCAGGGTATGTACGAGAGCCGGGGGGTCTGCCATGCTGCAGGGTATGTATGGGAGCCGGGGGGTCTGCCATGCTGCAGGGTATGTACGGGAGCCGGGGGGTCTGCCATGCTGCATGGTATGTACGGGAGCCGGGGGGTCTGCCATGCTGCATGGTATGTACGAGAGCCGGGGGTCTGTCATGCTGCAGGGTATGTACGGGAGCCGGGGGGTCTGCCATGCTGCATGGTATGTACGAGAGCCGGGGGGTCTGCCATGCTGCATGGTATGTACGGGAGCCGAGGGGTCTGCCATGCTGCAGGGTATGTACGGGAGCCGGGGGGTCTGCCATGCTGCAGGGTATGTACGAGAGCCGGGGGGTCTGTCATGCTGCATGGTATGTACGGGAGCCAGGGGTCTGCCATGCTGCAGGGTATGTACGGGAGCCGGGGGGTCTGCCATGCTGCAGGGTATGTACGAGAGCCGGGGGGTCTGCCATGCTGCAGGGTATGTACGAGAGCCGGGGGGTCTGCCATGCTGCATGGTATGTACGGGAGCCGAGGGGTCTGCCATGCTGCAGGGTATGTACGAGAGCCGAGGGGTCTGCCATGCTGCATGGTATGTACGAGAGCCGGGGGGTCTGCCATGCTGCATGGTATGTACGGGAGCCGAGGGGTCTGCCATGCTGCAGGGTATGTACGAGAGCCGAGGGGTCTGCCATGCTGCAGGGTATGTACGGGAGCCGGGGGGTCTGTCATGCTGCATGGTATGTACGAGAGCCGGGGGGTCTGCCATGCTGCAGGGTATGTACGGGAGCCGGGGGGTCTGTCATGCTGCAGGGTATGTACGGGAGCCGGGGGGTCTGCCATGCTGCAGGGTATGTACGAGAGCCGGGGGGTCTGCCATGCTGCAGGGTATGTACGGGAGCCAGGGGTCTGCCATGCTGCAGGGTATGTACGGGAGCCGGGGGGTCTGCCATGCTGCAGGGTATGTACGGGAGCCGAGGGGTCTGCCATGCTGCAGGGTATGTACGGGAGCCAGGGGTCTGTCATGCTGCAGGGTATGTACGAGAGCCGGGGGGTCTGCCATGCTGCATGGTATGTACGGGAGCCAGGGGTCTGCTATGCTGCATGGTATGTATGGGAGCCGGGGGGTCTGCCATGCTGCAGGGTATGTACGGGAGCCGGGGGGTCTGTCATGCTGCAGGGTATGTACGAGAGCCGGGGGGTCTGCCATGCTGCAGGGTATGTACGAGAGCCGGGGGGTCTGCCATGCTGCAGGGTATGTACGAGAGCCGGGGGGTCTGCCATGCTGCAGGGTATGTACGAGAGCCGGGGGGTCTGCCATGCTGCAGGGTATGTACGGGAGCCGGGGGGTCTGCCATGCTGCAGGGTATGTACGAGAGCCGGGGGGTCTGCCATGCTGCATGGTATGTACGAGAGCCGGGGGGTCTGCCATGCTGCAGGGTATGTACGGGAGCCGGGGGGTCTGCCATGCTGCATGGTATGTACGAGAGCCGGGGGGTCTGTCATGCTGCAGGGTATGTACGAGAGCCGGGGGGTCTGCCATGCTGCATGGTATGTACGAGAGCCGAGGGGTCTGCCATGCTGCAGGGTATGTACGGGAGCCGGGGGGTCTGTCATGCTGCAGGGTATGTACGGGAGCCGGGGGGTCTGCCATGCTGCAGGGTATGTACGGGAGCCGGGGGGTCTGCCATGCTGCAGGGTATGTACGGGAGCCGGGGGGTCTGTCATGCTGCATGGTATGTACGAGAGCCGGGGGGTCTGCCATGCTGCATGGTATGTACGGGAGCCGGGGGGTCTGTCATGCTGCATGGTATGTACGGGAGCCGGGGGGTCTGTCATGCTGCATGGTATGTACGAGAGCCGGGGGGTCTGCCATGCTGCAGGGTATGTACGAGAGCCGGGGGGTCTGCCATGCTGCATGGTATGTACGGGAGCCGGGGGGTCTGCCATGCTGCAGGGTATGTACGGGAGCCGGGGGGTCTGCCATGCTGCATGGTATGTACGGGAGCCGGGGGGTCTGTCATGCTGCAGGGTATGTACGAGAGCCGGGGGGTCTGCCATGCTGCAGGGTATGTACGAGAGCCGGGGGGTCTGCCATGCTGCATGGTATGTACGGGAGCCGGGGGGTCTGCCATGCTGCATGGTATGTACGGGAGCCGGGGGGTCTGCCATGCTGCAGGGTATGTACGAGAGCCGGGGGGTCTGCCATGCTGCAGGGTATGTACGAGAGCCGGGGGGTCTGCCATGCTACCTATCTATTTTTCTCTCTCTCCCCAGATCCAGATACATGTAGTGGGTCTCTGGTAGGGGTCTGTCTTCTCAGCCGATGCGTGGCTTCACTGCAGCTCTGTGATCTCTGGCTGCGGAGCCGAACACAGCTCTGCGTGTCTGTAGCATCACTTGGCCCATTAGTGTTACTCAGTCATGGAGACCTGCCGGTAAGTGTCACTGACTTACACAGCACAGCAGCTCTATACATGCGTATCACACCGTCTTATATAGGCAACTGTGCCTCGCTCTGCCTGCCTTTTATATAGTTATTTGTGTGCCGCGCTGTCTGTGGGAATCACTATTTATATAGTTATTTGTGTGCCGCGCTGTCTGTGGGAATCACTATTTATATAGTTATTTGTGTGCTGCGCTGTCTGTGGGAATCACTATTTATATAGTTATTTGTGTGCTGCGCTGTCTGTGGGAATCACTATTTATATAGTTATTTGTGTGCCGCGCTGTCTGTGGGAATCACTATTTATATAGTTATTTGTGTGCCACGCTGTCTGTGGGAATCACTATTTATATAGTTATTTGTGTGCCACGCTGTCTGTGGGAATCACTATTTATATAGTTATTTGTGTGCCACGCTGTCTGTGGGAATCACTATTTATATAGTTATTTGTGTGCCGCGCTGTCTGTGGGAATCACTATTTATATAGTTATTTATATAGTTATTTGTGTGCCGCGCTGTCTGTGGGAATCACTATTTATATAGTTATTTGTGTGCTGCGCTCTCTGTGGGAATCACTATTTATATAGTTATTTGTGTGCTGCGCTGTCTGTGGGAATCACTATTTATATAGTTATTTGTGTGCTGCGCTGTCTGTGGGAATCACTATTTATATAGTTATTTATATAGTTATTTGTGTGCTGCGCTGTCTGTGGGAATCACTATTTATATAGTTATTTATATAGTTATTTGTGTGCTGCGCTGTCTGTGGGAATCACTATTTATATAGTTATTTGTGTGCCGCGCTGTCTGTGGGAATCACTATTTATATAGTTATTTGTGTGCTGCGCTGTCTGTGGGAATCACTATTTATATAGTTATTTGTGTGCCGGGCTGTCTGTGGGTATCACTATTTATATAGTTATTTATATCGTTATTTGTGTGCCGCGCTGTCTGTGGGAATCACTATTTATATAGTTATTTGTGTGCTGCGCTGTCTGTGGGAATCACTATTTATATAGTTATTTGTGTGCTGCGCTGTCTGTGGGAATCACTATTTATATAGTTATTTGTGTGCTGCGCTGTCTGTGGGAATCACTATTTATATAGTTATTTGTGTGCTGCGCTGTCTGTGGGAATCACTATTTATATAGTTATTTGTGTGCCGCGCTGTCTGTGGGAATCACTATTTATATAGTTATTTATATAGTTATTTGTGTGCCGCGCTGTCTGTGGGAATCACTATTTATATAGTTATTTGTGTGCCGCGCTGTCTGTGGGAATCACTATTTTTATATAGTTATTTGTGTGCCGCGCTGTCTGTGGGAATCACTATTTATATAGTTATTTGTGTGCTGCGCTGTCTGTGGGAATCACTATTTATATAGTTATTTGTGTGCCGCGCTGTCTGTGGGAATCACTATTTATATAGTTATTTGTGTGCCGCGCTGTCTGTGGGAATCACTATTTATATAGTTATTTATATAGTTATTTGTGTGCTGCGCTGTCTGTGGGAATCACTATTTATATAGTTATTTGTGTGCCGCGCTGTCTGTGGGAATCACTATTTATATAGTTATTTGTGTGCCACGCTGTCTGTGGGAATCACTATTTATATAGTTATTTGTGTGCTGCGCTGTCTGTGGGAATCACTATTTATATAGTTATTTGTGTGCTGCGCTGTCTGTGGGAATCACTATTTATATAGTTATTTGTGTGCCGCGCTGTCTGTGGGAATCACTATTTATATAGTTATTTATTTAGTTATTTGTGTGCTGCGCTGTCTGTGGGAATCACTATTTATATAGTTATTTGTGTGCCGCGCTGTCTGTGGGAATCACTATTTATATAGTTATTTGTGTGCCACGCTGTCTGTGGGAATCACTATTTATATAGTTATTTGTGTGCCGCGCTGTCTGTGGGAATCACTATTTATATCGTTATTTGTGTGCTGCGCTGTCTGTGGGAATCACTATTTATATAGTTATTTGTGTGCCGCGCTGTCTGTGGGAATCACTATTTATATAGTTATTTATATAGTTATTTGTGTGCCGCGCTGTCTGTGGGAATCACTATTTATATAGTTATTTGTGTGCCACGCTGTCTGTGGGAATCACTATTTATATAGTTATTTGTGTGCCACGCTGTCTGTGGGAATCACTATTTATATAGTTATTTGTGTGCTGCGCTGTCTGTGGGAATCACTATTTATATAGTTATTTATATAGTTATTTGTGTGCCGCGCTGTCTGTGGGAATCACTATTTATATAGTTATTTGTGTGCCGCGCTGTCTGTGGGAATCACTATTTATATAGTTATTTGTGTGCCACGCTGTCTGTGGGAATCACTATTTATATAGTTATTTGTGTGCTGCGCTCTCTGTGGGAATCACTATTTATATAGTTATTTGTGTGCTGCGCTGTCTGTGGGAATCACTATTTATATAGTTATTTGTGTGCCGCGCTGTCTGTGGGAATCACTATTTATATAGTTATTTGTGTGCTGCGCTGTCTGTGGGAATCACTATTTATATAGTTATTTGTGTGCCGCGCTGTCTGTGGGAATCACTATTTATATAGTTATTTGTGTGCTGCGCTGTCTGTGGGAATCACTATTTATATAGTTATTTGTGTGCTGCGCTGTCTGTGGGAATCACTATTTATATAGTTATTTATATAGTTATTTGTGTGCTGCGCTGTCTGTTGGAATCACTATTTTATATTGGTTACCTGTGGCGTTGGTTTGGTTACCTGTGGCGTTGGTTTGGTTACCTGTGGCGTGGGTTGGTTACCTGTGGCGTTGGGTCGGTTACCTGTGGCGTTGGGTTGGTTACCTGTGGCGGTGGTTTGGTTACCTGTGGCGTTGGTTTGGTTGGCGGTGGGTTGGTTTCCTGTGGCGGTGGGTCGGTTACCTGTGGCGGTGGGTTGGTTACCTGTGGCGGTGGTTTGGTTACCTGTGGCGTTGGTTTGGTTACCTGTGGCGTTGGTTTGGTTACCTGTGGCGTTGGTTTGGTTACCTGTGGCGTTGGTTTGGTTACCTGTGGCGTTGGTTTGGTTACCTGTGGCGTTGGTTTGGTTGCCGGTGGGTTGGTTTCCTGTGGCGGTGGGTTGGTTTCCTGTGGCGGTGGGTTGGTTACCTGTGGCGGTGGGTTGGTTACCTGTGCCGTTGGGTTGAATTTATTCTCTTGCTGTCTCTCTAGGTTTTACTCGGTGAGACTCTCTCACTTTCCTCCCTTGTCCCTGCGCTCCAAAATCACAAATGGCTGCGGAATCACAAACTGTGTCTGCAGTCAGCACGCAACAAGATGGAGGTGTGTTATATACCATGCCAAATAAACATTCATATCTACTCCCCCGGGGAATAAACACTTCACTATCTGTTACACTGTAAACACAGGTTAATATAACTGGAGCAGTATATTACATGGGGTAAATACAGCTTAATATAACCGGAGCGATGTATTACATGGGGTAAATACAGGTTAATATAACTGGAGCAGTATATTACATGGGGTAAATACAGCTTAATATAACCGGAGCGATGTATTACATGGGGTAAATACAGGTTAATATAACTGGAGCAGTATATTACATGGGGTAAATACAGCTTAATATAACCGGAGCGATGTATTACATGGGGTAAATACAGGTTAATATAACTGGAGCAGTATATTACATGGGGTAAATACAGGTTAATATAACTGGAGCGGAATATTACATGGGGTAAATACAGGTTAATATAACTGGAGCGGTATATTACATGGGGTAAATACAGGTCAATATAACTGGAGCGGTATATTACATGGGGTAAATAAAGGTTAGTATAACAAGAGGGGTGCAGTATTTTACATGGGGTAAATACAGGTTAATATAACTGGAGCGGAATATTACATGGGGTAAATATAGGTTAGGATAACGAGAGGGGTATATTACATGGGGTAAATATAGGTTAGGATAACGAGAGGGGTGCGGGATATTACATGGAGTAAATAAAGGTTAGTATAACGAGAGGGGTGCAGTATATTACATGGGGTAAATAAAGGTTAGGATAACGAGAGGGGTGCAGTATATTACATGGGGTAAATAAAGGTTAGTATAACGAGAGGGGTGCAGTATATTACATGGAGTAAATAAAGGTTAGTATAACGAGAGGGGTGCAGTATATTACATGGAGTAACTAAAGGTTAGTATAACGAGAGGGGTGCAGTATATTACATGGAGTAAATAAAGGTTAGTATAACGAGAGGGGTGCGGGATATTACATGGAGTAAATATAGGTTAGTATAACGAGAGGGGTGCAGTATATTACATGGGGTAAATAAAGGTTTGTATAACGAGAGGGGTGCAGTATATTACATGGAGTAAATAAAGGTTAGTATAACGAGAGGGGTGCAGTATATTACATGGGGTAAATAAAGGTTAATATAACGAGAGGGGTGCGGGATATTACATGGGGTAAATAAAGGTTAGTATAACGAGAGGGGTGCAGTATATTACATGGAGTAAATATAGGTTAGTATAACGAGTGGGGTGCAGTATATTACATGGAGTAAATAAAGGTTAGTATAACGAGAGGGGTGCAGTATATTACATGGAGTAAATAAAGGTTAATATAACGAGAGGGGTGCGGGATATTACATGGGGTAAATAAAGGTTAGTATAACGAGAGGGGTGCAGTATATTACATGGAGTAAATAAAGGTTAGTATAACGAGAGGGGTGCAGTATATTACATGGAGTAAATAAAGGTTAGTATAACGAGAGGGGTGCAGTATATTACATGGAGTAAATATAGGTTAGTATAACGAGTGGGGTGCGGGATATTACATGGAGTAACTAAAGGTTAGTATAACGAGAGGGGTGCAGTATATTACATGGAGTAAATAAAGGTTAGTATAACGAGAGGGGTGCAGTATATTACATGGGGTAAATAAAGGTTAGTATAACGAGAGGGGTGCAGTATATTACATGGGGTAAATAAAGGTTACTATAACGAGAGGGGTGCAGTATATTACATGGAGTAAATAAAGGTTAGTATAACGAGAGGGGTGCAGTATATTACATGGGGTAAATAAAGGTTAGTATAACGAGAGGGGTGCAGTATATTACATGGAGTAAATAAAGGTTAGTATAACGAGAGGGGTGCAGTATATTACATGGAGTAAATAAAGGTTAATATAACGAGAGGGGTGCGGGATATTACATGGGGTAAATAAAGGTTAGTATAAGGAGAGGGGTGCAGTATATTACATGGAGTAAATAAAGGTTAGTATAACGAGAGGGGTGCAGTATATTACATGGAGTAAATAAAGGTTAGTATAACGAGAGGGGTGCAGTATATTACATGGAGTAAATAAAAGTTAGTATAACTAGAGGGGTGCAGTATATTACATGGAGTAAATAAAGGTTAGTATAACGAGAGGGGTGCAGTATATTACATGGAGTAAATAAAGGTTAGTATAACGAGAGGGGTGCAGTATATTACATGGGGTAAATAAAGGTTAGGATAACGAGAGGGGTGCGGGATATTACATGGAGTAAATAAAGGTTAGTATAACGAGAGGGGTGCGGGATATTACATGGAGTAAATAAAGGTTAGTATACCGAGAGGGGTGCAGTATATTACATGGGGTAAATATAGGTTAGTATAACGAGAGGGGTGCAGTATATTACATGGAGTAAATAAAGGTTAGTATAACGAGAGGGGTGCAGTATATTACATGGAGTAAATATAGGTTAGTATAACGAGAGGGGTGCGGGATATTACATGAAGTAAATAAAGGTTAGTATAACGAGAGGGGTGCAGTATATTACATGGAGTAAATAAAGGTTAGGATAACGAGAGGGGTGCGGGATATTACATGGAGTAAATAAAGGTTAGTATAACGAGAGGGGTGCAGTATATTACATGGAGTAAATAAAGGTTAGTATAACGAGAGGGGTGCAGTATATTACATGGGGTAAATAAAGGTTAGTATAACGAGAGGGGTGCGGGATATTACATGGGGTAAATAAAGGTTAGTATAACGAGAGGGGTGCAGTATATTACATGGAGTAAATATAGGTTAGTATAACGAGAGGGGTGCAGTATATTACATGGGGTAAATAAAGGTTAGTATAACGAGAGGGGTGCAGTATATTACATGGGGTAAATAAAGGTTAGTATAACGAGAGGGGTGCGGGATATTACATGGGGTAAATAAAGGTTAGTATAACGCAGTTTAGTCTAGTTTTCAGGCCTTCTCTTCCCCCATTTATATCTGGTTATTTCGCTCAGGTTTTGGCTGACTCTCTCCCACACACCCTGGGCTGGGTTTGCCACCGCCTGGCCCGCCAGCTGTTTCACCAGATGATGCCCCCCAGCCGTCACTGGCGAGGGAGACTGGCCCCTGGTAAGTGCCTGTATCTGCCCGATGGTGGGCGTGTAGTGATTGGATATCTGTATTTATTCTTCCATCGTTTCTCAGAGCCTGGACTGACCCCTAGTGAATATGCGGTGTCTGCCACCGGCATGGTTCTGATGCCGGTCCTTGAAGGGGTTAAATCCATGCAAACTTCCCGCCAGGTGTCGGCATTGTCTGTGGCTGTTAGTAGCTTTATGGAAGCCTGGATGGACCACATCCTGCAGGAGAAGTTACGTTTCAGGTGAGTGGGTCTCGGTGACCATGCTGAGTGTGGCTTTGGTAGTGTCTCTCGTTCTGTGACCATGCTGAGTGTGGCTTTGGTAGTGTCTCTCGTCTCGGTGACCATGCTGAGCGTGGCTTTGGTAGTGTCTCTCGTCTCGGTGACCATGCTGAGCGTGGCTTTGGTAGTGTCTCTCGTTCTGTGACCATGCTGAGTGTGGCTTTGGTAGTGTCTCTCGTCTCGGTGACCATGCTGAGCGTGGCTTTGGTAGTGTCTCTCGTCTCGGTGACCATGCTGAGCGTGGCTTTGGTAGTGTCTCTCGTTCTGTGACCATGCTGAGCGTGGCTTTGGTAGTGTCTCTCGTCTCGGTGACCATGCTGAGCGTGGCTTTGGTAGTGTCTCTCGTCTCGGTGACCATGCTGAGCGTGGCTTTGGTAGTGTCTCTCGTCTCGGTGACCATGCTGAGTGTGGCTTGGGTAGTGTCTCTCGTCTCAGTGTCTGTCTCTCAGTCTGCAGGGAGCTCTACAGCTGAAATGTGACTTTGAGAGTGTTCGCTGTGTCCTGCGCGCCCCAATTTCAGGGCTGTCTCCAGAGGTGGTGGAAATGGTCCTGACTGTCCCCACGTTCCAGCAGTCTGACAACGCAATACTCTGCCTCCTCCAGCAACCATCTGGCAAGTCCTACCTGCAGTCCCGAGCCTGTCCTCTGCTGTCCTGCTGTGAGTCCCATCTCTTTACTCCCCAGTGTGCCTCAGCCCAGGGCTCTGCCTCCTAAGCTGTTTTTATTCCCTCTTTTTAGGCCCTGTCCTGTGCAGAGCCTCCGTGGACAGCGTGTCTGACAGTCTACAGAGCCTGGACAGCCTAGAGCGCGGAACGTGGGCAACACACCGCTCCACAAACGCTCCGCAGCACAGCCACGACTCCTACCTCCCACACAGCCATCAGCAATGGCTGGCTCTGCGTGTGCAGAAGAAATGGAGCGGCATTCGCATTCCGTGGCAGGAAGTGACAGACAGCTGACAGTCAGTCCACACACTGGAACATTAGACCCGCCTCTTCCTGTGAGGTCACCAGACGGCTATCCAGCTGCCAATATCCCCAAACTGACCACAAAACTCAATGTGAACATGTCAGTAAGTGGAAATAGTGCAGGGGCTGGCAACTTGGATTGGGGATGTCCAATACAGGGTCAGTGATGTCTGGATCTGGGGATTGGGGATGTCCCATACAGGGTCAGTGATGTCTGGATCTGGGGATTGGGGATGTCCCATACAAGGTCAGTGAGGTTTAGATCTGGGGATTGGGGATGTCCCATACAGGGTCAGTGAGGTTTAGATCTGGGGACTGGGGATGTCCCATACAGGGTCAGTGAGGTTTGGATCTGGGGATTGGGCATGTCCCATACAGGGTCAGTGATGTTTGGATCTGGGGATTGGGCATGTCCCATACAGGGTCAGTGATGTTTGGATCTGGGGATTGGGCATGTCCCATACAGGGTCAGTGATGTTTGGATCTGGGGATTGGGGATGTCCCATACAGGGTCAGTGAGGTTTGGATCTGGGGATTGGGGATGTCCCATACAGGGTCAGTGATGTCTGGATCTGGGGATTGGGGATGCAGTTTGTTTTGTGTCTTTAGTTTCTCCTGCTTATGACATCACCTGTGGCTTGATATGCAAATTAAAGCAGGAAGAGAATCGCGCAGCTCGGGGGGAAAAATTTAAAATAACTTTTATTGGATGACCATTCGGTAAAAACAATTTATCCAAAGCAATTGTGCAAAATGGAACAGGAAGGCGAATAATCACCCAACCCGTTTTGTGTTTTTGTCTTACAAAGTACACATTTCCAACTCCGAAAAACACCGGTGATGTCATAAGCCGGACACTCCACAGTCACAGTTAAAACCTTTTTATTTCCCTTATTGTGTCAGCAGTATGAGCAGTGTTTGGGTGATACAGTCACAGTATAAGCAGTGTTTGGGTGATACAGTCACAGTATAAGCAGTGTTTAGCTGATACAGTCACAGTATGAGCAGTGTTTGGGTGATACAGTCACAGTATGAGCAGTGTTTGGGTGATATAGTCACAGTATAAGCAGTGTTTGGGTGATACAGTCACAGTATAATCAATGTTTGGGTGATACAGTCACAGTATAAGCAGTGTTTGGGTGATACAGTCACAGTATAAGCAGTGTTTAGGTGATACAGTCACAGTATAAGCAGTGTTTGGGTGACACAGTCACAGTATAAGCAGTGTTTGGGTGACACAGTCACAGTATAAGCAGTGTTTGGGTGACACAGTCACAGTATAAGCAGTGTTTGGGTGACACAGTCACAGTATAAGCAGTGTTTGGGTGACACAGTCACAGTATAAGCAGTGTTTGGGTGACACAGTCACAGTATAAGCAGTGTTTGGGTGACACAGTCACAGTATAAGCAGTGTTTGGGTGACACAGTCACAGTATAAGCAGTGTTTGGGTGATACAGTCACAGTATAAGCAGTGTTTGGGTGATACAGTCACAGTATAAGCAGTGTTTGGGTGATAGTCACAGTATAAGCAGTGTTTGGGTGATACAGTCACAGTATAAGCAGTGTTGGGTGACAGATTACAGGGCAGTCTGCTTGGAGGAGGTGATTTGTTATGCTTTAGTTTGTTTGCACGGTAATAAAAGCTTTGTGATTTCCATGTTGTGCAGGTTTATCTCATGTGATGAATATTCCTGTCCCTCTGCGATATATAAGGAATGCAGTGATCACAATCTCGTGTAGCGCGTACGTTAGCGCACCGGGACAGACCTGAAAAAGAGTACCAAGAAGCGTGCCAGGCAAAGAGTGCGCGTAATGCTTCCAACGCCCATGTCACAAGCGATCAAATCCTGCTGCTCTCAAGGTGACTTCTGACCCCCTCAGGACACTTCTTGATGTATGCAGACTAGCCCCTAACACATTGTTCTTACAGGGGTTTTACAGCTGATATTTCTGCTCTCTCTGTTATAAGTGATGTGGATGAGTGTTACCTATTCCATCTGAATCGGCCTGTAAAACTGTTTCGCTTCAGGATTATTGGGCTGGAACAATCTTGGCAGCATTATCCATGCAATCCGGCAAAGTTGAGGAATTGTTAGTTCATTTAAGGCCAAGTTGGCATTTTACCCCATACACTTTAGGGGCGCTACCTTTACATCGTTTCAATTTGTGGTGGAACAAGAATTGTAGAATTTGTCTTTGAAATCTCCAATGGCACTAGACAGGGCTGTCCTTTGTCCCCTATACTTTTTATATTGTCACTTGAACTATTCCTGGCAGCTGTTCGTCATAATCAAGATATTTGGGGAATGGAAGTAATACTCATCACAAAGTACTGGGATTTGCAGACAATCTGCCATTACTAACCCTTTGGTTTCCCTCCCCAAGCTCCTGAGGGAGTTTGAGGAATATGGTGACCCAGCCAGCCAATCTGAAATTCGGAACATTTCCCTGCCATTAATGGATGTTCGACGGCTGACGCTTCCCTTTAAATGGCACCCGTACATTGTATCAGTACAACTTCCCACCACTGCTGACAACTGTACAGAAGGAGCTGACAACATGGAGTCCGCTCCATATGTCTTGGACAGGGAGAGCTAATGCTCTCAGAATGAATGTGTTATCCCGGTACTTGTTTCCAACATTACGGATCTTGATTCCTACTGCTTTTTTTTTTTGCATCAATTTGGACTATGTTCCTGAAATTCCTGTGGGCACAAAAACATCCCTGCTTAAAGTCTGGTCTGTTAATTAGACCCAGGGTGGTCTGAGGCTCCCATGCCCAAAAACTTAGTATGTAGCAAGTCACTGCTTATATCCTACTGTATCTAATGACCTGGGTTCTCTATTGTTTGAGGCTTACCATGTGTTAGTTTCCCCTGTGCCTCCCCCTTGGTTGATGTCACATTGTCTTATAAATATCTGTGCTGTTTGACAATAAATGTCCATTCCTGTTCCACTCCTGTACTGCTGTGTGTCCATTCCTGTTCCCCTCCTATACTGGTGTGTGTCCATTCCTGTTCCTCTCCTGTACTGCTGTGTGTCCATTCCTGTTCCTCTCCTGTACTGCTGTGTGTCCATTCCTGTTCCCCTCCTATACTGGTGTGTGTCCATTCCTGTTCCTCTCCTATACTGGTGTGTGTCCATTCCTGTTCCTCTCCTATACTGGCGTGTGTCCATTCCTGTTCCCCTCCTATGCGTGTGTCCATTCCTGTTCCCCTCCTATACTGGCGTGTGTCCAGTCCTGTTCCCCTCCTATACTGGCGTGTGTCCAGTCCTGTTCCCCTCCTATACTGGCGTGTGTCCAGTCCTGTTCCCCTCCTATACTGGCGTGTGTCCAGTCCTGTTCCTCTCCTATACTGGCGTGTGTCCATTCCTGTTCCCCTCCTATACTGGTGTGTGTCCATTCCTGTTCCTCTCCTGTACTGGTGTGTGTCCAGTCCTGTTCCCCTCCTATAGTGGCGTGTGTCCAGTCCTGTTCCCCTCCTATACTGGCGTGTGTCCAGTCCTGTTCCTCTCCTATACTGGTGTGTGTCCAGTCCTGTTCCCCTCCTATACTGGTGTGTGTCCAGTCCTGTTCCTCTCCTATACTGGCGTGTGTCCAGTCCTGTTCCTCTCCTATACTGGCGTGTGTCCATTCCTGTTCCCCTCCTATACTGGTGTGTGTCCATTCCTGTTCCTCTCCTGTACTGGCGTGTGTCCATTCCTGTTCCTCTCCTATACTGGCGTGTGTCCATTCCTGTTCCTCTCCTATACTGGTGTGTGTCCGTTCCTGTTCCTCTCCTATACTGGCGTGTGTCCGTTCCTGTTCCTCTCCTATACTGGTGTGTGTCCGTTCCTGTTCCTCTCCTATACTGGTGTGTGTCCGTTCCTGTTCCTCTCCTATACTGGTGTGTGTCCGTTCCTGTTCCCCTCCTATACTGGTGTGTGTCCGTTCCTGTTCCTCTCCTATACTGGTGTGTGTCCGTTCCTGTTCCTCTCCTATACTGGTGTGTGTCCGTTCCTGTTCCTCTCCTATACTGGTGTGTGTCCGTTCCTGTTCCTCTCCTATACTGGTGTGTGTCCGTTCCTGTTCATCTCCTATACTGGTGTGTGTCCATTCCTGTTCCCCTCCTATACTGGTGTGTGTCCATTCCTGTTCCCCTCCTATACTGGCGTGTGTCCAGTCCTGTTCCCCTCCTATACTGGTGTGTGTCCGTTCCTGTTCCCCTCCTATACTGGTGTGTGTCCGTTCCTGTTCCCCTCCTATACTGGTGTGTGTCCGTTCCTGTTCCCCTCCTATACTGGTGTGTGTCCGTTCCTGTTCCCCTCCTATACTGGTGTGTGTCCGTTCCTGTTCCCCTCCTATACTGGTGTGTGTCCGTTCCTGTTCCCCTCCTATACTGGTGTGTGTCCGTTCCTGTTCCCCTCCTATACTGGTGTGTGTCCGTTCCTGTTCCTCTCCTATACTGGTGTGTGTCCGTTCCTGTTCCTCTCCTATACTGGTGTGTGTCCGTTCCTGTTCCTCTCCTATACTGGTGTGTGTCCGTTCCTGTTCCTCTCCTATACTGGTGTGTGTCCGTTCCTGTTCATCTCCTATACTGGTGTGTGTCCATTCCTGTTCCCCTCCTATACTGGTGTGTGTCCATTCCTGTTCCCCTCCTATACTGGCGTGTGTCCAGTCCTGTTCCTCTCCTATACTGGTGTGTGTCCGTTCCTGTTCCCCTCCTATACTGGTGTGTGTCCGTTCCTGTTCCCCTCCTATACTGGTGTGTGTCCGTTCCTGTTCCCCTCCTATACTGGTGTGTGTCCGTTCCTGTTCCCCTCCTATACTGGTGTGTGTCCATTCCTGTTCCTCTCCTATACTGGTGTGTGTCCATTCCTGTTCCTCTCCTATACTGGTGTGTGTCCGTTCCTGTTCCTCTCCTATACTGGTGTGTGTCCATTCCTGTTCCTCTCCTATACTGGTGTGTGTCCGTTCCTGTTCCTCTCCTATACTGGTGTGTGTCCGTTCCTGTTCCCCTCCTATACTGGTGTGTGTCCGTTCCTGTTCCTCTCCTATACTGGTGTGTGTCCGTTCCTGTTCCTCTCCTATACTGGTGTGTGTCCGTTCCTGTTCCCCTCCTATACTGGTGTGTGTCCTGCGGCAGAGTCTTCGGATCTGTCAGCATTGAGCTTATTAATTGGAGGCAGAGGGGTCGATACCTGCCTCCATCTCCGGTGGGTAGAGGACTGCCCTGGTTTTGGTTGTTGTGTGCTGGGTCAAGTCCTGTGTGTGCTATCTGGTTGCTGGGGCAAATCCTCAGTGCCAACTGAGTTCTGGGGCAAATTCTGGGTGCTGGGGTAGGTTTTGTGAGTGCAATTTGGGTGGTTGGGTAAATTCTGGACTACGTCCCGTGAGGGAGTGCAATCTGGGTGCAGGGGGTAAGTCCCGTGAGGGAGTGCAATCTGGGTGCAGGGGGTAAGTCCCGTGAGGGAGTGCAATCTGGGTGCAGAGGTAGGAAACCAACAAGTCAAAAGAACATAGTTCGCTTGAAGAAAACTGTGGATAAAATATTAAACACATTTTTTGGGTGACAATAGGGTAATAGTATCTAAGGAATCAGTAGACTCACAGACTTGAGTGCGTCTCCTCAAGGGGGACAATGTTTTCTCCTAATTCCGTAGATATTATTCTCACCCAAAAAGGCTGGGTTCACCATTGTTTTTTGAGGAAACAAACAGTAAAAGCCGTTTTTATTACATATATAAAAAGTTGGATATAATATTTATAACATTTATATAAGTATAAACAAAACTATTTACACACACACACGGATGTATGTACCCACCCTGCAGCGCGGTGCTGTCTCGCAATGCTCTGCGTCTTCACTAAGCACAGGGAGCACGAGGCAACGCTGACTGAGCTCTGCACCGCACTGCATCAGGTAACACTAACGAGGGAGTGAGACCACGGGGGGAGGGAGAGAGAGATTGTGGGAGGAGGGGGAGAGAGACCACGGGGGAGGGGGAGAGAGCGACCATGAGGGGTGGGGGAGAGAGAGGAGAAAACATAGCGAGAGACCACGGGGGGAGAGAGGAGAGAGTACGGGGGAGAGACCCGAGGGGGAAAGACCACAAGGAGAGGGGAGAGAACACAGAGGAGAGAGACCACGGGGAGGGGGAGAGAGGAGAGACCACGGGGGGAGGGGTGGCGAGAGGAGAGACCATGGGGGGCGAGAGGAGAGACCATGGGGGGAGAGAGGAGAGAACACAGAGAAGAGAGACCACGGGGAGGGGGAGAGAGGAGAGACCACGGGGGGAGGGGTGGCGAGAGGAGAGACCATGGGGGGAGAGAGGAGAGAACACAGAGAAGAGAGACCACGGGGAGGGGGATAGAGGAGAGACCACTGGGGAGGGGTGGAGCAAGGAGAGAACACATAGAAGAGAGACCACGGGGGGAGAGAGGAGAGAACAGAGGGGGAGAGAGACCATGGGGGGGAGGGGGGAAAGGAAAGAACACGGGGGGAGAGAACAGAGGGGGAGAGAGACCATGGTGGGAGAAAGGAAAGAACACGGGGGGAGAGAACAGAGGGGTAGAGAGACCATGGGGGGAGAGAGGAGAGACCACGGGGGGAGAGAACAGAGGGGGAGAGAGACCATGGGGGGAGAGAGGAGAGACCACGGGTGGAGAGAACACTGGGGGAGAAAGGAAAGAACACGGGGGGCGAGAACAGAGGGGGAGAAAGGAAAGAACATGGGGGAGAGAGACCATGGGGGGAGAAAGGAAAGAACACGGGGGAGAAAGGAAAGAACATGGGGAGAGGGGGAGAGAGACCATGGGGGGAGAAAGGAAAGAACACGGGGGAGAGAGACCATGGGGGGAGGGGGAGAGAGACCATGGGGGGAGAAAGGAAAGAACACGGGGGAGAGAGACCATGGGGGGAGGGGGAGAGAGACCATGGGGGGAGAAAGGAAAGAACATGGGGGAGAGAGACTATGGGGGGAGGGGGAGAGAGACCATGGGGGGAGAAAGGAAAGAACACGGGGGAGAGAGACCATGGGGGGAGAAAGGAAAGAACACTGGGGGGAGGGGGAGAGACCAAGAGGAGAGGGGAGAGAGACCATGGGGGGAGAGAGGAGAGAACACAGAGGAGAGAGACCATGGTGGTAGAGAGAACACAGAGGAGAGAGGCCACGGGGAGGGGAGAGAGGAGAGGCCACGGGGAGGGGAGAGAGGAGAGAACACAGAGGAGAGAGACCACGGGGAGGGGGAGAGAGGAGAGAACAGAGGGGGAGAGAGACCACTGGGGGAGGGGGAGAAAGGAAAGAACACGGGGGAAAAAGACATGGGGGAGAAAGGAAAGAACACCGGGGAGAGAGACCATGGGGGGAGGGGGAGAAAGGAAAGAACACGTGGGAGAGAGACCACGGGGGAAGGGGGAGAAAGGAAAGAACACGGGGGGAGGGGGAGAAAGGAAAGAACTCGGGGGCGAGAGACCACGAGGGGAGGGGGGAGAGAGAGGAAAGAACACAGGGGGAGGGGGAGAAAGGAAAGAACACGGGGGCGATAGACCACGAGGGGAGGGGGAGAGAGAGGAAAGAACACGGGGCGAGAGACCACGAGGGGAGGGGGAGAGAGAGGAAAGAACACGGGTGAGAGACCACGAGGGGAGGGGGAGTGAGAGGAAAGAACACAGGGGCGAGAGACCACGAGGGGAGGGGGAGTGAAAGGGAAAGAACACAGGGGCGATAGACCACGAGGGGAGGGGGAGAGAGAGGAAAGAACACGGGGCGAGAGACCACGAGGGGAGGGGGAGAGAGAGGAAAGAACACGGGTGAGAGACCACGAGGGGAGGGGGAGTGAGAGGAAAGAACACAGGGGCGAGAGACCACGAGGGGAGGGGGAGTGAAAGGGAAAGAACACAGGGGCGAGAGACCACGAGGGGAGGGGGAGTGAAAGGAAAGAACACGGGCCGAGAGACCACGAGGGGAGGGGGAGTGAAAGGAAAGAACACAGGGGCGAGAGATCACGAGGGGAGGGGGAGAAAGGAAAGAACACGGGGCGAGAGACCACGAGGGGAGGGGGAGAGAGAGGAAAGAACACGGGCAAGAGACCACGAGGGGATGGGGAGAGAGACCACGGGGGAGAGAGAGGAGAGACTACAAGGGGAGTGAGATCACGCGGGGGGAGAGAGGAGAGAACACAGAGGGGGAGTGTGATCACGCGGGTTGAGAGAGGAGAGAACACGGAGGGGGAGTGAGATCACGCGGGGAGGGGGAGATAACACAGAGGGGGAGAGAGAGATCACGCGGGGAGGGGGAGAGAACAAAGGGGGAGAGAGACGGACATGGGAAAGGAGAGGAGAGAGACAGACGGACATGTGCAGTACCCCTCCCCACATCAGGCTCTCATTCAGCATAATGTCTTGGGCTGGCCCTGTTGAGTGCTGAGAGGCTTTAATATATCTTATTGGTGAAAATGATCCGTTATCTGATATGATCCATTATACAAAATACTTCTGGTCCCAGGCGTATTGGATAAGGGATACTCCAGCTGTATCTGCCGATGTACTGTATCATTCTATATTTATTTATAATGGATTTTATGTGAGGAGATTGTCTGCTGGATGTAGAGATCAGCCTGTGAATTTATATCTACAGTAGAAGATGAATGGGCATCTGATGCAGTACTTTTCCCTTGATTTATTAAATCTGCATGGTTACTGTGTACAGCCTTCATCAATGCCCTATCGATCCTATAATCTATCTCTCAGAAGATGTGCCGGATCCTGCATTCATTCCTTGTTACCCCTTGCACCCTGGATAGGACGTATATCCACGGAGATTATTATTACTGTATATTACTCCCTCTTTAATTATGTACTGTCCATTGTGTGATGTTAATCATGCTCTTCCCCGGTGCTGAGATCTTTTTTCATTAGGAGATTCCCTTGTAAACCTAGACCCTACTGTTTTAGTCCCTGGTCCATTGGTTTATCTGTAGTTATCTGATGCCATCCTGTTTAAGTAGCTGTGTGATCTTCGAATGCTCTGCTCTTGTCTAGAGCGTGCAGAGTAAGTTGCTGACTTTTCCTGACCTGTTTGGAGTTCCAGTCTAAGGAAGCAGAGTTTGGAGGTACCCAGCCAGGGTACCAGGCAGTCAGCACAGTGTTTAACCCCTTGTAATCATCAGTTACCTATTCAACTTGCAGTAAATATAAGAGGTTTGCAAGATTGGCCCCTGTTTTCTGCCCATCCCCTTTTATGTCCAGGCTGGAAAAGGTTGGTATGATGTAGGGGCAGAGGCGGCTCTAGACTTTGTGAGGCCTTAGGCGAAAGTCGAACATGAGGCCCTCACGGACACACATTATTAAATAAAATATATGCAAGTGATAATAAAAATGAACTGTAGAAATAGCATATTTCAAGATCAGACTCAAATCCCAGCTTCTAGAAATGAACAGCTCCTAGAATTTTATTTGTCTCATAATTATTCTACAAACATCTATAAACATTTGGTATAGATAAAATTGTGTGCGGCTGACTAACTCTCATTGTTATTGCTGTGTCCTAAATGTGAACACTAACACATATCACACAGTCATTCATAGACACACTCAGTGAGCACACACTGACTCACAGACACACTCAGAAAGCACACAATCACACTCAGCCAGCACACACTGACTCACAGACACACTCAGCCAGCACACACTGACTCACAGACACACTCAGCCAGCACACACGCACAGATACACTCAGCCAGCACACACTGACTCACAGACACACTCAGAAAGCACACAATCACACTCAGCCAGCACACACTCACAGATACACTCAGCCAGCACACACTGACTCACAGACACACTCAGAAAGCACACAATCACAATCAGCTAGCACACACTGACTCACAGACACACTCAGTCAGCACACAATCACACTCAGCCAGCACACACTCACAGATACACTCAGCCAGCACTCACAGACACACTCAGTCAGCACACAATCACACTCAGCCAGCACACACTCACAGATACACTCAGCCAGCACACACTGACTCACAGACACACTCAGAAAGCACACAATCACACACTAACAGAAACACTCAGCCAGAAGGAAAGGTGCTCAATGTTGAAAGTGGTCTCACAGACCACGTTGTGCTAGAAGATTGCCACTTTGTTCTTCCTCACAGCATCGGATGCACTGTGATTTAGCCATTCAAAATGCCAGGATTTTGCCCCTCAATATGCCAGGATTTTGCCCATTAATATGCCCGAATTTTGCCTCTTAATATGCCAGGATTTTGCCACTGTATGCCAGGATATTGCCCCTCACAATGCCAGGATTTTGCCCCTCATTATGCCAGAATTTTGCCCCTCATTATGCCAGAATTTTGCCCCTCACAAAGGAAGTTCCGGTCGCGGGTTTTTTTTTTTTTAAACTTTATTGTGCGGGTTCAATAAAGTTTAAAAAAAAAATACGCGATCGGAGCTTCCTTCCTCCGTGCAGGAGAGAAGATGCACGGAGGAAACGTCCCAGGTTAGTGTAACAGGGAGATTAACGGCAGCGTTAATCTCCCTGTTACATCAAAGATAATAAGGTGAGTTAGAGATCTAATGGCTTGCCTCCTCCCTATAGATAATGGGCCCTGGCATGGGATTTGGTTGCACTTTGCACTGACTTTACTCATACACCCAGATTGTGCCCTATGTAATCCTGACTCACGGAAGCGTGAACCAACCCAGAAGTTCAGACACGGTGCCATCTAGTGAAGTGTAGCCGGTACGCGCTTTGAGCACTGAGGCCGCTCAACGTGATCTCATCTGACAGGTGGGAGCCGCGACAAGCTGGCCGTACTATGCCATCCTAGTGTCGGGAAGGGGTTAATATGGTTATTTATTCATATTGATGTCGAGAGTATAATCACAATATCAGAGTGGTCTACTCACAATGGGTGATAGTTTACCCCATGTAGTGCAGGCATCCTGTGTGCTGCTTAGGTGGGATTCACCATATTAAATGATATGCACATTTTGCCTATGCACTCAGCCATTGTTCTGTGTTCATTATATTTACTGTTAAAACGAATTGTGTTGTTTTCTTGTATATTTGTGAAAAGTATGACTGGGTCACTTACAAGTATCGGGTGCCAAGAGGGAGCGTCATTCACACCCATAAAGCAAAAAGAAAACACAGGAGACTCAGCACACCGTCTAATCCACCAAATAATAACAACGTTTCAGCCCAGCACTGAGCTTTCTTCAAGTCTGGTGAGAAAATCATCAATATATAGTACATGGGTAAAGTGACTAACGAGTTCAAGGGGCGGAGTCCACAAGGACAGCCCATATGTGAATCATACAGGTGTATAAACTACAAATGCAAATACAACAGTGATGCAAATATATGTGAATAGTCACAAATACCCAAATATAGTGCATATAAAATGATTAAAAACATTATGATTGCAGCATAAAAACACAGAGGCAAAACAGGTATAATGAATATAATGAAGCGCAGCTGGTCCAGCAACCAAATCTCACAGCCAGTTAGGCATTTAACCCCTTACATAATCAATGGATATCTCCAAAGGGAATCATGGCAACAAGTGCACACATATATTCACCCTATGTTGATCGTGTACCGGGGCAGCTGCGCTTATTTCATCCATCCACTGGAGCACTTCTATTAAAGGGAGTGAACTATAAGAAAGACAAAAGAAAAGAGAGAGACAAAGTAAATCTTCAGTAATGGATACACAAATAATTATATGAACATAGCCATCCCATCTATAAGAAAGACAAAAGAAAAGAGAGACACAGTAAGTCTTCAGTAATGGATACACAAATAATTATATGAACATAGCCATCCCATCTATAAGAAAGACAAAAGAAAAGAGAGACACAGTAAGTCTTCAGTAATGGATACACAAATAATTATATGAACATAGCCATCCCATCTATAAGAAAGACAAAAGAAAAGAGAGACACAGTAAGTCTTCAGTAATGGATACACAAATAATTATATGAACATAGCCATCCCATCTATAAGAAAGACAAAAGAAAAGAGAGACACAGTAAGTCTTCAGTAATGGATACACAAATAATTATATGAACATAGCCATCCCATCTATAAGAAAGACAAAAGAAAAGAGAGACACAGTAAGTCTTCAGTAATGGATACACAAATAATTATATGAACATAGCCATCCCATCTATAAGAAAGACAAAAGAAAAGAGAGACACAGTAAGTCTTCAGTAATGGATACACAAATAATTATATGAATATAGCCATCCCATCTATAAGAAAGACAAAAGAAAAGAGAGACACAGTAAGTCTTCAGTAATGGATACACAAATAATTATATGAACATAGCCATCCCATCTATAAGAAAGACAAAAGAAAAGAGACACAGTAAGTCTTCAGTAATGGATACACAAATAATTATATGAACATAGCCATCCCATCTATAAGAAAGACAAAAGAAAAGAGACACAGTAAGTCTTCAGTAATAGTTACACAAATAATTAAATGAACATAGCCATCCCATCTATAAGAAAGACAAAAGAAAAGAGAGACACAGTAAGTCTTCAGTAATGGATACACAAATAATTATATGAATATAGCCATCCCATCTATAAGAAAGACAAAAGAAAAGAGAGACACAGTAAGTCTTCAGTAATGGATACACAAATAATTATATGAATATAGCCATCCCATCTATAAGAAAGACAAAAGAAAAGAGAGACACAGTAAATCTTTAGTAATGGATACACAAATAATTATATGAACATAGCCATCCCATCTATAAGAAAGACAAAAGAAAAGAGAGACACAGTAAGTCTTCAGTAATGGATACACAAATAATTATATGAACATAGCCATCCCATCTATAAGAAAGACAAAAGAAAAGAGAGACACAGTAAGTCTTCAGTAATGGATACACAAATAATTATATGAACATAGCCATCCCATCTATAAGAAAGACAAAAGAAAAGAGAGACACAGTAAGTCTTCAGTAATGGATACACAAATAATTATATGAACATAGCCATCCCATCTATAAGAAAGACAAAAGAAAAGAGAGACACAGTAAGTCTTCAGTAATGGATACACAAATAATTATATGAACATAGCCATCCCATCTATAAGAAAGACAAAAGAAAAGAGAGACACAGTAAGTCTTCAGTAATGGATACACAAATAATTATATGAATATAGCTATCCCATCTATAAGAAAGACAAAAGAAAAGAGAGACACAGTAAGTCTTCAGTAATGGATACACAAATAATTATATGAACATAGCCATCCCATCTATAAGAAAGACAAAAGAAAAGAGACACAGTAAGTCTTCAGTAATGGATACACAAATAATTATATGAACATAGCCATCCCATCTATAAGAAAGACAAAAGAAAAGAGACACAGTAAGTCTTCAGTAATAGTTACACAAATAATTAAATGAACATAGCCATCCCATCTATAAGAAAGACAAAAGAAAAGAGAGACACAGTAAGTCTTCAGTAATGGATACACAAATAATTATATGAATATAGCCATCCCATCTATAAGAAAGACAAAAGAAAAGAGAGACGCAGTAAGTCTTCAGTAATGGATACACAAATAATTATATGAATATAGCCATCCCATCTATAAGAAAGACAAAAGAAAAGAGAGACACAGTAAATCTTTAGTAATGGATACACAAATAATTATATGAACATAGCCATCCCATCTATAAGAAAGACAAAAGAAAAGAGAGACACAGTAAGTCTTCAGTAATGGATACACAAATAATTATATGAACATAGCCATCCCATCTATAAGAAAGACAAAAGAAAAGAGAGATACTGTAAGTCTTCAGTAATGGATACACAAATAATTATATGAACATAGCCATCCCATCTATAAGAAAGACAAAAGAAAAGAGAGACACAGTAAGTCTTCAGTAATGGATACACAAATAATTATATGAACATAGCCATCCCATCTATAAGAAAGACAAAAGAAAAGAGAGACACAGTAAGTCTTCAGTAATAGTTACACAAATAATTAAATGAACATAGCCATCCCATCTATAAGAAAGACAAAAGAAAAGAGAGACACAGTAAGTCTTCAGTAATGGATACACAAATAATTATATGAATATAGCCATCCCATCTATAAGAAAGACAAAAGAAAAGAGAGACACAGTAAGTCTTCAGTAATGGATACACAAATAATTATATGAATATAGCCATCCCATCTATAAGAAAGACAAAAGAAAAGAGAGACACAGTAAATCTTTAGTAATGGATACACAAATAATTATATGAACATAGCCATCCCATCTATAAGAAAGACAAAAGAAAAGAGAGACACAGTAAGTCTTCAGTAATGGATACACAAATAATTATATGAACATAGCCATCCCATCTATAAGAAAGACAAAAGAAAAGAGAGATACTGTAAGTCTTCAGTAATGGATACACAAATAATTATATGAACATAGCCATCCCATCTATAAGAAAGACAAAAGAAAAGAGAGACACAGTAAGTCTTCAGTAATGGATACACAAATAATTATATGAACATAGCCATCCCATCTATAAGAAAGACAAAAGAAAAGAGAGACACAGTAAGTCTTCAGTAATGGATACACAAATAATTATATGAATATAGCCATCCCATCTATAAGAAAAACAAAAGAAAAGAGAGACACAGTAAGTCTTCAGTAATGGATACACAAATAATTATATGAATATAGCCATCCCATCTATAAGAAAGACAAAAGAAAAGAGAGACACAGTAAGTCTTCAGTAATGGATACACAAATAATTATATGAATATAGCCATCCCATCTATAAGAAAGACAAAAGAAAAGAGAGACACAGTAAGTCTTCAGTAATGGATACACAAATAATTATATGAACATAGCCATCCCATCTATAAGAAAGACAAAAGAAAAGAGAGACACAGTAAGTCTTCAGTAATGGATACACAAATAATTAAATGAACATAGCCATCCCATCTATAAGAAAGACAAAAGAAAAGAGAGACAAAGTAAGTCTTCAGTAATGGATACACAAATAATTATATGAATATAGCCATCCCATCTATAAGAAAGACAAAAGAAAAGAGAGACACAGTAAGTCTTCAGTAATGGATACACAAATAATTATATGAACATAGCCATCCCATCTATAAGAAAGACAAAAGAAAAGAGAGACACAGTAAGTCTTCAGTAATGGATACACAAATAATTATATGAATATAGCCATCCCATCTATAAGAAAGACAAAAGAAAAGAGAGACACAGTAAGTCTTCAGTAATGGATACACAAATAATTATATGAACATAGCCATCCCATCTATAAGAAAGACAAAAGAAAAGAGAGACACAGTAAGTCTTCAGTAATGGATACACAAATAATTATATGAACATAGCCATCCCATCTATAAGAAAGACAAAAGAAAAGAGAGACACAGTAAGTCTTCAGTAATGGATACACAAATAATTATATGAACATAGCCATCCCATCTATAAGAAAGACAAAAGAAAAGAGAGACACAGTAAGTCTTCAGTAATGGATACACAAATAATTATATGAACATAGCCATCCCATCTATAAGAAAGACAAAAGAAAAGAGAGACACAGTAAGTCTTCAGTAATGGATACACAAATAATTATATGAACATAGCCATCCCATCAATAAGAAAGACAAAAGAAAAGAGAGACAAAGTAAGTCTTCAGTAATGGATACACAAATAATTATATGAACATAGCCATCCCATCTATAAGAAAGACAAAAGAAAAGAGAGACACAGTAAGTCTTCAGTAATGGATACACAAATAATTATATGAACATAGCCATCCCATCTATAAGAAAGACAAAAGAAAAGAGAGACACAGTAAATCTTCAGTAATGGATACACAAATAATTATATGAACATAGCCATCCCATCTATAAGAAAGACAAAAGAAAAGAGAGACACAGTAAGTCTTCAGTAATGGATACACAAATAATTATATGAACATAGCCATCCCATCTATAAGAAAGACAAAAGAAAAGAGAGACACAGTAAGTCTTCAGTAATGGATACACAAATAATTATATGAATATAGCCATCCCATCTATAAGAAAGACAAAAGAAAAGAGAGACACAGTAAGTCTTCAGTAATGGATACACAAATAATTATATGAACATAGCCATCCCATCTATAAGAAAGACAAAAGAAAAGAGAGACACAGTAAGTCTTCAGTAATGGATACACAAATAATTATATGAACATAGCCATCCCATCTATAAGAAAGACAAAAGAAAAGAGAGACACAGTAAATCTTCAGTAATGGATACACAAATAATTATATGAACATAGCCATCCCATCTATAAGAAAGACAAAAGAAAAGAGAGACACAGTAAGTCTTCAGTAATGGATACACAAATAATTATATGAACATAGCCATCCCATCTATAAGAAAGACAAAAGAAAAGAGAGACACAGTAAGTCTTCAGTAATGGATACACAAATAATTATATGAACATAGCCATCCCATCTATAAGAAAGACAAAAGAAAAGAGAGACACAGTAAGTCTTCAGTAATGGATACACAAATAATTATATGAACATAGCCATCCCATCTATAAGAAAGACAAAAGAAAAGAGAGACACAGTAAGTCTTCAGTAATGGATACACAAATAATTATATGAACATAGCCATCCCATCTATAAGAAAGACAAAAGAAAAGAGAGACACAGTAAATCTTCAGTAATGGATACACAAATAATTATATGAACATAGCCATCCCATCTATAAGAAAGACAAAAGAAAAGAGAGACACAGTAAGTCTTCAGTAATGGATACACAAATAATTATATGAACATAGCCATCCCATCTATAAGAAAGACAAAAGAAAAGAGAGACACAGTAAGTCTTCAGTAATGGATACACAAATAATTATATGAATATAGCCATCCCATCTATAAGAAAGACAAAAGAAAAGAGAGACACAGTAAGTCTTCAGTAATGGATACACAAATAATTATATGAACATAGCCATCCCATCTATAAGAAAGACAAAAGAAAAGAGAGACACAGTAAGTCTTCAGTAATGGATACACAAATAATTATATGAACATAGCCATCCCATCTATAAGAAAAAGAAAAGAGAGACACAGTAAGTCTTCAGTAATGGATACACAAATAATTATATGAATATAGCCATCCCATCTATAAGAAAAACAAAAGAAAAGAGAGACACAGTAAGTCTTCAGTAATGGATACACAAATAATTATATGAATATAGCCATCCCATCTATAAGAAAGACAAAAGAAAAGAGAGACACAGTAAGTCTTCAGTAATGGATACACAAATAATTATATGAATATAGCCATCCCATCTATAAGAAAGACAAAAGAAAAGAGAGACACAGTAAGTCTTCAGTAATGGATACACAAATAATTATATGAACATAGCCATCCCATCTATAAGAAAGACAAAAGAAAAGAGAGACACAGTAAATCTTCAGTAATGGATACACAAATAATTATATGAACATAGCCATCCCATCTATAAGAAAGACAAAAGAAAAGAGAGACACAGTAAGTCTTCAGTAATGGATACACAAATAATTATATGAACATAGCCATCCCATCTATAAGAAAGACAAAAGAAAAGAGAGACACAGTAAGTCTTCAGTAATGGATACACAAATAATTATATGAATATAGCCATCCCATCTATAAGAAAGACAAAAGAAAAGAGAGACACAGTAAGTCTTCAGTAATGGATACACAAATAATTATATGAACATAGCCATCCCATCTATAAGAAAGACAAAAGAAAAGAGAGACACAGTTAGTCTTCAGTAATGGATACACAAATAATTATATGAACATAGCCATCCCATCTATAAGAAAGACAAAAGAAAAGAGAGACACAGTAAATCTTCAGTAATGGATACACAAATAATTATATGAACATAGCCATCCCATCTATAAGAAAGACAAAAGAAAAGAGAGACACAGTAAGTCTTCAGTAATGGATACACAAATAATTATATGAACATAGCCATCCCATCTATAAGAAAGACAAAAGAAAAGAGAGACACAGTAAGTCTTCAGTAATGGATACACAAATAATTATATGAACATAGCCATCCCATCTATAAGAAAGACAAAAGAAAAGAGAGACACAGTAAGTCTTCAGTAATGGATACACAAATAATTATATGAACATAGCCATCCCATCTATAAGAAAGACAAAAGAAAAGAGAGACACAGTAAGTCTTCAGTAATGGATACACAAATAATTATATGAACATAGCCATCCCATCTATAAGAAAGACAAAAGAAAAGAGAGACACAGTAAGTCTTCAGTAATGGATACACAAATAATTATATGAACATAGCCATCCCATCTATAAGAAAGACAAAAGAAAAGAGAGACAAAGTAAATCATTAGTAATGGATACACAAATAATTATATGAATATAGCCATCCCATCTATAAGAAAGACAAAAGAAAAGAGAGACACAGTAAGTCTTCAGTAATGGATACACAAATAATTATATGAACATAGCCATCCCATCTATAAGAAAGACAAAAGAAAAGAGAGACACAGTAAGTCTTCAGTAATGGATACACAAATAATTATATGAACATAGCCATCCCATCTATAAGAAAGACAAAAGAAAAGAGAGACACAGTAAGTCTTCAGTAATGGATACACAAATAATTATATGAACATAGCCATCCCATCTATAAGAAAGACAAAAGAAAAGAGAGACAAAGTAAATCATTAGTAATGGATACACAAATAATTATATGAATATAGCCATCCCATCTATAAGAAAGACAAAAGAAAAGAGAGACACAGTAAGTCTTCAGTAATGGATACACAAATAATTATATGAACATAGCCATCCCATCTATAAGAAAGACAAAAGAAAAGAGAGACACAGTAAGTCTTCAGTAATGGATACACAAATAATTATATGAACATAGCCATCCCATCTATAAGAAAGACAAAAGAAAAGAGAGACACAGTAAGTCTTCAGTAATGGATACACAAATAATTATATGAACATAGCCATCCCATCTATAAGAAAGACAAAAGAAAAGAGAGACACAGTAAGTCTTCAGTAATGGATACACAAATAATTATATGAACATAGCCATCCCATCTATAAGAAAGACAAAAGAAAAGAGAGACACAGTAAGTCTTCAGTAATGGATACACAAATAATTATATGAACATAGCCATCCCATCTATAAGAAAGACAAAAGAAAAGAGAGACACAGTAAGTCTTCAGTAATGGATACACAAATAATTATATGAACATAGCCATCCCATCTATAAGAAAGACACCAAGTTAAATTCACGATTTAACCCCTTTGGAGTCATACTGTCCAATTCATTAATCCACCAGGTCTCCCGGTTTTTTTTAAACATTTCTCCCTATCTCCCCCCCTCCTCAATCTGGGGACACAGTCAATTATCTGAAATTTCAGTTCATTTACATTGTGATTTCCATAAAATGATAGGTTAAGGGGAGATCTGTTTTTTCCGTGCGTATTGTTGATTTATGTTGGGAAAATCTTGTCTTCATTTTTTGTGTTGTTTGCACCACATAAATCAAACTGCAGGGGCACGTCAAGGTATAAATAACATAACTAGAATCGCACGGAAAATATGAATGAATCTCATACCATTGTTCTCTTAGTGGATGTTTAAAACGGGTACCCTTCGCAATACAAGGACAGGCTACACAGCACAAGGAAAATTGCCCCTCTTTTTAGTACCCAAGAAGGATTCTCTCACAATATTTTTAGATGTATATTCAGCCCTAATCAAATTATTTCTCAAATTTTTCCCTCGGCGATATGCCATCATAGGGGGTGTATGGAACTCCTTAACTTCTGGATAAGCTTCTTTCAAAATGGGCCAATGTTTCTTTAAGATGGTTTCTTTAGGCTTTGTGTGAGTACCCCCGTCTGGTACAAAGACTAACAAAATAGTGGATGACTAGGATGAACCCTGGTATAAACAAACACACACTCCCAAGCTAACACACAAAGAAAGAGCAAAGCAAAATATAGCAAAAAATATAAGCAATAGTAGATACAAATTGCAGCACATGCAAAAACAATATTGCAAATGAAACCAGTTTAGATAGCAAATTAATACAGTTAAGCAATGGATTAAATGTAAACATAAAATATATGAAATGAAATACACATAAAGAGCAAGTATATATAGAAAATTAGAAAAAATTAAATATGTAAAATAAATAAATATATATATAAAAATAAATATAAAATGATGAAAATGCAGCCAAAGCAGGATGATCAAGCCGATAAAGCACAGAAATCTTCTTGCAATCTGTAAAAGAAATATAAAACCAAATAGTGTAGATTGTAAAAAATATAGATTTATATATTTTATATATTTTTTACAATCTACACTATTTTTATCTACTTTTGCTTATATTTTTTGCTATATTTTGCTTCGCTCTATCTTAGAAACATAGAAACATAGAATGTGTCGGCAGATAAGAACCATTCGGTCCATCTAGTCTGCCCAATTTTTTTATTTTTTTTTTGAGTACTTTTATTAGTCCCCCGTTCCTGGTCTTATATCTAGGATAGCCTTGTGTCTATCCCACGCATGCTTAAAATCCTTGACTGTGTTTACCTCTACCACTTCTGCTGGCAGGCTATTCCATACATCCACTACCCTCTCAGTAAAGTAATACTTCCTGATATTACTTTTAAATCGTTGCCCCTCTAATTTAAAATAAAGACTCAAACAAGCACCCCAGATGGGACTTGAACCCACAATCCCTGGCTTAGGAGGCCAGTGCCTTACCCATTAGGCCACTGGGGCTGTCCCATCTTTGTGTGTTAGCTTGGGAGTGTGTTTTTGTGTATACCAGGTTCATCCTAGTTATTCACTATTTTGTTCGCTTATTAGGTATTGTGTAGTATACCTATACACACTCCTGCCCACTTAAGATCTAATTTTCACTCTCAACTTGAGACTTTTCCTTTTTTTGGGTGAGGTCTCTTCCTTTTTCGCTTGATACAAAGACTAATCTATCCTGATTTTGTTTTTTCAAACTTCTTTGTAAAGTTTTCATCCTGTCTACTTCAACTACCCTCCGTAAATTTTTATTTACTAAGGATTTAGGGTATCCCCTAGCACAGAATTCCCCCCCCCCCCCCATATTCTTTAATCCTTCCGTTTGTTTTGTACCCTCTGGGATAATCCTTTTTATTTACTGTAAAAACGAATTGTGATGTGTTCTTGTATATTTGTGTCATGTCTGGCTCATTGCTGTTTAGTTCCTGTTTGATTATATGTTAATATGTGGGATGAGTGTTATGGTAACTGGATTATGTCTGTATATCAGACTGTTTCTGTTCCAATAAAGTGTTATTATTCTTTATCCTGCACTAAGTGCTTTGGTTAGTGGTCTGGATGGCTGGAGAGATCAGGAGATCCCGGGGATAAAATCACTGGTCTCAGCCCTTGTGAGAGCGGAGGGTCCCTAGGAAGCAAAGACTGATGGAGGTACCAGGCGTTACTTCTACAAACTGAAGAGAATATCAGAGTAGTAGCTGGGAGGAGAAGACACCAGAAGGTATCTTGTGCAGTTGTCATGGCAAGAAAGAAAGTGTGACACTAACCCAAATATAAACAGTGAACAAAATCGTGAATAAAGTGAAAAGGTAATTAAATTATACTCCTCCTCTGGCACTGCAGCACCCGTAAAAGTGCTCCTCGGGCACTTGGCAATAGAAAAACAAGACAGAGTTGGGGCGCATGTACCGGGAAGAAAAACAAAAACAAAAAACAACAATAGTGCAACACAGTTTAAATGTAATTGGATGTATAGTAAATTTCTACAGGGGTGCACTCACAAACGGATATTGAAATCAGGCTCATCAGAATATTGTAGTCAGTCGGTTTTAATCCTTTCCATCTAAAAAACACATTAAAAAGCCATTGCGCAGTGGCTAACACAAACCAGGCAATAAAAACAATGGATACACGTACAAAATATAAAGCACTTTATTGCAAATTTGCACAAAGCACCAATCTCCTGAGGAAGCCGACAGCAGAGCCGGCGAAACGCGTTGAGAAGTGGATCCAGCTGTTTATTTCTTCATAGAAAAGTGCCTGAGCGTCTCATCCTGGTGGCAGCAGGAAAGAAGTTTTACCTCTCGGGACTTTTTCACGCAAGTTGCACTTTAAGTGCTTTATATTTTGTACGTGTATCCATTGTTTTTATTGCCTGGTTTGTGTTAGCCACTGCGCAATGGCTTTTTAATGTGTTTTTTAGATGGAAATGATTAAAACCGACTGACTACAATATTCTGATGAGCCTGATTTCAATATCCGTTTGTGAGTGCACCCCTGTAGAGATTTACTATACATCCAATTATATTTAAACTGTGTTGCACTATTGTTGTTTTTTGTTTCTCTTCCCGGTACATGCGCCCCTACTTTGCCTTGTTTTGCAGTTGTCATGGCAGTCGATCTTCATTGTATTAGTCCGCCCCCATTCCAAGATCCCTATGCTGGGGATAGCGACACCCTTACCCCGCCTCAAGCAGCGCTGCTAGAACCAAGACCAATGGAGCTCTGTAGGTGATTGGCTGGCGATTTAAAGAGTCGAGAAGCTCCCCTTCCTATTGGCTAAGACATCCGAAATGGGAGACCGAATTACATGCAAAACAACGTAGGAAAAATGGGATTACTGCGTATGCCCTGTATAATAATGTGGTTCCCCTGGCATGCATGCGCCCTAAGTACATTGTGTAATAAAGTGTCTTGTCATGCCAGTTATTCCAGGGGCCATTTACATCCAAGGAAAATAGAATTGAGGAATCCCTGTGGTACCCAGTCGGGTACCAGGGAGTCGGTTCCAGTGGTAATACCACTGTGCCCAATGGGCTACTTACAAGAGGTAGATAAAAGTACAGCATAAAACAAAAGCATGCCTGAGTCCTTATGACGTCTGGAACTGCAGTCACCAATTCAGAATGAAGAGCGTGGTACTCTGCGACTACAGCCGTGACTGTCTGAGTACAGGAGGCCCTTAGGATCCCAAAGATGGGTGCTTGTTCTCCTACGCGTCCGGGAGATGCAGTGTACTCACAATGAGTGCTTTATATATCGGATTCCAAAGCTAATCCATTACACAGAACTAAAAATGTATTGCAGCTAACGGAGAATGGTATTGTGATATTACAAAATCTATTACCTTAAAAAATGCAACAGAAATAAAACGAATTGCTACTAGTCGTGAACAATGATATAACAAGGCTAGATTTGACCGAAATAAAAATGAGAGTAACAAATAGCAATGGAATTGAGAGGAACAGTAACTATTTTAAATAATGAATAAATATAGAAATAAAGGACAACAAATAGAGGACTAACCAGCACTGTACTGATATATTTTATATATAAATTAGCTATATAGAGAATAATTAAGATGAACCCAATCTATATAAAAGTATAAAAAAGAGAATAGTACTGTACATGTAAAAAATGTATATATACAAAGTGTTGTATAAAGTTAATCACACAAAGGTGATTCTGGAAGGCTGATAGTGCCATAAGCCTGTAGTATTTGTCCAGGTGGGCTCTTAGAGCTCTGATATCCATATAGGACCAGGTCAGAGCTCAGAAATCCAGAGGATTTGATTTAAAGGCTAGGAGAACCAGATGGTGGCGACAACGTACCAAAAAAGTCAATCCCGTAGGACTAGGCGCTCACCCCCTTATTGTGGCTGGGAATGTCAGCAGGAGAGGGACAGAACATTTTTCTGATGCTTCCAGTATTCCCCGGCCGTGTTCAATGAACCTGTCCTTCATTATCAAATAGTGCACCCTGTAAACTGAAGACCACATCCCCATTGTAGGATATACACATTGATGTGGTGTGATCTCATTTGTGTTGGCGCAGGCTTTGGGAATGTGTATGCACATGGCGCAGGCTTTGGGAATGTGTATGCACATGGTGCAGGCTGTGGGAATGTGTATGCACATGGTGCAGGCTTTGGGAATGTGTATGCACATGGTGCAGGCTGTGGGAATGTGTATGCACATGGTGCAGGCTTTGGGAATGTGTACGCACATGGTGCAGGCTTTGGGAATGTGTACGCACATGGTGCAGGCTGTGGGAATGTGTATGCACATGGTGCAGGCTGTGGGAATGTGTATGCACATGGTGCAGGCTGTGGGAATGTGTACGCACATGGTGCAGGCTGTGGGAATGTGTATGCACATGGTGCAGGCTGTGGGAATGTGCATGCACATGGTGCAGGCTTTGGGAATGTGCACGCACATGGTGCAGGCTGTGGGAATGTGTATGCACATGGTGCAGGCTGTGGGAATGTGTATGCACATGGTGCAGGCTGTGGGAATGTGTATGCACATGGTGCAGGCTGTGGGAATGTGTAAGCACATGGTGCAGGCTTTGGGAATGTGTACGCACATGGTGCAGGCTGTGGGAATGTGTACGCACATGGTGCAGGCTGTGGGAATGTGTACGCACATGGTGCAGGCTTTGGGATTGTGTACGCACATGGTGCAGGCTGTGGGAATGTGTATGCACATGGCGCAGGCTGTGGGAATGTGCATGCACATGGTGCAGGCTTTGGGAATGTGTATGCACATGGTGCAGGCTGTGGGAATGTGTATGCACATGGTGCAGGCTGTGGGAATGTGTATGCACATGGTGCAGGCTGTGGGAATGTGTATGCACATGGTGCAGGCTTTGGGAATGTGTATGCACATGGTGCAGGCTTTGGGAATGTGTACGCACATGGTGCAGGCTGTGGGAATGTGTATGCACATGGTGCAGGCTTTGGGAATGTGTACGCACATGGTGCAGGCTGTGGGAATGTGTACGCACATGGTGCAGGCTGTGGGAATGTGTATGCACATGGTGCAGGCTGTGGGAATGTGTATGCACATGGTGCAGGCTGTGGGAATGTGTATGCACATGGTGCAGGCTGTGGGAATGTGTACGCACATGGTGCAGGCTGTGGGAATGTGTATGCACATGGTGCAGGCTGTGGGAATGTGTACGCACATGGTGCAGGCTGTGGGAATGTGTATGCACATGGTGCAGGCTGTGGGAATGTGTACGCACATGGTGCAGGCTGTGGGAATGTGTATGCACATGGTGCAGGCTGTGGGAATGTGTATGCACATGGTGCAGGCTGTGGGAATGTGTACGCACATGGTGCAGGCTGTGGGAATGTGTACGCACATGGTGCAGGCTGTGGGAATGTGTATGCACATGGTGCAGGCTGTGGGAATGTGTATGCACATGGTGCAGGCTGTGGGAAGGTGTATGCACATGGTGCAGGCTTTGGTGGCTTATGGTGGCTCATGGTGGGAGAGCATTGGGAGCCACTGGTTTTTTTTTATGCTTTTGTTTTTCATGAAGATGATTGTTGGTTTAGATGGAATGTGGTTTTTGAGGGAAGGTCCTGTTGGAGGCTATTCCACTGCTTATTTAAAATGTGTATTTGTTTGTCTCCCTCACTGTATTCGGTGATACATTTTGGTTCTGGATCCTGAGTGCCTGTAGACCTCGGGGTCTAGGTAATGTGCTGATTGCTCTTGTTGAGGATAATGCTTTTCATCATGTCATTCTTATGGCTACAGTTACACCTTAGTCTACGGTATTGACTGAAAGGGATCTTGGAGATCCAGGGTGGATAATGACCACTTCTAGCATCTTAACATAACTTTACAGTTCCACCAAACGTGCATGAAGCCCCCCACCTCTATTCCACACTTCCAGCAAGTTGGTGGGATATTTGAACACATTCTTGCCACCCTTCCAGGAGTCATATACCAGCTTGCTGACATCTTGAATTGGATCTCATTCAGGTTGGTTATCTCTGCCGTGTGGTATCTGTGTCCTCAATCTGAACATTATTGGGGTCTAACGCTACCTTAGCGCATTCAAACAATCTACACCTAATGTATCCGAGGCCCTAGGTATGGTTCTACTAGTAGAATGAGATCATACCATACTATAACATGGGCTCAGTGAGTGTGTCAGACTCTCTGGATCTGGATTATTGGGGTCTAACGCTACCTTAGCGCATTCAAACAATCTACACCTAATGTATCCGAGGCCCTAGGTATGGTTCTACTAGTAGAATGAGATCATACCATACTATAACATTAGCTCAGTGAGTGTGTCAGACTCTCTGGATCTGGATTATTGGGGTCTAACGCTACCTTAGCGCATTCAAACAATCTACACCTATTGTATCCGAGGCCCTAGGTATGGTTCTACTAGTAGAATGAGATCATACCATACTATAACATGGGCTCAGTGAGTGTGTCAGACTCTCTGGATATGGATTATTGGGGTCTAACGCTACCTTAGTGCATTCAAACAATCTACACCTAATGTATCCGAGGCCCTAGGTATGGTTCTACTAGTAGAATGAGATCATACCATACTATAACATGGGCTCAGTGAGTGTGTCAGACTCTCTGGATCTGGATTATTGGGGTCTAACGCTACCTTAGTGCATTCAAACAATCTACACCTAATGTATCCGAGGCCCTAGGTATGGTTCTACTAGTAGAATGAGATCATACCATACTATAACATGGGCTCAGTGAGTGTGTCAGACTCTCTGGATATGGATTATTGGGGTCTAACGCTACCTTAGCGCATTCAAACAATCTACACCTAATGTATCCGAGGCCCTAGGTATGGTTCTACTAGTAGAATGAGATCATACCATACTATAACATGGGCTCAGTGAGTGTGTCAGACTCTCTGGATCTGGATTATTGGGGTCTTACGCTACCTTAGCGCATTCAAACAATCTACACCTAATGTATCCGAGGCCCTAGGTATGGTTCTACTAGTAGAATGAGATCATACCATACTATAACATGGGCTCAGTGAGTGTGTCAGACTCTCTGGATCTGGATTATTGGGGTCTAACGCTACCTTAGCGCATTCAAACAATCTACACCTAATGTATCCGAGGCCCTAGGTATGGTTCTACTAGTAGAATGAGATCATACCATACTATAACATGGGCTCAGTGAGTGTGTCAGACTCTCTGGATCTGGATTATTGGGGTCTAACGCTACCTTAGCGCATTCAAACAATCTACACCTAATGTATCCGAGGCCCTAGGTATGGTTCTACTAGTAGAATGAGATCATACCATACTATAACATGGGCTCAGTGAGTGTGTCAGACTCTCTGGATCTGGATTATTGGGGTCTAACGCTACCTTAGTGCATTCAAACAATCTACACCTAATGTATCCGAGGCCCTAGGTATGGTTCTACTAGTAGAATGAGATCATACCATACTATAACATGGGCTCAGTGAGTGTGTCAGACTCTCTGGATCTGGATTATTGGGGTCTAACGCTACCTTAGCGCATTCAAACAATCTACACCTAATGTATCCGAGGCCCTAGGTATGGTTCTACTAGTAGAATGAGATCATACCATACTATAACATGGGCTCAGTGAGTGTGTCAGACTCTCTGGATCTGGATTATTGGGGTCTAACGCTACCTTAGTGCATTCAAACAATCTACACCTAATGTATACGAGGCCCTAGGTATGGTTCTACTAGTAGAATGAGATCATACCATACTATAACATGGGCTCAGTGAGTGTGTCAGACTCTCTGGATCTGGATTATTGAGGTCTTACGCTACCTTAGCGCATTCAAACAATCTACACCTATTGTATCCGAGGCCCTAGGTATGGTTCTACTAGTAGAATGAGATCATACCATACTATAACATGGGCTCAGTGATTGTGTCAGACTCTCTGGATCTGGATTATTGGGGTCTTACGCTACCTTAGCTCATTCAAACAATCTACACCTATTGTATCCGAGGCCCTAGGTATGGTTCTACTAGTAGAATGAGATCATACCATACTATAACATGGGCTCAGTGAGTGTGTCAGACTCTCTGGATCTGGATTATTGGGGTCTTACGCTACCTTAGCGCATTCAAACAATCTACACCTAATGTATCCGAGGCCCTAGGTATGGTTCTACTAGTAGAATGAGATCATACCATACTATAACATGGGCTCAGTGAGTGTGTCAGACTCTCTGGATCTGGATTATTGGGGTCTTACGCTACCTTAGCGCATTCAAACAATCTACACCTATTGTATCCGAGGCCCTAGGTATGGTTCTACTAGTAGAATGAGATCATACCATACTATAACATGGGCTCAGTGAGTGTGTCAGACTCTCTGGATCTGGATTATTGGGGTCTAACGCTACCTTAGTGCATTCAAACAATCTACACCTAATGTATCCGAGGCCCTAGGTATGGTTCTACTAGTAGAATGAGATCATACCATACTATAACATGGGCTCAGTGAGTGTGTCAGACTCTCTGGATCTGGATTATTGGGGTCTAACGCTACCTTAGCGCATTCAAACAATCTACACCTAATGTATCCGAGGCCCTAGGTATGGTTCTACTAGTAGAATGAGATCATACCATACTATAACATGGGCTCAGTGAGTGTGTCAGACTCTCTGGATCTGGATTATTGGGGTCTTACGCTACCTTAGCGCATTCAAACAATCTACACCTATTGTATCCGAGGCCCTAGGTATGGTTCTACTAGTAGAATGAGATCATACCATACTATAACATGGGCTCAGTGATTGTGTCAGACTCTCTGGATCTGGATTATTGGGGTCTTACGCTACCTTAGCGCATTCAAACAATCTACACCTATTGTATCCGAGGCCCTAGGTATGGTTCTACTAGTAGAATGAGATCATACCATACTATAACATGGGCTCAGTGAGTGTGTCAGACTCTCTGGATCTGGATTATTGGGGTCTTACGCTACCTTAGCGCATTCAAACAATCTACACCTAATGTATCCGAGGCCCTAGGTATGGTTCTACTAGTAGAATGAGATCATACCATACTATAACATGGGCTCAGTGAGTGTGTCAGACTCTCTGGATCTGGATTATTGGGGTCTAACGCTACCTTAGTGCATTCAAACAATCTACACCTAATGTATCCGAGGCCCTAGGTATGGTTCTACTAGTAGAATGAGATCATACCATACTATAACATGGGCTCAGTGAGTGTGTCAGACTCTCTGGATCTGGATTATTGGGGTCTAACGCTACCTTAGCGCATTCAAACAATCTACACCTAATGTATCCGAGGCCCTAGGTATGGTTCTACTAGTAGAATGAGATCATACCATACTATAACATGGGCTCAGTGAGTGTGTCAGACTCTCTGGATCTGGATTATTGGGGTCTAACGCTACCTTAGTGCATTCAAACAATCTACACCTAATGTATCCAAGGCCCTAGGTATGGTTCTACTAGTAGAATGAGATCATACCATACTATAACATGGGCTCAGTGAGTGTGTCAGACTCTCTGGATCTGGATTATTGGGGTCTAACGCTACCTTAGTGCATTCAAACAATCTACACCTAATGTATCCGAGGCCCTAGGTATGGTTCTACTAGTAGAATGAGATCATACCATACTATAACATGGGCTCAGTGAGTGTGTCAGACTCTCTGGATCTGGATTATTGGGGTCTAACGCTACCTTAGTGCATTCAAACAATCTACACCTAATGTATCCGAGGCCCTAGGTATGGTTCTACTAGTAGAATGAGATCATACCATACTATAACATGGGCTAAGTGAGTGTGTCAGACTCTCTGGATCTGGATTATTGGGGTCTAACGCTACCTTAGCGCATTCAAACAATCTACACCTAATGTATCCGAGGCCCTAGGTATGGTTCTACTAGTAGAATGAGATCATACCATACTATAACATGGGCTCAGTGAGTGTGTCAGACTCTCTGGATCTGGATTATTGGGGTCTAACGCTACCTTAGTGCATTCAAACAATCTACACCTAATGTATCCGAGGCCCTAGGTATGGTTCTACTAGTAGAATGAGATCATACCATACTATAACATGGGCTCAGTGAGTGTGTCAGACTCTCTGGATATGGATTATTGGGGTCTAACGCTACCTTAGTGCATTCAAACAATCTACACCTAATGTATCCGAGGCCCTAGGTATGGTTCTACTAGTAGAATGAGATCATACCATACTATAACATGGGCTCAGTGAGTGTGTCAGACTCTCTGGATCTGGATTATTGGGGTCTAACGCTACCTTAGCGCATTCAAACAATCTACACCTAATGTATCCGAGGCCCTAGGTATGGTTCTACTAGTAGAATGAGATCATACCATACTATAACATGGGCTCAGTGAGTGTGTCAGACTCTCTGGATCTGGATTATTGGGGTCTTACGCTACCTTAGCGCATTCAAACAATCTACACCTAATGTATCCGAGGCCCTAGGTATGGTTCTACTAGTAGAATGAGATCATACCATACTATAACATGGGCTCAGTGAGTGTGTCAGACTCTCTGGATCTGGATTATTGGGGTCTAACGCTACCTTAGCGCATTCAAACAATCTACACCTAATGTATCCGAGGCCCTAGGTATGGTTCTACTAGTAGAATGAGATCATACCATACTATAACATGGGCTCAGTGAGTGTGTCAGACTCTCTGGATCTGGATTATTGGGGTCTAACGCTACCTTAGCGCATTCAAACAATCTACACCTAATGTATCCGAGGCCCTAGGTATGGTTCTACTAGTAGAATGAGATCATACCATACTATAACATGGGCTCAGTGAGTGTGTCAGACTCTCTGGATCTGGATTATTGGGGTCTTACGCTACCTTAGTGCATTCAAACAATCTACACCTATTGTATCCGAGGCCCTAGGTATGGTTCTACTAGTAGAATGAGATCATACCATACTATAACATGGGCTCAGTGAGTGTGTCAGACTCTCTGGATCTGGATTATTGGGGTCTAACGCTACCTTAGTGCATTCAAACAATCTACACCTAATGTATCCGAGGCCCTAGGTATGGTTCTACTAGTAGAATGAGATCATACCATACTATAACATGGGCTCAGTGAGTGTGTCAGACTCTCTGGATCTGGATTATTGGGGTCTTACGCTACCTTAGCGCATTCAAACAATCTACACCTAATGTATCCGAGGCCCTAGGTATGGTTCTACTAGTAGAATGAGATCATACCATACTATAACATGGGCTCAGTGAGTGTGTCAGACTCTCTGGATCTGGATTATTGGGGTCTTACGCTACCTTAGCGCATTCAAACAATCTACACCTAATGTATCCGAGGCCCTAGGTATGGTTCTACTAGTAGAATGAGATCATACCATACTATAACATGGGCTCAGTGAGTGTGTCAGACTCTCTGGATCTGGATTATTGGGGTCTTACGCTACCATAGCGCATTCAAACAATCTACACCTAATGTATCCGAGGCCCTAGGTATGGTTCTACTAGTAGAATGAGATCATACCATACTATAACATGGGCTCAGTGAGTGTGTCAGACTCTCTGGATCTGGATTATTGGGGTCTAACGCTACCTTAGTGCATTCAAACAATCTACACCTAATGTATCCGAGGCCCTAGGTATGGTTCTACTAGTAGAATGAGATCATACCATACTATAACATGGGCTCAGTGAGTGTGTCAGACTATCTGGATTATTGGGGTCTTACGCTACCTTAGTGCATTCAAACAATCTACACCTATTGTATCCGAGGCCCTAGGTATGGTTCTACTAGTAGAATGAGATCATACCATACTATAACATGGGCTCAGTGAGTGTGTCAGACTCTCTGGATCTGGATTATTGGGGTCTTACGCTACCTTAGTGCATTCAAACAATCTACACCTAATGTATCCGAGGCCCTAGGTATGGTTCTACTAGTAGAATGAGATCATACCATACTATAACATGGGCTCAGTGAGTGTGTCAGACTCTCTGGATCTGGATTATTGGGGTCTAACGCTACCTTAGTGCATTCAAACAATCTACACCTAATGTATCCGAGGCCCTAGGTATGGTTCTACTAGTAGAATGAGATCATACCATACTATAACATGGGCTCAGTGAGTGTGTCAGACTCTCTGGATCTGGATTATTGGGGTCTAACGCTACCTTAGTGCATTCAAACAATCTACACCTAATGTATCCGAGGCCCTAGGTATGGTTCTACTAGTAGAATGAGATCATACCATACTATAACATGGGCTCAGTGAGTGTGTCAGACTCTCTGGATCTGGATTATTGGGGTCTAACGCTACCTTAGCGCATTCAAACAATCTACACCTAATGTATCCGAGGCCCTAGGTATGGTTCTACTAGTAGAATGAGATCATACCATACTATAACATGGGCTCAGTGAGTGTGTCAGACTCTCTGGATCTGGATTATTGGGGTCTAACGCTACCTTAGTGCATTCAAACAATCTACACCTAATGTATCCAAGGCCCTAGGTATGGTTCTACTAGTAGAATGAGATCATACCATACTATAACATGGGCTCAGTGAGTGTGTCAGACTCTCTGGATCTGGATTATTGGGGTCTAACGCTACCTTAGTGCATTCAAACAATCTACACCTAATGTATCCGAGGCCCTAGGTATGGTTCTACTAGTAGAATGAGATCATACCATACTATAACATGGGCTCAGTGAGTGTGTCAGACTCTCTGGATCTGGATTATTGGGGTCTAACGCTACCTTAGTGCATTCAAACAATCTACACCTAATGTATCCGAGGCCCTAGGTATGGTTCTACTAGTAGAATGAGATCATACCATACTATAACATGGGCTCAGTGAGTGTGTCAGACTCTCTGGATCTGGATTATTGGGGTCTAACGCTACCTTAGTGCATTCAAACAATCTACACCTAATGTATCCGAGGCCCTAGGTATGGTTCTACTAGTAGAATGAGATCATACCATACTATAACATGGGCTCAGTGAGTGTGTCAGACTCTCTGGATCTGGATTATTGGGGTCTAACGCTACCTTAGCGCATTCAAACAATCTACACCTAATGTATCCGAGGCCCTAGGTATGGTTCTACTAGTAGAATGAGATCATACCATACTATAACATGGGCTCAGTGAGTGTGTCAGACTCTCTGGATCTGGATTATTGGGGTCTAACGCTACCTTAGCGCATTCAAACAATCTACACCTAATGTATCCGAGGCCCTAGGTATGGTTCTACTAGTAGAATGAGATCATACCATACTATAACATGGGCTCAGTGAGTGTGTCAGACTCTCTGGATCTGGATTATTGGGGTCTAACGCTACCTTAGTGCATTCAAACAATCTACACCTAATGTATCCAAGGCCCTAGGTATGGTTCTACTAGTAGAATGAGATCATACCATACTATAACATGGGCTCAGTGAGTGTGTCAGACTCTCTGGATCTGGATTATTGGGGTCTAACGCTACCTTAGTGCATTCAAACAATCTACACCTAATGTATCCGAGGCCCTAGGTATGGTTCTACTAGTAGAATGAGATCATACCATACTATAACATGGGCTCAGTGAGTGTGTCAGACTCTCTGGATCTGGATTATTGGGGTCTAACGCTACCTTAGTGCATTCAAACAATCTACACCTAATGTATCCGAGGCCCTAGGTATGGTTCTACTAGTAGAATGAGATCATACCATACTATAACATGGGCTAAGTGAGTGTGTCAGACTCTCTGGATCTGGATTATTGGGGTCTAACGCTACCTTAGCGCATTCAAACAATCTACACCTAATGTATCCGAGGCCCTAGGTATGGTTCTACTAGTAGAATGAGATCATACCATACTATAACATGGGCTCAGTGAGTGTGTCAGACTCTCTGGATCTGGATTATTGGGGTCTAACGCTACCTTAGTGCATTCAAACAATCTACACCTAATGTATCCGAGGCCCTAGGTATGGTTCTACTAGTAGAATGAGATCATACCATACTATAACATGGGCTCAGTGAGTGTGTCAGACTCTCTGGATATGGATTATTGGGGTCTAACGCTACCTTAGTGCATTCAAACAATCTACACCTAATGTATCCGAGGCCCTAGGTATGGTTCTACTAGTAGAATGAGATCATACCATACTATAACATGGGCTCAGTGAGTGTGTCAGACTCTCTGGATCTGGATTATTGGGGTCTAACGCTACCTTAGCGCATTCAAACAATCTACACCTAATGTATCCGAGGCCCTAGGTATGGTTCTACTAGTAGAATGAGATCATACCATACTATAACATGGGCTCAGTGAGTGTGTCAGACTCTCTGGATCTGGATTATTGGGGTCTTACGCTACCTTAGCGCATTCAAACAATCTACACCTAATGTATCCGAGGCCCTAGGTATGGTTCTACTAGTAGAATGAGATCATACCATACTATAACATGGGCTCAGTGAGTGTGTCAGACTCTCTGGATCTGGATTATTGGGGTCTAACGCTACCTTAGCGCATTCAAACAATCTACACCTAATGTATCCGAGGCCCTAGGTATGGTTCTACTAGTAGAATGAGATCATACCATACTATAACATGGGCTCAGTGAGTGTGTCAGACTCTCTGGATCTGGATTATTGGGGTCTAACGCTACCTTAGCGCATTCAAACAATCTACACCTAATGTATCCGAGGCCCTAGGTATGGTTCTACTAGTAGAATGAGATCATACCATACTATAACATGGGCTCAGTGAGTGTGTCAGACTCTCTGGATCTGGATTATTGGGGTCTTACGCTACCTTAGTGCATTCAAACAATCTACACCTATTGTATCCGAGGCCCTAGGTATGGTTCTACTAGTAGAATGAGATCATACCATACTATAACATGGGCTCAGTGAGTGTGTCAGACTCTCTGGATCTGGATTATTGGGGTCTAACGCTACCTTAGTGCATTCAAACAATCTACACCTAATGTATCCGAGGCCCTAGGTATGGTTCTACTAGTAGAATGAGATCATACCATACTATAACATGGGCTCAGTGAGTGTGTCAGACTCTCTGGATCTGGATTATTGGGGTCTTACGCTACCTTAGCGCATTCAAACAATCTACACCTAATGTATCCGAGGCCCTAGGTATGGTTCTACTAGTAGAATGAGATCATACCATACTATAACATGGGCTCAGTGAGTGTGTCAGACTCTCTGGATCTGGATTATTGGGGTCTTACGCTACCTTAGCGCATTCAAACAATCTACACCTAATGTATCCGAGGCCCTAGGTATGGTTCTACTAGTAGAATGAGATCATACCATACTATAACATGGGCTCAGTGAGTGTGTCAGACTCTCTGGATCTGGATTATTGGGGTCTTACGCTACCTTAGCGCATTCAAACAATCTACACCTAATGTATCCGAGGCCCTAGGTATGGTTCTACTAGTAGAATGAGATCATACCATACTATAACATGGGCTCAGTGAGTGTGTCAGACTCTCTGGATCTGGATTATTGGGGTCTAACGCTACCTTAGTGCATTCAAACAATCTACACCTAATGTATCCGAGGCCCTAGGTATGGTTCTACTAGTAGAATGAGATCATACCATACTATAACATGGGCTCAGTGAGTGTGTCAGACTATCTGGATTATTGGGGTCTTACGCTACCTTAGTGCATTCAAACAATCTACACCTATTGTATCCGAGGCCCTAGGTATGGTTCTACTAGTAGAATGAGATCATACCATACTATAACATGGGCTCAGTGAGTGTGTCAGACTCTCTGGATCTGGATTATTGGGGTCTTACGCTACCTTAGTGCATTCAAACAATCTACACCTAATGTATCCGAGGCCCTAGGTATGGTTCTACTAGTAGAATGAGATCATACCATACTATAACATGGGCTCAGTGAGTGTGTCAGACTCTCTGGATCTGGATTATTGGGGTCTAACGCTACCTTAGTGCATTCAAACAATCTACACCTAATGTATCCGAGGCCCTAGGTATGGTTCTACTAGTAGAATGAGATCATACCATACTATAACATGGGCTCAGTGAGTGTGTCAGACTCTCTGGATCTGGATTATTGGGGTCTAACGCTACCTTAGTGCATTCAAACAATCTACACCTAATGTATCCGAGGCCCTAGGTATGGTTCTACTAGTAGAATGAGATCATACCATACTATAACATGGGCTCAGTGAGTGTGTCAGACTCTCTGGATCTGGATTATTGGGGTCTAACGCTACCTTAGCGCATTCAAACAATCTACACCTAATGTATCCGAGGCCCTAGGTATGGTTCTACTAGTAGAATGAGATCATACCATACTATAACATGGGCTCAGTGAGTGTGTCAGACTCTCTGGATCTGGATTATTGGGGTCTAACGCTACCTTAGTGCATTCAAACAATCTACACCTAATGTATCCAAGGCCCTAGGTATGGTTCTACTAGTAGAATGAGATCATACCATACTATAACATGGGCTCAGTGAGTGTGTCAGACTCTCTGGATCTGGATTATTGGGGTCTAACGCTACCTTAGTGCATTCAAACAATCTACACCTAATGTATCCGAGGCCCTAGGTATGGTTCTACTAGTAGAATGAGATCATACCATACTATAACATGGGCTCAGTGAGTGTGTCAGACTCTCTGGATCTGGATTATTGGGGTCTAACGCTACCTTAGTGCATTCAAACAATCTACACCTAATGTATCCGAGGCCCTAGGTATGGTTCTACTAGTAGAATGAGATCATACCATACTATAACATGGGCTCAGTGAGTGTGTCAGACTCTCTGGATCTGGATTATTGGGGTCTAACGCTACCTTAGTGCATTCAAACAATCTACACCTAATGTATCCGAGGCCCTAGGTATGGTTCTACTAGTAGAATGAGATCATACCATACTATAACATGGGCTCAGTGAGTGTGTCAGACTCTCTGGATCTGGATTATTGGGGTCTAACGCTACCTTAGCGCATTCAAACAATCTACACCTAATGTATCCGAGGCCCTAGGTATGGTTCTACTAGTAGAATGAGATCATACCATACTATAACATGGGCTCAGTGAGTGTGTCAGACTCTCTGGATCTGGATTATTGGGGTCTAACGCTACCTTAGTGCATTCAAACAATCTACACCTAATGTATCCGAGGCCCTAGGTATGGTTCTACTAGTAGAATGAGATCATACCATACTATAACATGGGCTAAGTGAGTGTGTCAGACTATCTGGATTATTGGGGTCTAACGCTACCTTAGTGCATTCAAACAATCTACACCTAATGTGTCCAGAGGCAAAGTCTACAACCATATTAAAGCTGAAATAATGATGGCCAAACGTATAACAATAAATAAAACAATAGAAGTAACAGAAGATAAAATGAAGGATAATAAAGCCAGAAATGGACAGGAGAATAAAACTATTCAAAGTGAATATTTATTATTTTATAACATTCTCCATCATGTGTCACTGTGTGTGTGTGTCACTGTGTGTGTGTGTCATAAGGAACAACCTAATAAATCCAAAATAAGATATATAGTATACAAAAATGTTTCTGTCAGCAAGTGTGTATGTGTGCCTGTGTCAGTGTGTATGTGTGCCTGTGTCAGTGTGTATGTGTGCCTGTGTCAGTGTGTGTGTGTGTGCCTGTGTCAGTGTGTATGTGTGCCTGTGTCAGTGTGTGTGTGCCTGTGTGTGTCACAGTTTGTGTGTGTGCCTGTGTGTGTCACAGTGTGTGTGTGCCTGTGTGTGTGTGCCTGTGTGAGTGTGCGTCTCTGTGTGTGTGCCTGTGTGTGAGTGTGTGTCTCTGCATGTGTGCCTGTGTTAGTGTGTGTCACAGTGTGTGCCTGTGTCAGTGTGTGTATGCCTGTGTCAGTGTGTGTATGCCTGTGTCAGTGTGTCACAGTGTGTGTGCATGTGTCAGTGTGTCACAGTGTGTGTGTGCCTGTGTCAGTGTGTGTCACAGTGTGTGTGTGTGCCTGTGTCAGTGTGTGTCACAGTGTGTGTGTGCCTGTGTCAGTGTGTCACAGTGTTTTCATGTGTCAGTGTGTCACAGTGTGTGTGCATGTGTCAGTGTGTCACAGTGTGTGTGTGCCTGTGTCAGTGTGTCACAGTGTGTGTGTGCCTGTGTCAGTGTGTGTCACAGTGTGTGTGTGCCTGTGTCAGTGTGTCACAGTGTTTTCATGTGTCAGTGTGTCACAGTGTGTGTGTGCCTGTGTCAGTGTCTGTCTGTGTCAGTCAGTGTCGGTGTCTGTCTGTGTCAGTGTGTGCCTGTGTGTCTCTGCATGTGTGCCTGTGTTAGTGTGTGTCACAGTGTGTGTGCCTGTGTCAGTGTGTGTATGCCTGTGTCAGTGTGTGTATGCCTGTGTCAGTGTGTCATAGTGTGTGTGCATGTGTCAGTGTGTCACAGTGTGTGTGTGCCTGTGTCAGAGTGTGTCACAGTGTGTGTGCCTGTGTCAGTGTGTGTCACAGTGTGTGTGCCTGTGTCAGTGTGTCACAGTGTTTTCATGTGTCAGTGTGTCACAGTGTGTGTGTGCCTGTGTCAGTGTGTTAGTGTGTGTGTGCCTGTGTCAATGTGTGTCACAGTGTGTGTTTGCCTGTGTCAGTGTGTGTGTGCCTGTGTCAGTGTGTGTCACAGTGTGTGTTGTTCTGTGTCAGTATGTCAGTGTGTGTGTGTGCCTGTGTCAGTGTATGTCAGTGTGTGCCTGTGTCAGTGTGTGTGTGTCAGTGTGTGTCTGTGTGTGTCAGTGTGTCACAGTGTGTGTGTGTGTTTCTGTGTCAGTATGTCAGTGTATGTGTGTGCCTGTGTCAGTGTGTATGTCAGTGTGTGTGTGTGTGCCTGTGTCAGTGTGTGTCTGTGTCTGTCAGTGTGTCTGGGACAGTATGTGTCTGTGTCTGTCAGTGTGTGTGCATGTGTCAGTGTGTCTCAGTGTGTGTGTGCCTGTGTCAGTGTTACAGTGTGTGTGTGCCTGTGTCAATGTGTGTCACAGTGTGTGTTTGCCTGCGTCAGTGTGTGTCACTGTGTGTGTGTGCCTGTGTCAGTGTGTGTCACAGTGTGAGTGTGTGTCAGTGTGTCACAGTGTGTGTGTTTCTGTCAGTATGTCAGTGTGTGTATGTGTGTGTGCCTGTGTCAGTGTGTGTCTGTGTATGTCAGTGTGTGCCTGTGTCAGTGTGTGTGTGTGTGTCACTGTGCGTCTGTGTCTCACAGTGTGTGTGTGTGTGTTTCTGTGTCAGTATGTCAGTGTGTGTGTGTCACAGTGTGTGTGTGTTTCTGTGTCAGTATGTCAGTGTGTGTGTGCCTGTGTCAGTGTGTGTCTGTCAGTGTGTGTCTGTGTCAGTCTGTGTCTGTCAGTGTGTCTGTGTCAGTGTGTGAATGTGTCAGTGTCTGTCAGTGTGTCTGTATGCGTGAGTGTGTCTGTGTGTTTCAGTGTGTCACAGTGTGTGTGTGCTTTTGTGTCAGTATGTCAGTGTGTGTGTGTGCCTGTGTCAGTGTGTGTTTGTGTATGTCAGTGTGTGCCTGTGTCTGTCAGTGTGTGTCTGTCTGTCAGTCTGACACACACACTGTGACACACTGACACACACAGACACACACACTGACACAGGCACACACTGACATACACAGACACACACTGACACTGTCAGTGTCTGTCTGTGTCAGTGTGTGTCAGTCAGTGTCTGTCTGTGTCAGTGTGTGTCTGTGTCAGTGTCTGTCTGTGTCAGTGTGTGTCTGTGTCAGTGTCTGTCTGTGTCAGTCAGTGTGTGTCAGTCAGTGTGTGTCAGTGTCTGTCTGTGTCAGTGTCTGTCTGTGTCAGTGTGTGTCTGTGTCAGTGTCTGTCTGTGTCAGTCAGTGTGTGTCAGTCAGTGTGTGTCAGTGTCTGTCTGTGTCAGTGTCTGTCTGTGTCAGTGTGTGTCTGTGTCAGTGTCTGTCTGTGTCAGTCAGTGTGTGTCAGTGTCTGTCTGTGTCAGTGTCTGTCTGTGTCAGTGTGTGTCTGTGTCAGTGTCTGTCTGTGTCAGTGTCTGTCTGTGTCAGTGTGTGTCTGTGTCAGTGTCTGTCTGTGTCAGTGTGTGTCTGTGTCAGTGTGTGTCTGTGTCAGTGTGTGTCTGTGTCTGTGTCAGTCAGTGTGTGTCAGTCAGTGTCAGTCAGTGTCAGTCAGTGTCAGTGTGTGTCTGTGTCAGTGTGTGTCTGTGTCAGTGTGTGTCTGTGTCAGTGTGTGTCTGTGTATGTCAGTGTGTGCCTGTGTCAGTGTGTGTGTGTGTGTCACTGTGCGTCTGTGTCTCACAGTGTGTGTGTGTGTTTCTGTGTCAGTATGTCAGTGTGTGTGTGTCACAGTGTGTGTGTGTTTCTGTGTCAGTATGTCAGTGTGTGTGTGCCTGTGTCAGTGTGTGTCTGTGTATGTCAGTGTGTGCCTGTGTCAGTGTGTGTGTGTGTGTCACTGTGCGTCTGTGTCTCACAGTGTGTGTGTGTGTTTCTGTGTCAGTATGTCAGTGTGTGTGTCACAGTGTGTGTGTGTTTCTGTGTCAGTATGTCAGTGTGTGTGTGCCTGTGTCAGTGTGTGTCTGTCAGTGTGTGTCTGTGTCAGTCTGTGTCTGTCAGTGTGTCTGTGTCAGTGTGTGAATGTGTCAGTGTCTGTCAGTGTGTCTGTATGCGTGAGTGTGTCTGTGTGTTTCAGTGTGTCACAGTGTGTGTGTGCTTTTGTGTCAGTATGTCAGTGTGTGTGTGTGCCTGTGTGTGTTTGTGTATGTCAGTGTGTGCCTGTGTCTGTGTCTGTCAGTGTGTGTCTGTCTGTCAGTCTGACACACACACTGTGACACACTGACACACACAGACACACACACTGACACAGGCACACACTGACATACACAGACACACACTGACACTGTCAGTGTCTGTCTGTGTCAGTGTGTGTCTGTCTGTGTGTGTCAGTGTGTGTCAGTGTCTGTGTGTGTCTGTGTCAGTGTGTGTCTGTCTGTCAGTGTGTGTCTGTGTCAGTGTGTGTCTGTCTGTCAGTGTGTGTCTGTGTCAGTGTGTGTCTGTCTGTCAGTGTGTGTCTGTCAGTGTGTGTCTCTGTCTGTGTGTGTCTGTGTCAATGTGTCTGTCAGTGTCAGTGTGTCTGTGTCTGTCTGTGTCAGTGTGTGTCTGTGTCAGTGTGTCACAGTGTGTGTGTGTTTCTGTGTCAGTATGTCAGTGTATGTGTGTGCCTGTGTCAGTGTGTTTGTGTATGTCAGTGTGTGTGTGTGCCTGTGTCAGTGTGTGTCTGGGTCAGTATGTGTCTGTGTCTGTCAGTGTGTGTGCATGTGTCAGTGTGTCTCAGTGTGTGTGTGCCTGTGTCAGTGTTACAGTGTGTGTGTGCCTGTGTCAATGTGTGTCACAGTGTGTGTTTGCCTGTGTCAGTGTGTGTCTCTGTCTGTGTGTGTCTGTGTCAATGTGTCTGTCAGTGTCAGTGTGTGTCAGTGTCAGTGTCAGTCAGTGTCAGTGTCTGTCTGTGACAGTGTCAGTCAGTGTCTGTCTGTGACAGTGTCAGTCAGTGTCAGTGTCTGTCTGTGTCAGTGTGTGTCTGTGTCAGTGTGTGTCAGTCAGTGTCTGTCTGTGTCAGTGTCTGTCTGTGTCAGTGTCTGTCTGTGTCAGTCAGTGTGTGTCAGTCAGTGTGTGTCAGTCAGTGTCAGTGTCTGTCTGTGTCAGTGTCTGTCTGTGTCAGTGTGTGTCTGTGTCAGTGTGTGTCAGTCAGTGTCTGTCAGTGTATGTGTCAGTGTCTGTCAGTCAGTCAGTGTCAGTGTCTGTCTGTGACAGTGTCAGTCAGTGTCAGTGTCTGTCTGTGACAGTGTCAGTCAGTGTCAGTGTCAGTGTCTGTCTGTGACAGTGTCAGTCAGTGTCAGTGTCAGTGTCTGTCTGTGACAGTGTCAGTCAGTGTCAGTGTCTGTCTGTGTCAGTGTGTGTCAGTCAGTGTCTGTCTGTGTCAGTGTGTGTCTGTGTCAGTGTCTGTCTGTGTCAGTGTGTGTCTGTGTCAGTGTCTGTCTGTGTCAGTCAGTGTGTGTCAGTCAGTGTGTGTCAGTGTCTGTCTGTGTCAGTGTGTGTCTGTGTCAGTGTCTGTCTGTGTCAGTCAGTGTGTGTCAGTCAGTGTGTGTCAGTGTCTGTCTGTGTCAGTGTCTGTCTGTGTCAGTGTGTGTCTGTGTCAGTGTCTGTCTGTGTCAGTCAGTGTGTGTCAGTCAGTGTGTGTCAGTGTCTGTCTGTGTCAGTGTCTGTCTGTGTCAGTGTGTGTCTGTGTCAGTGTCTGTCTGTGTCAGTGTCTGTCTGTGTCAGTGTGTGTCTGTGTCAGTGTGTGTCTGTGTCTGTGTCAGTCAGTGTGTGTCTGTGTCAGTGTGTGTCTGTGTCTGTGTCAGTCAGTGTGTGTCAGTGTCTGTCTGTGTCAGTGTCTGTCTGTGTCAGTGTGTGTCTGTGTCAGTGTCTGTCTGTGTCAGTCAGTGTGTGTCAGTCAGTGTGTGTCAGTGTCTGTCTGTGTCAGTGTGTGTCTGTGTCAGTGTCTGTCTGTGTCAGTGTCTGTCTGTGTCAGTGTCTGTCTGTGTCAGTGTCTGTCTGTGTCAGTGTGTGTCTGTGTCAGTGTCTGTCTGTGTCAGTGTGTGTCTGTGTCAGTCAGTGTGTGTCAGTCAGTGTCAGTCAGTGTCAGTCTGTGTCAGTGTGTGTCAGTCAGTCTGTGTCAGTGTGTGTCAGTGTCAGTCAGTGTCTGTCAGTGTATGTGTCTGTGTCAGTGTCTGTCTGTGTCAGTGTGTGTCTGTGTCAGTCAGTGTGTGTCAGTCAGTGTCAGTCAGTGTCAGTCTGTGTCAGTGTGTGTCAGTCAGTCTGTGTCAGTGTGTGTCAGTGTCAGTCAGTGTCTGTCAGTGTATGTGTCTGTGTCAGTGTCTGTCTGTGTCAGTGTGTGTCTGTGTCAGTCAGTGTGTGTCAGTCAGTGTCAGTCAGTGTCAGTCTGTGTCAGTGTGTGTCAGTCAGTCTGTGTCAGTGTGTGTCAGTGTCAGTCAGTGTCTGTCAGTGTATGTGTCAGTGTCAGTGTCAGTGTGTGTCAGTCAGTATGTGTCAGTGTCAGTTTCCGCCCATAACAAACATGGCGCGGCCGGATGATGACGTCACCGGAAGCATCGGAAAAAAATAAACACATGAGACGGAGGTTCCGTGGTTAAAGTTCCGCCTGGGAGACTGAGGAACTGGGGTGAGGGTCACGGGTGTAATAACGGGAGGGTGAGGGTCACGGGTGTAATAACGGGGGAGGGTGAGGGTCACGGGTGTAATAACGGGGGAGGGGGAGGGTCACGGGTGTAATAACGGGAGGGTGAGGGTCACGGGTGTAATAACGGGGGAGGGGGAGGGTCACGGGTGTAATAACGGGGGAGGGGGAGGGTCACGGGTGTAATAACGGGGGAGGGTGAGGGTCACGGGTGTAATAACGGGGGAGGGAGGGTGAGGGTCACGGGTGTAATAACGGGGGAGGGTGAGGGTCACGGGTGTAATAACGGGGGAGGGTGAGGGTCACGGGTGTAATAACGGGGGAGGGTGAGGGTCACGGGTGTAATAACGGGAGGGAGGGGGAGGGTCACGGGTGTAATAACGGGAGGGAGGGGGAGGGTCATGTCAATAACGGGAGGGAGGGTCACGGGTGTAATAACGGGAGGGAGGGTCACGGGTGAAATAACGGGGGAGGGTGAGGGTCACGGGTGTAATAACGGGAGGGAGGGAGGGGGTCACGGGTGTAATAACGGGAGGGAGGGTCACGGGTTGTAATAACGGGAGGGAGGGGTGTCACGGGTGTAATAACTGGGGAGGGGTGTCACGGGTGTAATAACTGGGGAGGGAGGGGGTCACGGGTGTAATAACTGGGGAGGGAGGGGGTCACGGGTGTAATAACTGGGGAGGGAGGGTCACGGGTGTAATAACGGGGGAGGGTGAGGGTCACGGGTGTAATAACGGGAGGGAGGGTCACGGGTGTAATAACGGGGGAGGGTGAGGGTCACGGGTGTAATAACGGGAGGGAGGGTCACGGGTTGTAATAACGGGAGGGAGGGTCACGGGTGTAATAACTGGGGAGGGAGGGGGTCACGGGTGTAATAACTGGGGAGGGAGGGTCACGGGTGTAATAACGGGGGAGGGTGAGGGTCACGGGTGTAATAACGGGAGGGTGAGGGTCACGGGTGTAATAACGGGAGGGAGGGTCACGGGTGTAATAACGGGGGAGGGTGAGGGTCACGGGTGTAATAACGGGAGGGAGGGTCACGGGTGTAATAACGGGGGAGGGTGAGGGTCACGGGTGTAATAACTGGGGAGGGAGGGTGAGGGTCACGGGTGTAATAACGGGAGGGAGGGTCACGGGTGAAATAACGGGGGAGGGTGAGGGTCACGGGTGTAATAACGGGAGGGAGGGGGTCACGGGTGTACTAACGGGAGGGAGGGGGTCACGGGTGTAATAACGGGAGGGAGGGTCACGGGTGTAATAACTGGGGAGGGAGGGTCACGGGTGTAATAACGGGGGAGGGGGAGGGTCACGGGTGTAATAACGGGGGAGGGGGAGGGTCACGGGTGTAATAACAGGGGAGGGTGAGGGTCACGAGTGTAATAACAGGGGAGGGTGAGGGTCACGGGTGTAATAACAGGGGAGTGAGGGTCACGGGTGTAATAACGGGAGGGAGGGTGAGGGTCACGGGTGTAATAACAGGGGAGGGAGGGTGAGGGTCACGGGTGTAATAACGGGAGGGAGGGTGAGGGTCACGGGTGTAATAACGGGAGGGACGGTGAGGGTCATGGGTGTAATAACAGGGGAGTGTGAGGGTCACGGGTGTAATAACAGGGGAGGGACGGTGAGGGTCACGGGTGTAATAATGGGAGGGAGGGTGAGGGTCACGGGTGTAATAACAGGGGAGGGTGAGGGTCACGGGTGTAATAACGGGAGGGAGGGAGGGTGAGGGTCACGGGTGTAATAACGGGAGGGAGGGTGAGGGTCATGGGTGTAATAACGGGAGGGAGGGAGGGAGGGTGAGGGTCACGGGTGTAATAACATGGGAGGGAGGGTGAGGGTCACGGGTGTAATAACAGGGGAGGGAGGGTGAAGGTCACGGGTGTAATAACGGGAATGAGGGTGAGGGTCATGGGTGTAATAACAGGGGAGGGACGGTGAGGGTCACGGGTGTAATAACGTGAGGGAGGGTGAGGGTCATGGGTGTAATAACAGGGGAGGGACGGTGAGGGTCACGGGTGTAATAACGGGAGGGAGGGTGAGGGTCACGGGTGTAATAACGCGAGGGAGGGAGGGTGAGGGTCATGGGTGTAATAACAGGGGAGGGAGGGTGAGGGTCACGGGTGTAATAACGCGAGGGAGGGAGGGTGAGGGTCATGGGTGTAATAACAGGGGAGGGAGGGAGGGTGAGGGTCACGGGTGTAATAACGGGAGGGAGGGGGAGGGTCACGGGTGTAATAACGGGAGGGAGGGTGAGGGTCACGGGTGTAATAACGGGAGGGAGGGGGAGGGTCACGGGTGTAATAACGGGAGGGAGGGGGACTGTCACGGGTGTAATAACGGGAGGGAGGGGGAGGGTCACGGGTGTAATAACGGGAGGGAGGGGGAGGGTCACGGGTTTGTTCTAGCCATTATTGAAGTGAGAAAAGGAACAGGCAGTGATTGGCTGAATGCTATCAGATGTTTATTTCATCCAGGAAAGAGTTAATAGTGTGACACCAATCACTTCATGTGTGATTATATCCTGGAATGATACACGTCCCCCAACTGCATGTTTACTATGAGACCTTCATATGTAACATACCCTCCCATGCACACTACTGATTACAGCACCCTCACCCTATAACTGTACCTATCTCTGCTCTATTACAGCACCCTCACCCTATAACTGTACCTATCCCTGCTCTATTACAGGACCCTCACCCTATAACTGTACCTATCTCTGCTCTATTACAGCACCCTCACCCTATAACTGTACCTATCCCTGCTCTATTACACCACCCTCACCCTATAACTGTACCTATCCCTGCTCTATTACAGCACCCTCACCCTATAACTGCACCTATCCCTGCTCTATTACAGCACCCCCACCCTATAACTGTACCTATCCCTGCTCTATTACACCACCCTCACCCTATAACTGTACCTATCCCTGCTCTATTACACCACCCTCACCCTATAACTGTACCCATCTCTGCTCTATCACACCACCCTCATCCTATAACTGTACCTATCCCTGCTCTATTACACCACCCTCACCCTATAACTGTACCTATCCCTCCTTTATTACAGCACCCTCACCCTATAACTGTACCTATCCCTGCTCTATTACACCACCCTCACCCTATTACTGTACCTATCCCTGCTCTATTACAGCACCCTCACCCTATAACTGTACCTATCCCTGCTCTATTACAGCACCCTCACCCTATAACTGTACCTATCCCTGCTCTATCACACCATCCTCACCCTATAACTGTACCTATCACTGCTCTATTACAGCACCCTCACCCTATAACTGTACCTATCCCTGCTCTATTACACCACCCTCACCCTATAACTGTACCTATCCCTGCTCTATTACACCACCCTCATCCTATAACTGCACCTATCCCTGCTCTATCACACCACCCTCACCCTATAACTGTACCTATCCCTACTCTATTACACCACCCTCACCCTATAACTGCACCTATCCCTGCTCTATTACACTACCCTCACCCTATAACTGTACCTATCCCTGCTCTATTACAGCACCCCCACCCTATAACTGTACCTATCCCTGCTCTATTACACCACCCTCACCCTATAACTGTACCTATCCCTGCTCTATCACACCACCCTCATCCTATAACTGTACCTATCCCTGCTCTATTACAGCACCCTCACCCTATAACTGCACCTATCCCTGCTCTATCACACCATCCTCACCCTATAACTGTACCTATCACTGCTCTATTACAGCACCCTCACCCTATAACTGTACCTATCCCTGCTCTATTACACCACCCTCACCCTATAACTGTACCTATCCCTGCTCTATTACACCACCCTCACCCTATAACTGTACCTATCCTGCTCTATTACACCACCCCTCACCCTATAACTGTACCTATCCCTGAACTATTACTGCACCCTCGCCCTATAACTTTACTATCCCTGCTCTATTACACCACCCTCACCCTATAACTGTACCTATCCCTGCTCTATTACACCACCCTCACCCTATAACTGTACCTATCCCTGCTCTATTACAGCACCCTCACCCTATAACTGTACCTATCCCTGCTCTATTACACCACCCTCACCCTATTACTGTACCTATCCCTGCTCTATTACACCACCCTCACCCTATAACTGTACCTCTTCCTGCTCTATTACACCACCCTCACCCTATAACTGTACCTATCCCTGCTTTATTACACCACCCTCAGCCTATAACTGCACCTATCCCTGCTCTATTACACCACCCTCACCCTATAACTGCACCTATCCCTGCTCTATTACACCACCCTCACCCTATAACTGTACCTATCCCTGCTCTATTACACCACCCTCACCCTATAACTGCACCTATCCCTGCTCTATTACACCACCCTCACCCTATTACTGTAACTATCCCTGCTCTATTACACCACCCTCACCCTATAACTGTACCTATCCTGCTCTATTACACCACACCTCACCCTATAACTGTACCTATCCCTGAACTATTACAGCACCCTCGCCCTATAACTGTACTATCCCTGCTCTATTACACCACCCTCACCCTATAACTGTACCTATCCCTGCTCTTACACCACCCTAACCCTATAACTGTACCTATCCCTGCTCTATTACACCACCCTCACCCTATAACTGTACCTATCCCTGCTCTATTACAGTACCCTCACCCTATAACTGTACCTATCCCTGCTCTATTACAGGACCCTCACCCTATAACTGTACCTATCCCTGCTCTATTACACCACCCTCACCCTATAACTGTACCTATCTCTGTTCTATTACACCACCCTCACCCAATAACTGTACCTATCCCTGCTCTATTACAGCACCCTCACCCTATAACTGTACCTATCCCTGCTCTATTACAGCACCCTCACCCTATAACTGTACCTATCCCTGCTCTATTACACCACCCTCACCCTATAACTGTACCTATCCCTGCTCTATTACAGCACCCTCACCCTATAACTGCACCTATCCCTGCTCTATTACAGCACCCTCACCCTATAACTGTACCTATCCCTGCTCTATTACATCACCCTCACCCTATAACTGTACCTATCCCTGCACTATTACAGCATCCTCACCCTATAACTGTACCTATCCGTGCTCTATTACAGCACCCTCACCCTATAACTGTACCTATTCCTGCTCTATTACACCACCCCTCACCCTATAACTGTACCTATCCCTGATCTATAACAGCACCCTCACCCTATAACTGTACCTATCCCTCCTTTATTACAGCACCCTCACCCTATAACTGTACCTATCCCTGCTCTATTACACCACCCTCACCCTATTACTGTACCTATCCCTGCTCTATTACACCACCCTCACCCTATAACTGTACCTATCCTGCTCTATTACACCACCCCTCACCCTATAACTGTACTATATTACACCACCCTCACCCTATAACTGTACCTATCCCTGCTCTATAACAGCACCCTCACCCTATAACTGTACCTATCCCTGCTCTATTACACCACCCTCACCCTATAACTGTAACTATCCCTGCTCTATTACACCACCCTCACCCTATAACCATACCTATCCCTGCTCTATTACAGCACCCTCACCCTATAACTGTACCTATTCCTGCTCTATTACACCACCCTCACCCTATAACTGTACCTATCCCTGCTTTATTACACCACCCTCACCCTATAACTGCACCTATCCCTGCTCTATTACACCACCCTCACCCTATTACTGTACCTATCCCTGCTCTATTACACCACCCTCACCCTATAACTGTACCTATCCTGCTCTATTACACCACCCCTCACCCTATAACTGTACCTATCCCTGAACTATTACAGCACCCTCGCCCTATAACTTTACTATCCCTGCTCTATTACACCACCCTCACCCTATAACTGTACCTATCCCTGCTCTATTACACCATCCTCACCCTATAACTGTACCTATCCCTGCTCTATTACACCACCCTCACCCTATAACTGTACCTATCCCTGCTCTATTACACCACCCTCACCCTATAACGGTACCTATCCCTGCTCTATTACACCACCCTCACCCTATAACTGTACCTATCCCTGCTCTATTACAGCACCCTCACCCTATAACTGTACTATCCCTGCTCTATTACACCACCCTCACCCTATAACTGTACCTATCCCTGCTCTATTTCAGCACCCTCACCCTATAACTGTACTATCCCTGCTCTATTACACCACCCTCACCCTATAACTGTACATATCCCTGCTCTATTACAGCACCCTCACCCTATAACTGCACCTATCCCTGCTCTATTACACCACCCTGCCCTATAACTGTACCTATCCCTGCTCTATTACACCACCCTCACCCTATAACTGTACCTATCCCTGCTCTATTACACCACCCTCACCCTATAACTGTACTATCCCTGCTCTATTACACCACCCTCACCCTATAACTGTACATATCCCTGCTCTATTACAGCACCCTCACCCTATAACTGCACCTATCCCTGCTCTATTACACCACCCTGCCCTATAACTGTACCTATCCCTGCTCTATTACACCACCCTCACCCTATAACTGTACCTATCCCTGCTCTATTACACCACCCTCACCCTATAACTGTACCTATCCTGCTCTATTACACCACCCTCACCCTATAACTGTACCTATCCATGCTCTATTACACCACCATCACCCTATAACTGCACCTATCCCTGCTCTATTACAGGACCCTCACCCTATAACTGTACCTATCCCTGCTCTATTACACCACCCTCACCCTATAACTGTACCTATCCCTGCTCTATTACACCACCCTCACCCTATAACTGTACCTATCCCTGCTCTATTACAGCACCCTCACCCTATAACTGTACCTATCCCTGCTCTATTACACCACCCTCACCCTATAACTGTACATATCCCTGCTCTATTACAGCACCCTCACCCTATAACTGCACCTATCCCTGCTCTATTACACCACCCTGCCCTATAACTGTTCCTATCCCTGCTCTATTACACCACCCTCACCCTATAACTGTACCTATCCCTGCTCTATTACACCACCCTCACCCTATAACTGTACCAATCCCTGCTCTATTACAGCACCCTCACCCTATAACGGTACCTATCCCTGCCGTGTTACACCACCCTCACCCTATAACTGTACCTATCCCTGCTCTATTACACCACCCTCACCCTATAACTGTACCTATCCCTGCTCTATTACAGCACCCTCACCCTATAACTGTACCTATCCCTGCCGTGTTACACTAGCCCCTCTCTTGTATCCTTATTGGTTATTATTGTTTAGGGTGTTGATTCTCCTGTTCTGTGTTATGATTAGGTTGGATGATGTATCTGTAGTTAGACCGCGGTGTCTTGAGAGATGGGTAAGTCATATGGGGGGGGGGGGGGGGGGGGGTTGTTAGTTATTGGGTTAAGAATTTAATTTTCTCCCTTTAGATTCTGATGACAGTTGTTCAGATGATTATTGTTATTACAATGGAGGTGATGACGAAGATGATGATGATGAAGGTGGAAGCTTTGATGGCTCTAATGTGGGGGCATACCTACACTTTCCACCATCTATGCGTTACCCCCTGGGCTTTAATCTCCCTGTGTCTAATCCAATAACACAAGAGGTGAGTAGCAGTGGTGCTTATGTACATCTGGACAGGTAGATGGGAGTGTTGGATGATGGGGTTTGGGAGCCTTGGTGGGAGTGTTGGATGATGGGGTTTGGGAGCCTTGGTGGGAGTGCTGGATGATGGGGTTTGGGAGCCTTGGTGGGAGTGCTGGATGATGGGGTTTGGGAGCCTCGGTGGGAGTGCTGGATGATGGGGTTTGGGTATCTCGGTGGGAGTGCTGGATGATGGGGTTTGGGTATCTCGGTGGGAGTGCTGGATGATGGGGTTAGGGAATCTCGGTGGGAGTGCTGGATGATGGGGTTAGGGAATCTCGGTGGGAGTGCTGGATGATGGGGTTTGGGAATCTCGGTGGGAGTGCTGGATGATGGGGTTTGGGAGCCTTGGTGGGAGTGCTGGATGATGGGGTTAGGGAATCTCGGTGGGAGTGCTGGATGATGGGGTTTGGGAGCCTTGGTGGGAGTGCTGGATGATGGGGTTTGGGAGCCTTGGTGGGAGTGCTGGATGATGGGGTTTGGGAGCCTTGGTGGGAGTGCTGGATGAATGGGGTTAGGGAATCTCGGTGGGAGTGCTGGAGGATGGGGTTTGGGAATCTCGGTGGGAGTGCTGGAGGATGGGGTTTGGGAATCTCGGTGGGAGTGCTGGAGGATGGGGTTTGGGAATCTCGGTGGGAGTGCTGGATGATTGGGTTTGGGAATCTCGTGGGAGTGCTTGATGATGGGTAGATTTGGGGATAGCACAGCTGGTGGGGAAGTTGAACGATTGGAAGCTCAGTGGTGCAGGGGCATTGGATTTAAGATGGGGAGGTAATGTTGTGAAATGCGTAGTGTTCTGGTGGTGTTTGGCGACATTGAGAAGAATTTGTTGTACTAGAGGCTATGAAGATATGACACTCTGTGGGTTTTGAACAGGAGGCAGACAGAAATGCGAAGGAACTTGTAGAGCAGGAGGAGAAGGAGAAAGAGAAGATTGACAAGAAACGGTTAAAAAAGAAGGTACAGTGAATGGGAATACTGAAAGGGTTCGGCATATACACAGCCCGGTGTTCCTCAAACACACCCTGCCCTGGTAATATGTGCCCCTCTCAATGCCCCTCACTCTGCGACCCCCATCTGTTTATTGTGCTTATTCATCTCCTCTTTTAGAGGCAGAAAGATCGCAAACGTCAACAGAAACTAGAAGCTTCGAAAGATGGTGGGATCTTCTCTGGTGAATATCCGGTGAGTGTGAGCTTGAGTGGGTCATGCCTGGAGAACCGCGCATCTGCTAGGTGTGATCTAGAACCTGACTAGATTTAATGTGACCTAGAACAGAATACATGAGCGAAATCCTGAGACGCTGACCTCCATGTACAGAGCCTCTGCTTGCCTCCCACGCAGGTCTCATTCTGTTATATGTGGAGAATACACCTTCCTATCCCTGGCATGGAGGCTCAGATATGTTACCCTGCTGCGGTACAAGCCATAGATCCTGTGAACCATTCTAAATCTGTTGATGGCTGTGTCTTCATGTGTAGCGGGGGTGCTCTGCGTGCGATAAAGGAGGAGATCTATATAACATTTTCTAAACATTCACAACTTACTTCAGTTACCAGATTCTTCTATGTCGTCCAAGCCTGGATCAGTAGATCTGGAGTCAAACAAAGAAGATCTCAGCCAGTCTGATGCAGCGGTTAGTGAGTCACACACGGCCCCTATCTACTTATCCCAGCAAGATTGACAAAACCTTCTCTGCGTCTCTGTCTGGTCCCTGTGTGGCTTCCTGTGGCTGGCTGTGGCTGTGTCTGTTGGGCTGTGTGGCTGTGTCTGTTGGGCTGTGTGGCTGTGTCTGTTGGGCTGTGTGGCTGGCTGTGGCTGTGTCTGTTGGGCTTTGACTTTCTGTTGGGCTGTGTGTGTGGCTGGCTGTGGCTGTGTCTGTTGGGCTGTGTTTGTGGCTGTGTCTGTTGGGCTGTGTGTGTGGCTGTTGGGCTGTGTCTGTTGGGCTTTGGCTTTCTGTTGGGCTGTGTGTGTGGCTGTGTCTGTTGGGCTGTGTGTGTGGCTGTGTCTGTTGGGCTGTGTGTGTGTGGCTGTGTCTGTTGGGCTGTGTGTGTGGCTGTGTCTGTTGGGCTGTGTGTGTGTGGCTGTGTCTGTTGGGCTGTGTGTGTGTGGCTGTGTCTGTTGGGCTTTGGCTTTCTGTTGGGCTGTGTGTGTGGCTGTGTCTGTTGGGCTGTGTGTGGCTGTGGCTGTGTCTGTTGGGCTTTGTCTTTCTGTTGGGCTGTGTGTGTGGCTGGCTGTGGCTGTGTCTGCTGGTCTGTGTGTGTGGCTGGCTGTGTCTGTTGGGCTGTGTGTGTGTGTGTGGCTGTGTCTGTTGGGCTGTGTGTGTGGCTGGCTGTGTCTGTGTCTGTTGGGCTGTGTGTGTGGCTGGCTGTGTCTGTTGGGCTGTGTGTGTGGCTGGCTGTGTCTGTTGGGCTGTGTGTGTATTTGTCTGTGTCTGTTGGGCTGTGTCTGTTGAGCTGTGTGTGTGTCTGTGTCTGTTGGGCTGTGTGTGTGTGTGGCTGTGTGTAATTGGATCATTATGTATGGGTGTAAGAAGATATACAGCTAGTAGATGGAATATATTAGACCTATCCTGGTATGATGTGATTACAATGATTACAAGAATAAATACAATCTGTGTAAATCAAAAGCTATCGAGTATTGTGAACGTCAAATGTAAGAAATTCCTGAAAATATTTATATTGTGGCTTTCTATCCCTTATGGAAGATCTGTTAATACTAATATCATTTAGTTATTGATTAAGATAAGTAATTTCAAACTTTTATTTTTCTTCACCCTGTGATTTATATTAAGTTGTATATCTGATATCATATACTCCTAAATAATTCTAAAAAAATTCTATAATCTGTTAAACAATTTGATAAATAACACACTGACACAATGTAATATTTAGAAGATAAGTGTGTGTGGGGGGCTCTGTCTCCATACTTGATATATTTATATTATATAGTTTATTACTCCTGCAGGACAGTCTCGATCTCCAGAGTGCTTTTGTGCAGATCGCTCAAAAAAAGATGGAAAGCAAACCAAAGCCAGAGCGAAAAGTGAGAGCCAGCGAGAGGTCTCAAGAGAGACTTCCTGCTAATGGGCTAACATCATATGAAGAGAGCACGTCTGAGAAAGTAATGTCCATCTATACCCTTCCCCCTCAGTTACCCATGCTTTCCCTGACCCCTTTTTCCCGTGCATGGTTCTGACCCGGTCTCTCTGTGCTCCCCCTCCGGTACGTGGTTCTGACCCAGTCTCTCTGTGCTCCCCCTCCGGTGCGTGGTTCTGACCCGGTCTCTCTGTGCTCCCCCCTCTGGTACGTGGTTCTGACCCGATGTCTCTGTCCTCGCCCTTCGGTGCGTGGTTCTGACCCGGTCTCTCTGTGCTGCCCCCTCTGGTACGTGGTTTTGACCCGCTGTCTCTGTCCTCCCCCTCGGGTACGTGGTTCTGACACGGTCTCTCTGTGCTCCCCCCTCTGGTACGTGGTTCTGACCCGATGTCTCTGTCCTCGCCCTTTGGTGCGTGGTTCTGACCCGGTCTCTCTGTGCTCCCCCCTCTGGTACGTGGTTCTGACCCGATGTCTCTGTCCTCGCCCTTCGGTGCGTGGTTCTGACCCGGTCTCTCTGTGCTGCCCCCTCTGGTACGTGGTTTTGACCCGCTGTCTCTGTCCTCCCCCTCGGGTACGTGGTTCTGACACGGTCTCTCTGTGCTCCCCCCTCTGGTACGTGGTTCTGACCCAGTCTCTCTGTCCTCCCCCTCCGGTGCGTGGTTCTGACCCAGTCTCTCTGTGCTCCCCCTCCGGTGCGTGGTTCTGACCCGGTCTCTCTGTGCTGCCCCCTCTGGTACGTGGTTCTGACCCGCTGTCTCTGTCCTCCCCCTCTGGTACGTGGTTCTGACCCGGTCTCTCTGTGCTCCCCCCTCTGGTACGTGGTTCTGACCCAGTCTCTCTGTGCTCCCCCTCCGGTGCGTGGTTCTGACCCGGTCTCTCTGTGCTCCCCCCTCTGGTACGTGGTTCTGACCCGCTGTCTCTGTCCTCCCCCTTCGGTGCGTGGTTCTGACCCGGTCTCTCTGTGCTGCCCCCTCTGGTACGTGGTTCTGACCCGCTGTCTCTGTCCTCCCCCTCGGGTACGTGGTTCTGACCCGGTCTCTCTGTGCTCCCCCCTCTGGTACGTGGTTCTGACCCGCTGTCTCTGTCCTCCCCCTCGGGTACGTGGTTCTGACCCGGTCTCTCTGTGCTCCCCCCTCTGGTACGTGGTTCTGACCCAGTCTCTCTGTCCTCCCCCTCTGGTACGTGGTTCTGACCCAGTCTCTCTGTGCTCCCCCCTCTGGTACGTGGTTCTGACCCGGTCTCTCTGTGCTCCCCCCTCTGGTACGTGGTTCTGACCCAGTCTCTCTGTCCTCCCCCTCTGGTACGTGGTTCTGACCCAGTCTCTCTGTCCTCCCCCTCCGGTGCGTGGTTCTGACCCGGTCTCTCTGTCCTCCCCCTCTGGTACGTGGTTCTGACCCGCTGTCTCTGTCCTCCCCCTCTGGTACGTGGTTCTGACCCGGTCTCTCTGTGCTCCCCCCTCTGGTACGTGGTTCTGACCCAGTCTCTCTGTGCTCCCCTTCCGGTGCGTGGTTCTGACCCGGTCTCTCTGTGCTCCCCCCTCTAATACGTGGTTCTGACCCGCTGTCTCTGTCCTCCCCCTTCGGTGCGTGGTTCTGACCCGGTCTCTCTGTGCTGCCCCCTCTGGTACGTGGTTCTGACCCGCTGTCTCTGTCCTCCCCCTCGGGTACGTGGTTCTGACCCGGTCTCTCTGTGCTCCCCCCTCTGGTACGTGGTTCTGACCCGCTGTCTCTGTCCTCCCCCTCGGGAACGTGGTTCTGACCCGGTCTCTCTGTGCTCCCCCCTCTGGTACGTGGTTCTGACCCGGTCTCTCTGTGCTCCCCCCTCTGGTACGTGGTTCTGACCCGGTCTCTCTGTGCTCCCCCCTCTGGTACGTTGTTCTGACCCGGTCTCTCTGTGCTCCCCCCTCTGGTACGTGGTTCTGACCCGGTCTCTCTGTGGTCCCCCTCTGGTACGTGGTTCTGACCCGGTCTCTCTGTGGTCCCCCTCCGGTACGTGGTTCTGACCCAGTCTCTCTGTGGTCCCCCTCCGGTGCGTGGTTCTGACCCAGTCTCTCTGTGGTCCCCCTCTGGTACGTGGTTCTGACCCGGTCTCTCTGTGCTCCCCCCTCTGGTACGTTGTTCTGACCCGGTCTCTCTGTGCTCCCCCCTCTGGTACGTGGTTCTGACCCAGTCTCTCTGTGGTCCCCCTCTGGTACGTGGTTCTGACCCGGTCTCTCTGTGGTCCCCCTCCGGTACGTGGTTCTGACCCAGTCTCTCTGTGGTCCCCCTCCGGTGCGTGGTTCTGACCCAGTCTCTCTGTGGTCCCCCTCTGGTACGTGGTTCTGACCCAGTCTCTCTGTGCTCCCCCTCTGGTACGTGGTTCTGACCCAGTCTCTCTGTGCTCCCCCTCTGGTACGTGGTTCTGACCCAGTCTCTCTGTCCTCCCCCTCCGGTGCGTGGTTCTGACCCAGTCTCTCTGTCCTCCTCCTCCGGTGCGTGGTTCTGACCCAGTCTCTCTGTCCTCCCCCTCTGGTACGTGGTTCTGACCCAGTCTCTCTGTGGTCCCCCTCCGGTACGTGGTTCTGACCCAGTCTCTCTGTGCTCCCCCTCTGGTGCGTGGTTCTGACCCAGTCTCTCTGTGCTCCCCCTCTGGTACGTGGTTCTGACCCAGTCTCTCTGTGCTCCCCCTCTGGTACGTGGTTCTGACCCAGTCTCTCTGTCCTCCCCCTCGGGTACGTGGTTCTGACCCAGTCTCTCTGTCCTCCCCCTCCGGTGCGTGGTTCTGACCCAGTCTCTCTGTGCTCCCCCTCCGGTGCGTGGTTCTGACCCAGTCTCTCTGTGGTCCCCCTCCGGTACGTGGTTCTGACCCAGTCTCTCTGTGCTCCTCCTCCGGTGCGTGGTTCTGACCCAGTCTCTCTGTGCTCCCCCTCGGGTACGTGGTTCTGACCCAGTCTCTCTGTCCTCCCCCTCTGGTACGTGGTTCTGACCCAGTCTCTCTGTGGTCCCCCTCCGGTGCGTGGTTCTGACCCAGTCTCTCTGTGGTCCCCCTCCGGTACGTGGTTCTGACCCAGTCTCTCTGTGCTCCCCCTCCGGTACGTGGTTCTGACCCGGTCTCTCTGTGCTCCCCCTCTGGTACGTGGTTCTGACCCGGTCTCTCTGTGCTCCCCCTCTGGTACGTGGTTCTGACCCGGTCTCTCTGTCCTCCTCCTCCGGTGCGTGGTTCTGACCCAGTCTCTCTGTGCTCCCCCTCTGGTACGTGGTTCTGACCCAGTCTCTCTGTCCTCCCCCTCTGGTACGTGGTTCTGACCCAGTCTCTCTGTGCTCCCCCTCCGGTGCGTGGTTCTGACCCAGTCTCTCTGTGCTCCCCCTCCGGTACGTGGTTCTGACCCAGTCTCTCTGTCCTCCCCCTCTGGTACGTGGTTCTGACCCGGTCTCTCTGTGCTCCCCCTCGGGTACGTGGTTCTGACCCAGTCTCTCTGTCCTCCTCCGGTGCGTGGTTCTGACCCAGTCTCTCTGTGGTCCCCCTCCGGTGCGTGGTTCTGACCCAGTCTCTCTGTGGTCCCCCTCCGGTACGTGGTTCTGACCCAGTCTCTCTGTGCTCCCCCTCCGGTACGTGGTTCTGACCCAGTCTCTCTGTGCTCCCCCTCTGGTACGTGGTTCTGACCCGGTCTCTCTGTGCTCCCCCTCTGGTACGTGGTTCTGACCCAGTCTCTCTGTCCTCCCCCTCCGGTGCGTGGTTCTGACCCAGTCTCTCTGTGCTCCTCCTCCGGTGCGTGGTTCTGACCCAGTCTCTCTGTGCTCCTCCTCCGGTGCGTGGTTCTGACCCAGTCTCTATTTGCTCCCCCTCTGGTACGTGGTTCTGACCCAGTCTCTCTGTCCTCCTCCTCCGGTGCGTGGTTCTGACCCAGTCTCTCTGTCCTCCTCCGGTGCGTGGTTCTGACCCAGTCTCTCTGTGCTCCTCCTCCGGTGCGTGGTTCTGACCCAGTCTCTCTGTCCTCCCCCTCCGGTGCGTGGTTCTGACCCAGTCTCTCTGTGCTCCCCCTCTGGTACGTGGTTCTGACCCAGTCTCTCTGTGCTCCCCCTCGGGTGCGTGGTTCTGACCCAGTCTCTCTGTCCTCCCCCTCCGGTGCGTGGTTCTGACCCAGTCTCTCTGTGGTCCCCCTCCGGTACGTGGTTCTGACCCAGTCTCTCTGTCCTCCCCCTCGGGTACGTGGTTCTGACCCAGTCTCTCTGTGCTCCCCCTCGGGTGCGTGGTTCTGACCCAGTCTCTCTGTCCTCCCCCTCCGGTGCGTGGTTCTGACCCAGTCTCTCTGTGCTCCCCCTCCGGTGCGTGGTTCTGACCCAGTCTCTCTGTGCTCCCCCTCCGGTGCGTGGTTCTGACCCAGTCTCTCTGTGGTCCCCCTCCGGTACGTGGTTCTGACCCAGTCTCTCTGTCCTCCCCCTCGGGTACGTGGTTCTGACCCAGTCTCTCTGTGCTCCCCCTCGGGTGCGTGGTTCTGACCCAGTCTCTCTGTCCTCCCCCTCCGGTGCGTGGTTCTGACCCAGTCTCTCTGTGGTCCCCCTCCGGTGCGTGGTTCTGACCCAGTCTCTCTGTGGTCCCCCTCGGGTACGTGGTTCTGACCCAGTCTCTCTGTGCTCCCCCTCCGGTGCGTGGTTCTGACCCAGTCTCTCTGTGCTCCCCCTCCTGTGCGTGGTTCTGACCCAGTCTCTCTGTGCTCCCCCTCCGGTGCGTGGTTCTGACCCAGTCTCTCTGTGCTCCCCCTCTGGTACATGGTTCTGACCCAGTCTCTCTGTGCTCCCCCTCCTGTGCGTGGTTCTGACCCAGTCTCTCTGTGCTCCCCCTCCTGTGCGTGGTTCTGACCCAGTCTCTCTGTGCTCCCCCTCCGGTGCGTGGTTCTGACCCAGTCTCTCTGTCCTCCCCCTCCTGTGCGTGGTTCTGACCCAGTCTCTCTGTGCTCCCCCTCCTGTGCGTGGTTCTGACCCAGTCTCTCTGTGCTCCCCCTCCGGTGCGTGGTTCTGACCCAGTCTCTCTGTGCTCCCCCTCCTGTGCGTGGTTCTGACCCAGTCTCTCTGTGCTCCCCCTCCGGTGCGTGGTTCTGACCCAGTCTCTCTGTGCTCCCCCTCTGGTACATGGTTCTGACCCAGTCTCTCTGTGCTCCCCCTCCTGTGCGTGGTTCTGACCCAGTCTCTCTGTGCTCCCCCTCTGGTACATGGTTCTGACCCAGTCTCTCTGTGCTCCCCCTCCTGTGCGTGGTTCTGACCCAGTCTCTCTGTGCTCCCCCTCCTGTGCGTGGTTCTGACCCAGTCTCTCTGTGCTCCCCCTCTGGTACGTGGTTCTGACCCAGTCTCTCTGTCCTCCCCCTCCTGTGCGTGGTTCTGACCCAGTCTCTCTGTGCTCCCCCTCCTGTGCGTGGTTCTGACCCAGTCTCTCTGTGCTCCCCCTCTGGTACATGGTTCTGACCCAGTCTCTCTGTGCTCCCCCTCCTGTGCGTGGTTCTGACCCAGTCTCTCTGTGCTCCCCCTCCGGTGCGTGGTTCTGACCCAGTCTCTCTGTGCTCCCCCTCCTGTGCGTGGTTCTGACCCAGTCTCTCTGTGCTCCCCCTCTGGTACGTGGTTCTGACCCAGTCTCTCTGTGCTCCCCCTCCGGTGCGTGGTTCTGACCCGGTCTCTCTGTGCTCCCCCTCCTGTGCGTGGTTCTGACCCAGTCTCTCTGTGCTCCCCCTCTGGTACGTGGTTCTGACCCAGTCTCTCTGTGCTCCCCCTCCGGTGCGTGGTTCTGACCCAGTCTCTCTGTGCTCCCCCTCCTTTGCGTGGTTCTGACCCAGTCTCTCTGTGCTCCCCCTCCTGTGCGTGGTTCTGACCCAGTCTCTCTGTGCTCCCCCTCTGGTACGTGGTTCTGACCCAGTCTCTCTGTGCTCCCCCTCCTGTGCGTGGTTCTGACCCAGTCTCTCTGTGCTCCCCCTCCTGTGCGTGGTTCTGACCCAGTCTCTCTGTCCTCCCCCTCCGGTACGTGGTTCTGACCCAGTCTCTCTGTGCTCCCCCTCCGGTACGTGGTTCTGACCCAGTCTCTCTGTGCTCCCCCTCCCGTGCATGGTTCTGACCCAGTCTCTCTGTGCTCCCCCTCCGGTGCGTGGTTCTGACCCAGTCTCTCTGTGCTCCCCCTCCTGTGCGTGGTTCTGACCCAGTCTCTCTGTGCTCCCCCTCTGGTACGTGGTTCTGACCCAGTCTCTCTGTGCTCCCCCTCCTGTGCGTGGTTCTGACCCAGTCTCTCTGTGCTCCCCCTCTGGTACATGGTTCTGACCCAGTCTCTCTGTTTCAGGATGGTACTATGGATCCCCATCGGATCCAGCACAGTCTTGATCTTGCCAGTGAGTTATCTCTTCTCCTCCATCTCTGAGTCTTTAGCTCCAGCCCCTGATTCTCCTGCGTTTCTTCCCCTATAGATCTCGGTAATTATATGGCTTCAAACAATCGCTTTTCCGAAGCTGTGATTTATTACACACAGGCGATAACACTAAACCCCAAGGAATTCAGGTTTGTGTCTTGTCTTTCCCGTGTGTGTGTGGTGCCTGGTGCGTGGATATTACGTGTCTGTAGCTGTTGGAACATGATCTGTTGCCGGAATTGAATCCAGAAAGACAAACAGTGCCATCTAGAGCTGGTCTAGCACCCACCGGCCAATCAAACAGTGCCATCTAGAGCTGGTCTAGCACCCACCGGCCAATCAAACAGTGCCATCTAGAGCTGGTCTAGCACCCACCGGCCAATCAAACAGTGCCATCTAGAGCTGGTCTAGCACCCACCGGCCAATCAAACAGTGCCATCTAGAGCTGGTCTAGCACCCACCGGCCAATCAAACAGTGCCATCTAGAGCTGGTCTAGCGCACACCGGCCAATCAAACAGTGCCATCTAAAGCTGGTCTAGCACCCACCGGCCAATCAGACAGTGCCATCTAAAGCTGGTCTAGCGAACACACCGGCCAATCAAACAGTGCCATCTAAAGCTGGTCTAGCACCCACCGGCCAATCAAACAGTGCCATCTAAAGCTGGTTTAGCACCCACCGGCCAATCAAACAGTGCCATCTAAAGCTGGTTTAGCGCACCGTCCAATCAAACAGTGCCATCAAAAGCTGGTCTAGCCCACACCGTCCAATCAAACAGTGCCATCTAAAGCTGGTCTATCCCACACCGTCCAATAAAACAGTGCCATCTAACGCTGGTCTAGCACCCACCGGCTAATTAAACAGTGCCATCTAGAGCTGGTCTAGCGCACACCGGCCAATCAAACAGTGCCATCTACAGCTGGTCTAGCGCACACCAGCCAATCAAACAGTGCCATCTAGAACTGGTCTAGCGCACACCGGCCAATCAAACAGTGCCATCTACAGCTAGTCTAGCGCACACCGGCCAATCAAACCGTGCCATCTAGAGCTGGTCTAGCGCACACCGGCCAATCAAACCGTGCCATCTAGAGCTGGTCTAGCGCACACCGGCCAATCAAACCGTGCCATCTAGAGCTGGTCTAGCGCACACCGGCCAATCAAACCGTGCCATCTAGAGCTGGTCTAGCGCACACCGGCCAATCAAACAGTGCCATCTAGAGCTGGTCTAGCGCACACCGGCCAATCAAACAGTGCCATTTAGAGCTGGTCTAGCACACACCGGCCAATCAAACAGTGGCATCTAGAGCTGGTCTAGCGCACACCGGCCAATCAAACAGTGCCATTTAGAGCTGGTCTAGCGCACACCGGCCAATCAAGCAGTGCCATCTAGAGCTGGTCTAGCGCACACCGGCCAATCAAACAGTGCCATCTAGAGCTGGTCTAGCGCACACCGGCCAATCAAACAGTGCCATCTAGAGCTGGTCTAGCGCACACCGGCCAATCAAACAAATTCCAAGCGCCTGATTATTGTCAGAGAACCTGCGTATAACAGAGTTTGGTCTCGCTGCCGCCATGCTCAGTGTCGGGAGGTATAATAGGGTCTGCGCCTCTGCATTGCAGAGATTTTATACAGAACCCCCATTGTTTTTATTAACCAATCTGCCCTTCGGACCTAAATCCCATACCTTAATTCGGCCCATTGATCTGTCTGTCGAGCTATTTATTCCATGACCGGTACAGAGTTATTAACAGATCTCCCTCTCCTCCCCCCACCAGGTTCCTGGGGAACCGATCCTACAGCTATGAGCGCTGCGGCAAATACAATGAAGCTCTGCGTGACGCGGAACAGGCGCTGTGTCTCGAGCCGCACTTTGTTAAAGGCCTTTTTAGGAAGGGAAAGGCATTAAAGGGACTCGAGGTATAAAATGCACAATACAATTGGGGGTTTCATGGGTGGATAGGGTATATGGGCAGGGTGTGAGGGTCATTGGAGGTTAGGGTATATTGGGCAGGGTGCGAGGGTCATTGGTGGTTAGGGTATATTGGGCAGGGTGCGAGGGTCATTGGAGGTTAAGGTATATTGGGCAGGGTGTGAGGGTCATTGGAGGTTAAGGTATATTGGGCAGGGTGTGAGGGTCATTGGAGGTTAGGGTATATTGGGCAGGGTGTGAGGGTCATTGGAGGTTAGGGTATATTGGGCAGGGTGCGAGGGTCATTGGAGGTTAGGGTATATGGGCAGGGTGTGAGGGTCATTGGAGGTTAGGGTATATGGGCAGGGTGTGAGGGTCATTGGTGGTTAGGGTATATGGGCAGGGTGTGAGGGTCATTGGAGGTTAGGGTATATTGGGCAGGGTGCGAGGGTCATTGGAGGTTAGGGTATATGGGCAGGGTGTGAGGGTCATTGGAGGTTAGGGTATATTGGGCAGGGTGCGAGGGTCATTGGTGGTTAGGGTATATTGGGCAGGGTGCGAGGGTCATTGGAGGTTAAGGTATATTGGGCAGGGTGCGAGGGTCATTGGAGGTTAAGGTATATTGGGCAGGGTGCGAGGGTCATTGGTGGTTAGGGTATATTGGGCAGGGTGCGAGGGTCATTGGAGGTTAAGGTATATTTGGCAGGGTGCGAGGGTCATTGGTGGTTAGGGTATATTGGGCAGGGTGCGAGGGTCATTGGAGGTTAAGGTATATTGGGCAGGGTGCGAGGGTCATTGGAGGTTAGGGTATATTGGGCAGGGTGCGAGGGTCATTGGAGGTTAGGGTATATGGGCAGGGTGTGAGGGTCATTGGAGGTTAGGGTATATTGGGCAGGGTGCGAGGGTCATTGGAGGTTAAGGTATATTGGGCAGGGTGCGAGGGTCATTGGAGGTTAGGGTATATTGGGCAGGGTGCGAGGGTCATTGGAGGTTAGGGTATATTGGGCAGGGTGCGAGGGTCATTGGTGGTTAGGGTATATTGGGCAGGGTGCGAGGGTCATTGGAGGTTAAGGTATATTGGGCAGGGTGTGAGGGTCATTGGAGGTTAAGGTATATTGGGCAGGGTGTGAGGGTCATTGGAGGTTAAGGTATATTGGGCAGGGTGCGAGGGTCATTGGTGGTTAGGGTATATTGGGCAGGGTGCGAGGGTCATTGGAGGTTAGGGTATATTGGGCAGGGTGCGAGGGTCATTGGAGGTTAGGGTATATTGGGCAGGGTGCGAGGGTCATTGGAGGTTAAGGTATATGGGCAGGGTGCGAGGGTCATTGGAGGTTAGGGTATATGGGCAGGGTGTGAGGGTCATTGGAGGTTAGGGTATATTGGGCAGGGTGCGAGGGTCATTGGAGGTTAAGGTATATTGGGCAGGGTGCGAGGGTCATTGGAGGTTAGGGTATATTGGGCAGGGTGCGAGGGTCATTGGAGGTTAGGGTATATTGGGCAGGGTGCGAGGGTTATTGGAGGTTAGGGTATATTGGGCAGGGTGCGAGGGTCATTGGTGGTTAGGGTATATTGGGCAGGGTGCGAGGGTCATTGGAGGTTAAGGTATATTGGGCAGGGTGTGAGGGTCATTGGAGGTTAAGGTATATTGGGCAGGGTGTGAGGGTCATTGGAGGTTAAGGTATATTGGGCAGGGTGCGAGGGTCATTGGTGGTTAGGGTATATTGGGCAGGGTGCGAGGGTCATTGGAGGTTAGGGTATATTGGGCAGGGTGCGAGGGTCATTGGAGGTTAGGGTATATTGGGCAGGGTGCGAGGGTCATTGGAGGTTAAGGTATATGGGCAGGGTGCGAGGGTCATTGGAGGTTAGGGTATATGGGCAGGGTGCGAGGGTCATTGGTTAGGGTATATGGGCAGGGTGTGAGGGTCATTGGTTAGGGTATATGGGCAGGGTGTGAGGGTCATTGGTTAGGGTATATGGGCAGGGTGTGAGGGTCATTGGTTAGGGTATATGGGCAGGGTGTGAGGGTCATTGGAGGTTAGGGTATATGGGCAGGGTGCGAGGGTCATTGGTTAGGGTATATGGGCAGGGTGTGAGGGTCATTGGTTAGGGTATATGGGCAGGGTGTGAGGGTCATTGGAGGTTAGGGTATATGGGCAGGGTGTGAGGGTCATTGGAGGTTAGGGTATATGGGCAGGGTGCGAGGGTCATTGGAGGTTAGGGTATATGGGCAGGGTGCGAGGGTCATTGGAGGTTACGGTATATTGGGCAGGGTCATTGGAGGTTAGGGTATATTGGGCAGGGTGTGAGGGTCATTGGTTAGTGTATATGGGCAGGGTGCGAGGGTCATTGGTTAGGGTATATGGGCAGGGTGTGAGGGTCATTGGTTAGGGTATATGGGCAGGGTGTGAGGGTCATTGGTTAGGGTATATGGGCAGGGTGCGAGGGTCATTGGTTAGGGTATATGGGCAGGGTGTGAGGGTCATTGGTTAGGGTATATGGGCAGGGTGTGAGGGTCATTGGTTAGGGTATATGGGCAGGGTGTGAGGGTCATTGGAGGTTAGGGTATATGGGCAGGGTGCGAGGGTCATTGGTTAGGGTATATGGGCAGGGTGTGAGGGTCATTGGTTAGGGTATATGGGCAGGGTGTGAGGGTCATTGGAGGTTAGGGTATATGGGCAGGGTGCGAGGGTCATTGGTTAGGGTATATGGGCAGGGTGTGAGGGTCATTGGATGTTAAGGTATATTGGGCAGGGTGCGAGGGTCATTGGTTAGGGTATATTGGGCAGGGTGTGAGGGTCATTGGTTAGGGTATATGGGCAGGGTGCGAGGGTCATTGGTTAGGGTATATGGGCAGGGTGCGAGGGTTATTGGAGGTTAGGGTATATTGGGCAGGGTGTGAGGGTCATTGGTTAGGGTATATGGGCAGGGTGTGAGGGTCATTGGATGTTAAGGTATATTGGGCAGGGTGCGAGGGTCATTGGTTAGGGTATATGGGCAGGGTGTGAGGGTCATTGGATGTTAAGGTATATTGGGCAGGGTGCGAGGGTCATTGGAGGTTAGGGTATATTGGGCAGGGTGCGAGGGTTATTGGAGGTTAGGGTATATTGGGCAGGGTGTGAGGGTCAATGGAGGTTAGGGTATATTGGGCAGGGTGTGAGGGTCATTGGTTAGGGTATATGGGCAGGGTGTGAGGGTCATTGGAGGTTAGGGTATATGGGCAGGGTGCGAGGGTCAATGGAGGTTAGGGTATATTGGGCAGGGTGCGAGGGTCATTGGAGGTTAGGGTATATTGGGCAGGGTGCGAGGGTCAATGGAGGTTAGGGTATATTGGGCAGGGTGCGAGGGTTATTGGAGGTTAGGGTATATTGGGCAGGGTGCGAGGGTCAATGGAGGTTAGGGTATATTGGGCAGGGTGCGAGGGTTATTGGAGGTTAGGGTATATTGGGCAGGGTGCGAGGGTCAATGGAGGTTAGGGTATATTGGGCAGGGTGCGAGGGTTATTGGAGGTTAGGGTATATTGGGCAGGGTGTGAGGGTCATTGGAGGTTAGGGTATATTGGGCAGGGTGCGAGGGTCATTGGAGGTTAGGGTATATTGGGCAGGGTGCGAGGGTCATTGGAGGTTACGGGATATTGGGCAGGGTCATTGGTGGTTAGGTTATATTGGGCAGGGTGCGAGGGTCATTGGATGTTAGGGTATATGGGCAGGGTGTGTGGGTCATTGGAGGTTAGGGTATATTGGGCAGGGTGCGAGGGTCATTTGAGGTTAGGGTATATTGGCGAGGGGCGTTGGTGGTTAGGTTATATTGGGCAGGGTGCGAGGGTCATTGGATGTTAGGGTATATGGGCAGGGTGTGTGGGTCATTCGAGGTTAGGGTATATGGGCAGGGTGCGAGGGTCATTGGAGGTTAAAGTATATTTGGCAGGGTGTGAGGGTCATTGGAGGTTAAAGTATATTTGGCAGGGTGTGAGGGTCATTGGAGGTTAAGGTATATTGGGCAGGGTGCGAGGGTCATTGGTGGTTAGGGTATATTGGGCAGGGTGCGAGGGTCATTGGAGGTTAGGGTATATTGGGCAGGGTGCGAGGTTCATTGGAGGTTAGGGTATATTGGGCAGGGTGCGAGGGTCATTGGATGTTAGGGTATATGGGCAGGGTGTGAGGGTAATTGGAGGTTAGGGTATATTTATCAGGGTGCGAGGGTCATTGGAGGTTAGGGTATATTGGGCAGGGTGCGAGGGTCATTGGTGGTTAGGGTATATTGGGCAGGGTGCGAGGGTCATTGGAGGTTAGGGTATATGGGCATGGTGCGAGGGTCATTGGAGGTTAAGGTATATTGGGCAGGGTGCGAGGGTCATTGGAGGTTAAGGTATATTGGGCAGGGTGCGAGGGTCAATGGAGGTTAGGGTATATTGGGCAGGGTGCGAGGGTCATTGGTGGTTAGGGTATATTGGGCAGGGTGCGAGGGTCATTGGTGGTTAGGGTATATTGGGCAGGGTGCAAGGGTTATTGGAGGTTAGGGTATATTGGGCAGTGTGTGCGGGTCATTGGAGATTAGGGTATATTAGGCAGGGTGCGAGAGTCATTGGAGGTTAGGGTATATTGGGCAGGGTGCGAGGGTCATTGGAGGTTAGGGTATATTGGGCAGGGTCATTGGTGGTTAGGTTATATTGGGCAGGGTGCGAGGGTCATTGGATGTTAGGGTATATGGGCAGGGTGCGAGGGTCATTGGAGGTTAGGGTATATTGGGCAGGGTGTGAGGGTCATTGGAGGTTAGGGTATATTGGGCAGGGTGCGAGGGTCATTGGAGGTTAGGGTATATTGGGCAGGGTGCGAGGGTAATTGGAGGTTAGGGTATATTGGGCAGGGTGCGAGGGTCATTGGAGGTTACGGTATATTGGGCAGGGTCATTGGTGGTTAGGTTATATTGGGCAGAGTGCGAGGGTCATTGGATGTTAGGGTATATGGGCAGGGTGTGTGGGTCATTCGAGGTAAGGGTATATGGGCAGGGTGCGAGGGTCATTGGAGGTTAAGGTATATTTGGCAGGGTGTGAGGGTCATTGGAGGTTAAGGTATATTGGGCAGGGTGCGAGGGTCATTGGTGGTTAGGGTATATTGGGCAGGGTGCGAGGGTCATTGGAGGTTAGGTTATATTGGGCAGGGTGCGAGGGTCATTGGAGGTTAGGGTATATTGGGCAGGGTGCGAGGTTCATTGGAGGTTAGGGTATATTGGGCAGGGTGCGAGGGTCATTGGATGTTAGGGTATATGGGCAGGGTGTGAGGGTAATTGGAGGTTAGGGTATATTTAGCAGGGTGCGAGGGTCATTGGAGGTTAGGGTATATTGGGCAGGGTGCGAGGGTCATTGGATGTTAAGGTATATTGGGCAGGGTGTGAGGGTCATTGGTGGTTAGGGTATATTGGGCAGGGTGCGAGGGTCATTGGAGGTTAGGGTATATGGGCATGGTGCGAGGGTCATTGGAGGTTAAGGTATATTGGGCAGGGTGCGAGGGTCATTGGAGGTTAAGGTATATGGGCAGGGTGCGAGGGTCATTGGAGGTTAAAGTATATTTGGCAGGGTGTGAGGGTCATTGGAGGTTAAAGTATATTTGGCAGGGTGTGAGGGTCATTTGAGGTTAGGGTATATTGGCGAGGGGCGTTGGTGGTTAGGTTATATTGGGCAGGGTGCGAGGGTCATTGGATGTTAGGGTATATGGGCAGGGTGTGTGGGTCATTCGAGGTTAGGGTATATGGGCAGGGTGCGAGGGTCATTGGAGGTTAAAGTATATTTGGCAGGGTGTGAGGGTCATTGGAGGTTAAAGTATATTTGGCAGGGTGTGAGGGTCATTGGAGGTTAAGGTATATTGGGCAGGGTGCGAGGGTCATTGGTGGTTAGGGTATATTGGGCAGGGTGCGAGGGTCATTGGAGGTTAGGGTATATTGGGCAGGGTGCGAGGTTCATTGGAGGTTAGGGTATATTGGGCAGGGTGCGAGGGTCATTGGATGTTAGGGTATATGGGCAGGGTGTGAGGGTAATTGGAGGTTAGGGTATATTTATCAGGGTGCGAGGGTCATTGGAGGTTAGGGTATATTGGGCAGGGTGCGAGGGTCATTGGTGGTTAGGGTATATTGGGCAGGGTGCGAGGGTCATTGGAGGTTAGGGTATATGGGCATGGTGCGAGGGTCATTGGAGGTTAAGGTATATTGGGCAGGGTGCGAGGGTCATTGGAGGTTAAGGTATATTGGGCAGGGTGCGAGGGTCAATGGAGGTTAGGGTATATTGGGCAGGGTGCGAGGGTCATTGGTGGTTAGGGTATATTGGGCAGGGTGCGAGGGTCATTGGTGGTTAGGGTATATTGGGCAGGGTGCAAGGGTTATTGGAGGTTAGGGTATATTGGGCAGGGTGTGCGGGTCATTGGAGGTTAGGGTATATTGGGCAGGGTGCGAGAGTCATTGGAGGTTAGGGTATATTGGGCAGGGTGCGAGGGTCATTGGAGGTTACGGTATATTGGGCAGGGTCATTGGTGGTTAGGTTATATTGGGCAGGGTGCGAGGGTCATTGGATGTTAGGGTATATGGGCAGGGTGTGTGGGTCATTGGAGGTTAGGGTATATTGGGCAGGGTGTGAGGGTCATTGGAGGTTAGGGTATATTGGGCAGGGTGCGAGGGTCATTGGAGGTTAGGGTATATTGGGCAGGGTGCGAGGGTAATTGGAGGTTAGGGTATATTGGGCAGGGTGCGAGGGTCATTGGAGGTTACGGTATATTGGGCAGGGTCATTGGTGGTTAGGTTATATTGGGCAGAGTGCGAGGGTCATTGGATGTTAGGGTATATGGGCAGGGTGTGTGGGTCATTCGAGGTAAGGGTATATGGGCAGGGTGCGAGGGTCATTGGAGGTTAAGGTATATTTGGCAGGGTGTGAGGGTCATTGGAGGTTAAGGTATATTGGGCAGGGTGCGAGGGTCATTGGTGGTTAGGGTATATTGGGCAGGGTGCGAGGGTCATTGGAGGTTAGGGTATATTGGGCAGGGTGCGAGGGTCATTGGAGGTTAGGGTATATTGGGCAGGGTGCGAGGTTCATTGGAGGTTAGGGTATATTGGGCAGGGTGCGAGGGTCATTGGATGTTAGGGTATATGGGCAGGGTGTGAGGGTCATTGGAGGTTAGGGTATATTGGGCAGGGTGCGAGGGTCATTGGAGGTTAGGGTATATTGGGCAGGGTGCGAGGGTCATTGGATGTTAAGGTATATTGGGCAGGGTGTGAGGGTCATTGGTGGTTAGGGTATATTGGGCAGGGTGCGAGGGTCATTGGAGGTTAGGGTATATGGGCATGGTGCGAGGGTCATTGGAGGTTAAGGTATATTGGGCAGGGTGCGAGGGTCATTGGAGGTTAAGGTATATTGGGCAGGGTGCGAGGGTCAATGGAGGTTAGGGTATATTGGGCAGGGTGCGAAGGTCATTGGTGGTTAGGGTATATTGGGCAGGGTGCGAGGGTCATTGGTGGTTAGGGTGTATTGGACAGGGTGCGAGGGTCATTGGTGGTTAAGGTATATTGAGCAGGGTGTGAGGGTCATTGGAGGTTAAGGTATATTGGGCAGGGTGTGAGGGTCATTGGAGGTTAAGGTATATTGGGCAGGGTGCGAGGGTCATTGGTGGTTAGGGTATATTGGGCAGGGTGCGAGGGTCATTGGAGGTTAAGGTATATTGGGCAGGGTGCGAGGGTCAATAGAGGTTAGGGTATATTGGGCAGGGTGCGAGGGTCATTGGAGGTTAAGGTATATTGGGCAGGGTATGAGGGTCATTGGTGGTTAAGGTATATTCTTGACTCCAAATGGCAATCAGATTTCTCCTGGATCCACAAGCACTCAATACATATTACTGCCTATACTAACATGCATAGCCCTCTCTGCTCAGGGGCATTACTGTCTATACTAACATGCATAGCCCTCTGTGCTCCAGGGCATTACTGCCTATACTAACATACATAGCCCTCTATGCTCCGGGGCATTACTGCCTATACTAACATGCATAGCCCTCTGTGCTCCGGGGCATTACTGCCTATACTAACATGCGTAGCCCTCTATGCTCCGGGGCATTACGTCCTATACTAACATGCATAGCCCTCTATACTCCGGGGCATTACTGCCTATACTAACATACATAGCCCTCTGTGCTCCGGGCCATTACTGCCTATACTAACATACATAGCCCTCTGTGCTCCGGGGCATTACTGCCTATACTCACATGCATAGCCCTCTATGCTCCGGGGCATTACTGCCTATACTAACATGCATAGCCCTCTGTGCTCCGGGACATTACTGCCTATAGTAACATACATAGCCCTCTATGCTCCGGGGCATTACTGCCTATACTAACATACATAGCCCTCTGTGCTCCGGGACATTACTGCCTATACTAACATACATAGCCCTCTATGCTCTGGTGCATTACTGCCTATACTAACATGCGTAGCCCTCTATGCTCCGGGGCATTACTGCCTATACTGACATGCATAGCCCTCTATACTCCGGGGCATTACTGCCTATACTCACATGCATAGCCCTCTATGCTCCGGGGCATTACTGCCTATACTAACATGCATAGCCCTCTGTGCTCCGGGGCATTACTGCCTATACTAACATACATAGCCCTCTATGCTCTGGTGCATTACTGCCTATACTAACATGCGTAGCCCTCTATGCTCCGGGGCATTACTGCCTATACTGACATGCATAGCCCTCTATACTCCGGGGCATTACTGCCTATACTCACATGCATAGCCCTCTATGCTCCGGGGCATTACTGCCTATACTAACATGCATAGCCCTCTGTGCTCCGGGGCATTACTGCCTATACTAACATGCATAGCCCTCTGTGCTCCGGGGCATTACTGCCTATACACACATGCATAGCCCTCTATGCTCCGGGGCATTACTGCCTATACTAACATGCATAGGCCTCTGTGCTCCGGGGCATTACTGCCTATACTAACATGCATAGCCCTCTATACTCCGGCTCATTAACAAACTATCCAGGCCGCTATAAAGGCATCTAACGGATTTGCTAGAACCACTTCTTCAGACAGTGAATTCCATATCTTTATTGTCCTTACTGTAATGAATCCCTTCCGCTGTCGCAGACTAAACCTTCCTTCCAGTCTTATCTGGTGACCTCTTGTCCTTTGTACTGTTCTGTTAATGATCAGGTCTTTAGAAAGCCCTCTGTATGGGCCCTGTACATATTTATATAACATTATCATATCCCCTCTAAGCCGCCGTGTCTCTAGCGTGTACAGATATAACTTTTCCAGCCTTTCTTAATAACTAAAACTTTCCATTCCCCTTATTAGTTTTGTAGCCCTCCTCTGCACTCTCTCTAGTTCCATAATGTCTTTTTTTAAAAAGGTTCCCAGAATTGAACCGCATATTCAAGGTGAGGTATTACCATGGACCTATAAAGAGGCAGAATAATCTTCCTCCCGTGAGTCAATGCCCCTTTTCAGGGTGGTGTTCGTTGAAGTTTATGGTATATTGGGCAGGACACATGACGCAGTGAGACAGATGTGGACCATCTATCCCTATAAATTAACCCAACTTTTTTTGCTTTTGTTTTATTTGCTCTCAGAGATACTCCGAGGCCATCTCTTCCTTCCGGGATGTGTTGGCATCTGATGTGATGCATACTGAGGCCGCAACAGAGATTGTAAAATGCCAAATAGAGATGCAGGTAAGTCCACAACCTAGCCAGTGATCGGCTTAACACCCCTCTCTTCTCCTCACCCATGGATCCTATCACTGTCTGGGAACTCTGATGGGAACGCTGCGGTATCACGTCTGTACCTTGCACGCTATATATATTGATGGGAGCTGTGCTGTACCTTGCACGCTATATATTGATGGGAGCTCTGCTGTATCACGTCTGTGCCTTGCACACTATATATTGATGGGAGCTCTGGGGTATCACGTCTGTACCTTGCACGCAATATATTGATGGGAATGCTGCGGTATCACGTCTGTACCTTGCACGCTATATATATTGATGGGAGCTGTGCTGTACCATGTCTGTACCTTGCACGCTATATATTTATGGGAGCTTTGCTGTATCGCGTCTGTGCCTTGCACGCTATATATTGATGGGAGCTGTGCTGTACCATGTCTGTACCTTGCACGCTATATATTGATGGGAGCTCTGCTGTATCACGTCTGTGCCTTGCACACTATATAGTGATGGGAGCTGTGCTGTACCATGTCTGTACCTTGCACACTATATATTGATGGGAGCTGTGCTGTACCATGTCTGTATCTTGTACGCTATATATTGATGGGAGCTTTGCTGTATCACGTCTGTACCTTGCACACTATATATTGATGGGAGCTCTGCTGTACTACGTCTGTACCTTGCACGCTATATATTGATGGGAGCTGTGCTGTATCATGTCTGTGCCCTGCACACTATATATTGATGGGAGCTCTGCTGTATCACGTCTGTACCTTGCACGCTATGTATTTGTGGGAGCTCTGCTGTATCACGTCTGTACCTTGCATGCTATATATTGATGGGAGTTCTGCTGCATCACGACTGTGCCTTGCACGCTATATATTGATGGGAGCTGTGCTGTACTACGTCTGTACCTTGCACGCTATATATTGATGGGAGCTCTGCTGTACCACGTCTGTACCTTGCAGGCTATATATTGATAGGAGCGTGGCGATATCACATCTGTACCTTGCACGCTATATATTGATGGGAGCTCTGCTGTACCATGTCTGTACCTTGCACGCTATATATTGATGGGAGCTCTGCTGTACCATGTCTGTACTTTGTACGCTATATATTGATGGGAGCTCTGCTGTATCACGTCTGTACCTTGCACGCTATATATTGATGGGAGCGTTGCTGTATCACGTCTGTACCTTGCATGCTATATATTGATGGGAGCTCTGCTGTATCATGTCTGTGCCTTGCACACTATATATTGATGGGAGCTCTGCTGTATCACGTCTGTACCTTGCACGCTATATATTGATGGGAGCTCTGCTGTATCACGTCTGTGCCTTGCACACTATATATTGATGGGAGCTCTGCTGGATCACGTCTGTACCTTGCACGCTATATATTGATGGGAGCTCAGCTGCATCACGACTGTACCTTGTACGCTATATATTGATGGGAACTGTGCTGTACCATGTCTGTACCTTGTACGCTATATATTGATGGGAGCTCTGCTGTACCATGTCTGTACCTTGTACGCTATATATTGATGGGAGCTCTGCTGTATCACGTCTGTACCTTGCACGCTATATATTGATGGGAGCTCTGCTGTATCACGTCTGTACCTTGCACGCTATATATTGATGGGAGCTCTGCTGTATCACGTCTGTGCCTTGCACGCTATATATTGATGGGAGCTCTGCTGTATCACGTCTGTGCCTTGCACACTATATATTGATGGGAGCTCTGCTGTACCATGTCTGTACCTTGCACACTATATATTGATGGGAGCTCTGCTGTATCACGTCTGTACCTTGCACGCTATATATTGATGGGAGCTCTGCTGTATCACGTCTGTGCCTTGCACGCTATATGTTGATGGGAGCTCTGCTGTATCACGTCTGTGCCTTGCACACTATATATTGATGGGAGCGTTGCGGTATCACGTCTGTACCTTGCACGCTATATATTGATGGGAGCTCTGCTGTATCACGTCTGTACCTTGCACGCTATATATTGATGGGAGCTCTGCTGTATCACGTCTGTACCTTGCACGCTATGTATTTGTGGGAGCTCTGCTGTATCACGTCTGTACCTTGCATGCTATATATTGATGGGAGTTCTGCTGCATCACGACTGTGCCTTGCACGCTATATATTGATGGGAGCTGTGCTGTACTACGTCTGTACCTTGCACGCTATATATTGATGGGAGCTCTGCTGTACCACGTCTGTACCTTGCAGGCTATATATTGATAGGAGCGTGGCGATATCACATCTGTACCTTGCACGCTATATATTGATGGGAGCTCTGCTGTACCATGTCTGTACCTTGCACGCTATATATTGATGGGAGCTCTGCTGTACCATGTCTGTACTTTGTACGCTATATATTGATGGGAGCTCTGCTGTATCACGTCTGTACCTTGCACGCTATATATTGATGGGAGCGTTGCTGTATCACGTCTGTACCTTGCATGCTATATATTGATGGGAGCTCTGCTGTATCATGTCTGTGCCTTGCACACTATATATTGATGGGAGCTCTGCTGTATCACGTCTGTACCTTGCACGCTATATATTGATGGGAGCTCTGCTGTATCACGTCTGTGCCTTGCACACTATATATTGATGGGAGCTCTGCTGTATCACGTCTGTACCTTGCACGCTATATATTGATGGGAGCTCAGCTGCATCACGACTGTACCTTGTACGCTATATATTGATGGGAACTGTGCTGTACCATGTCTGTACCTTGTACGCTATATATTGATGGGAGCTCTGCTGTACCATGTCTGTACCTTGTACGCTATATATTGATGGGAGCTCTGCTGTATCACGTCTGTACCTTGCACGCTATATATTGATGGGAGCTCTGCTGTATCACGTCTGTACCTTGCACGCTATATATTGATGGGAGCTCTGCTGTATCACGTCTGTGCCTTGCACGCTATATATTGATGGGAGCTCTGCTGTATCACGTCTGTGCCTTGCACACTATATATTGATGGGAGCTCTGCTGTACCATGTCTGTACCTTGCACACTATATATTGATGGGAGCTCTGCTGTATCACGTCTGTACCTTGCACGCTATATATTGATGGGAGCTCTGCTGTATCACGTCTGTGCCTTGCACGCTATATGTTGATGGGAGCTCTGCTGTATCACGTCTGTGCCTTGCACACTATATATTGATGGGAGCGTTGCGGTATCACGTCTGTACCTTGCACGCTATATATTGATGGGAGCTCTGCTGTATCACGTCTGTACCTTGCACGCTATATATTGATGGGAGCTCTGCTGTATCACGTCTGTACCTTGCACGCTATATATTGATGGGAGCTCTGCTGTATCACGTCTGTGCCTTGCACGCTATATATTGATGGGTGCTCTGCTGTATCACGTCTGTGCCTTGCACACTATATATTGATGGGAGCTCTGCTGTACCACGTCTGTACCTTGTACGCTATATATTGATGGGAGCTCTGCTGTACCATGTCCGTACCTTGCACGCTATATATTGATGGGAGCTCTGCTGTATCACGTCTGTGCCTTGCACGCTATATATTGATGGGTGCTCTGCTGTATCACGTCTGTGCCTTGCACACTATATATTGATGGGAGCGTTGCTGTATCACGTCTGTACCTTGCACGCTATATATTGATGGGAGCTCTGCTGTATCAAGCCTGAATATAAGACTACCCTATAGGAAAAAAGTTTAACTTGTATACATTAAAAACCAAAGAAAAACAAGTTACCTGCGCTCTCTCCTTTATCCCGATGTATTTTTAAAAACAAATGGAGGTTTTTTAGTTACCTTCAATGGCCATGAGATGATGAGCCCACCTGCCAACGTCAAGGCAGACCCCCCTAGGTGGGTCCTAACTCTAACCATTCACCTTGCTTCTTTGAGCCTCTGGCAAAAATCTCTAATGAGACAGAAAGGGGTGTTTTTTATATACACCCCTATACATTATTAACCCTTAATAGGGAACACATGGGATGGGCGGCTGCATTGTAACAAGGCTGAGTAATACAAAAAATGGATACAAATGCAGAAAGAAAAGTCCTGCGCTCACTCCCATCACTGGGCGGCTGCAATGACTACAGTACACATCAGCCCCAATTTAACTTTATCTTGTATACATTGTTTCACATGTAAAGTGCTTTTTCATATTTAATAAAATTTAAAATAAAAAAAGCATTTCTTGTTTTTATTTCCTTTTAATTGCCCATCTGCCCCCCAGATGTAGCCAATGCATCGCCCCCACAGCCATCTGCCCTCCAGATGTAGCCAATGCATCGCCCCACAGCCATCTGCCTACCAGACTTACCCAATGCTGCCCCTTCCCCCACAGACTTAACCAGTGCTGCCCTCCCTCTTCATACCCAGCCTTAGCCAATGCTGCATCCCCCAGAGTTGCCAATGCTGCCTCTCCCCCTCTCCCCCTCTCCTCCTCCAGACTTGCCCAATGTTGCCTCTTCCCCTCTCCCCCTCTCCTCCCCCAGACTTGCCCAATGCTGCCTCTCCCCCTCTCCCCCTCTCCTCCCCCAGACTTGCCAATGCTGCCTCTCCCCCTCTCCCCCTCTCCTCCCCCAGACTTGCCAATGCTGCCTCTCCCCCTCTCCTCCTCCAGACTTGCCAATGCTGCCTCTCCCCCTCTCCTCCTCCAGACTTGCCAATGCTGCCTCTCCCCCTCTCCTCCTCCAGACTTGCCAATGCTGCCTCTCCCCCTCTCCTCCCCCAGACTTGCCAATTCTGCCTCTCCCCCTCTCCTCCTCCAGACTTGCCAATGCTGCCTCTCCCCCTCTCCTCCTCCAGACTTGCCAATGCTGCCTCTCCCCCTCTCCTCCCCCAGACTTGCCAATTCTGCCTCTCCCCCTCTCCTCCTCCAGACTTGCCAATGCTGCCTCTCCCCCTCTCCCCCTCTCCTCCTCCAGACTTGCCAATGCTGCCTCTCCCCCTTGTAGCGGTTACCCCGTGTAGCTGAGGGGTTTCAACCGCTGGAGGGTGTCCTTTTCCCCGATCAGTGAGGAGGATTCTCAGCATTCAGTCGTATTCCAAGTGAAGAAGCTCTTACAAGAGATAGCGCGAATAGCTGTATAGCGGTTACCCCAAATAAGAGACAATAGCTGTATAGCGGTTACCCCAAATAAGAGACAATAGCTGTATAGCGGTTACCCCCAATAAGAGACAAGACTCTGGATTGAGGGTGAAATACTCTGCTTTTATATAGTGCTCCCCTGCAAGGGAGACGCCCACAGACAAATAGGCATCAACCAATCAGACAATGGCCACATCCCACATATTCCCTCCCCTCTGCTTGGGAGATAATTGCATTTCTAACAGTATCTACTCAATTATCTGCAAACTTATACATTTTTATAACTTTATGATTTTGTGTCACACATGAATAAAACCATGAATAAAACTTATATCTGTATGAACCACACAACTTGGGGACAAACATATCAAAAATTCGTATAAATCGGCCCAGTGGTTCCAGAGATATCGAAAAAGTCTATTTGGACCGACCTCACACCTGTTTGCATGCCCAAAACAGTTCCACAGATTCAGGCTGTGCGGTCGGTCTATTTCTGCCTTGAAAATTGACAAAGTCCCATCCGAGGGCGGCGTTCGAATAGTCGAAGGGTAGGGGTTCCCAGGTAACATGGACGTTGGCTGATACAACATAGATTGTAGATCCAATGCAAAACAGAGGGATCTGTTACACCCCTCCCCTCCCCCAGACTTGCCAATGCTGCCTCTCCCCCCTCTCCTCCTCCAGACTTGCCAATGTTGCCTGGTGGCTAGTGGGGGCAGCCGGTGGATGCCTGCACGATGCTCGCAGACATCCTCCACTGTTGCTCGATACTTCCACCTTCTATGACGGACCACCGGAAGGTCATGTGACCTCCCGGCTTCTGTCATAGAAGTGCTGGGGTGCACCGGAGGATGTCTGCGTGCATTGCGCAGACATCCACCGGCTGCTAGTGAGGGGGATCCAGGTCAGATCCTGCAGTTCTGCGGGGGACCTGGATCCCAGTCTTATAGTCAGACCTCGATTTGAGGTCTGATTATAAGACGAACCTCGAATGTAAGACGAGGGACATTTTTCAGAGCATTTACCACCCATTCCCCTCACCCCCCATGCATGGATCCTCCATGTTACCTCCCTCCCATCCATTCCCCTCACCCCCCATGCATGGATCCTCCATGTTACCTCCCTCCCGTCCATTTCTCTCACCCCCCTTGCATGGATCCTCCATGTTACCACCCTCCTGTCCATTCCCCTCACCTCCCATGCATGGATCCTCCATGTTACCTCCCTCCTGTCCATTCCCCTCACCCCCCATGCATGGATCCTCCATGTTACCTCCCTCCCGTCCATTTCTCTCACCCCCCATGCATGGATCCTCAATGTTACCTCCCTCCAGTCCATTCTCCCCACCTCCCATGCATGGATCCTCCATGTTACCTCCCTCCTGTCCATTCTCCCCACCCCCCATGCATGGATCCTCCATGTTACCTCCCTCCTGTCCATTCTCCCCACCCCCCATGCATGGATCCTCCATGTTACCTCCCTCCAGTCCATTCTCCCCACCTCCCATGCATGGATCCTCCATGTTACCTCCCTCCTGTCCATTCTCCCCACCTCCCATGCATGGATCCTCCATGTTACCTCCCTCCCATCCATTTCTCTCACCCCCCATTCATGGATCCTCCATGTTACCTCCCTCCCATCCATTCCTCTCACCCCCCATGCATGGATCCTCCATGTTACCTCCCTCCCGTCCATTTCTCTCACCCCCCATGCATGGATCCTCCATGTTACCTCCCTCCAGTCCATTCTCCCCACCCCCCATGCATGGATCCTCCATGTTACCTCCCTCCTGTCCATTCTCCCCACCTCCCATGCATGGATCCTCCATGTTACCTCCCTCCTGTCCATTCTCCCCACCTCCCATGCATGGATCCTCCATGTTACCACCCTCCTGTCCATTCTCCCCACCTCCCATGTATGGATCCTCCATGTTACCTCCCTCCTGTCCATTCTCCCCACCTCCCATGCATGGATCCTCCATGTTACCTCCCTCCTGTCCATTCTCCCCACCTCCCATGTATGGATCCTCCATGTTACCTCCCTCCTGTCCATTCCCCTCACCTCCCATGCATGGATCCTCCATGTTACCACCCTCCTGTCCATTCCCCTCACCTCCCATGCATGGATCCTCCAAGTTACCTCCCTCCCATCCATTTCCCTCACCTCCCATGCATGGATCCTCCATGTTACCTTCCTCCCATGCATGGATCCTCTGTTACCTCCCATCCACCCCCTCTTTCCCCCGACATGCATGGATCCTCCATGTTACCTCCCTCCCATCCACCCCCTCATTCAACCCGACATGCATGGATCAATGTTACCTTCCTCCCGTTCAACCCCTCTTGCCCCCCCCCCCCCCCCCAACATGCATGGATCCTCCACGTTACCTTCCTCATATCCTCCCCCTCTTTTTTCCCCGACATTCATGGATCCTCCACGTTACCTCCCCCCCGTCCAACCCCTCTTCCCCCCCCCCCCAATGCATGGATCCTCCATGTTACCTCCCCCCCCCCCATGCATGGATCCTCCACGTTACCTCCCTCCCGTCTAACCCCTCCCCCCATGCATGGATCCTCCATGTTACCCCCCCCCCACTCCCCCCATGCATGGATCCTCCATGTTACCCCCCCCCCACTCCCCCCATGCATGGATCCTCCATGTCCCCCCCACCCCCAATGCATGGATCCTCTCCTTGTTTCCTGACTCTTCATTTTTCTTTGTTTTCAGGCCCTGATCAGCAGAGTGAAAATGACCCCTCCTGGTAAGTGACTTTGCTTCTCTGGGGTAAATAGGATGTTATGGAATGAACTCCAGTAAAGACATGAGCCGGCTGACTGGCATTTATTATATATAGTCTATATTTATTACATTGTATATATTCTATTCTATTTTATATCAAAGAAAAAGAAACTTCCCTATTCTTTGATTTTATTCTATGAAGCATTGTGTGGACCCTCTGATCACTTTTTGGATGATAACTATATAAGATCGATGTACATGGGCACTATCTCTTAATAAATATTGTATTCTATTTTATATTCTATATTGTATTCTATTCTATATTGGATTGTTCTCTATATTCTAGTCTATATTCTGTTCTATATATTGTATTCTATTCTATATTGGATTGTAGTCTGTATTCCATTCTATATTCATTTGTAGTCTGTATTGTATGTCGTGGTGTATTGTATTTTGAATTTTATTATATAATCTAATTATATTATAGTCTAATTATATTCTAATATATTCTATATTCTATTATAATCTATTCTAATTATATTATTTTTTATTCATTATATTACATATTATATTATTCTATATTGTAGTCAATGCTATTCTATTTACTATATTCTATTTATTATATTGTTTTATTGTATTATATGCAATATTCTTTTTTTATATATTGTATTCTATATTATGTTACTATGTAATCTATTCTATTGTTCTATATTGTATGCTATTTGTTCTATTCTATTTATTATATTCTATATGCTGTTCTTTATATTTTCTAAATGCTATTCATTATTTAATCTATTCTATATTGTATTCATTGCTATTCTATTTATTTTATTCTTGTCTTCCATTCTTTTCATTATTTTCTATATTCTATATTGTAGTCTATTCTATATTATTTTTTATTATAGAATATAATAGAATAACAGAATATAGCATACAGTATAAAACAAAATATATAATAGAATACGATGTAATAGAATAGGATATATAATAGAAGACAAAAATAATAGAATATAGAAAATAATATATTAAAGAATAGAATATATATATTATAGAATATAATGTAATATACAATACATCTATAATAGGATAAAAATAGACTATAACACATTAATTTGTTATATTCCTATAATCTGCTTATTATATTAAATTTATTATGTTGTGTTTATTTTATTATTACATTTACATTCTAATAATTCTCCTTTACGTTTTTATTTCTAGTAAATAAAGGAGTTATTCCACGTCGCTTGCCTTATATCAGAGCTGAAACCAATATAACCATCCCCAAAACAACCACCATTACCAATAAACTGCCCCCCACTATGAGGTAATTATATATTAGGGATAGGTATAGTTATAGGGTGAGGGTGGTGTAATAGAGATGGGATAGGTACAGTTATAGGGTGAGGGTGCTGTAATAGAGCAGGGATAGGTACAGTTATAGGGTGAGGGTGCTGTAATAGAGCAGGGATAGGTACAGTTATAGGGTGAGGGTGCTGTAATAGAGCAGGGATAGGTACAGTTATAGGGTGAGGGTGCTGTAATAGAGCAGGGATAGGTACAGTTATAGGGTGAGGGTGCTGTAATAGAGCAGGGATAGGTACAGTTATAGGGTGAGGGTGCTGTAATAGAGCAGGGATAGGTACAGTTATAGGGTGAGGGTGCTGTAATAGAGCAGGGATAGGTACAGTTATAGGGTGAGGGTGGTGTAATAGAGCAGAGATAGGTACAGTTATAGGGTGAAGGTGCTGTAATAGAGCAGGGATAGGTTCAGTTATAGGGTGAGAGTGCTGTAATAGAGCGGGGATAGGTACAGGTATAGGGTGAGGGTGGTGTGATAGAGCAGGGATAGGTACAGTTATAGGGTGAGGGTGGTGTAATAGAGCAGGGATAGGTACAGTTAAAGGGTGAGGGTGCTGTAATAGAGCAGGGATAGGTACAGTTATAGGGTGAGGGTGGTGTAATAGAGCAGGGATAGGTACAGTTATAGGGTGAGGGTGGTGTAATAGAGCGGGGATAGGTACAGGTATAGGGTGAGGATGGTGTAATAGAGCAGGGATAGGTACAGTTATAGGGTGAGGGTGCTGTAATAGAGCAGGGATAGGTTCAGTTATAGGGTGAGGGTGGTGTAATAGAGCAGGGATAGGTACAGTTATAGGGTGAGGGTGGTGTGATAGAGCAGAGATAGGTACAGTTATAGGGTGAGGGTGCTGTTATAGAGCAGGGATAGGTACAGTTATAGGGTGAGGGTGGTGTAATAGAGCAGGGATAGGTACAGTTATAGGGTGAGGGTGCTGTTATAGAGCGGGGATAGGTACAGGTATAGGATGAGGGTGGTGTGATAGAGCAGGGATAGGTACAGTTATAGGGTGAGGGTGGTGTGATAGAGCAGGGATAGGTACAGGTATAGGGTGAGAGTGCTGTAATAGAGCAGGGATAGGTACAGTTATAGGGTGAGGGTGGTGTAATAGAGCAGGGATAGGTACAGTTATAGGGTGAGGGTGGTGTAATAGAGCAAGGATAGGTACAGTTATAGGGTGAGGGTCCTGTAATAGAGCAGGGATAGGTACAGTTATAGGGTGAGGGTACTGTAATAGAGCAGGGATAGGTACAGTTATAGGGTGAGGGTGGTGTAATAGAGCAGGGATAGGTACAGTTATAGGGTGAGGGTGGTGTAATAGAGCAGGGATAGGTACAGTTATAGGGTGAGAGTGCTGTAATAGAGCAGGGATAGGTACAGTTATAGGGTGAGGGTGCTGTAATAGAGCAGGGATAGGTACAGTTATAGGGTGAGGGTGCTGTAATAGAGCAGGGATAGGTACAGTTATAGGGTGAGGGTGGTGTAATAGAGCGGGGATAGGTACAGGTATAGGGTGAGGATGGTGTAATAGAGCAGGGATAGGTACAGTTATAGGGTGAGGGTGCTGTAATAGAGCAGGGATAGGTTCAGTTATAGGGTGAGGGTGGTGTAATAGAGCAGGGATAGGTACAGTTATAGGGTGAGGGTGGTGTGATAGAGCAGAGATAGGTACAGTTATAGGGTGAGGGTGCTGTTATAGAGCAGGGATAGGTACAGTTATAGGGTGAGGGTGGTGTAATAGAGCAGGGATAGGTACAGTTATAGGGTGAGGGTGCTGTTATAGAGCGGGGATAGGTACAGGTATAGGATGAGGGTGGTGTGATAGAGCAGGGATAGGTACAGTTATAGGGTGAGGGTGGTGTGATAGAGCAGGGATAGGTACAGGTATAGGGTGAGAGTGCTGTAATAGAGCAGGGATAGGTACAGTTATAGGGTGAGGGTGGTGTAATAGAGCAGGGATAGGTACAGTTATAGGGTGAGGGTGGTGTAATAGAGCAAGGATAGGTACAGTTATAGGGTGAGGGTCCTGTAATAGAGCAGGGATAGGTACAGTTATAGGGTGAGGGTACTGTAATAGAGCAGGGATAGGTACAGTTATAGGGTGAGGGTGGTGTAATAGAGCAGGGATAGGTACAGTTATAGGGTGAGGGTGGTGTAATAGAGCAGGGATAGGTACAGTTATAGGGTGAGAGTGCTGTAATAGAGCAGGGATAGGTACAGTTATAGGGTGAGGGTGCTGTAATAGAGCAGGGATAGGTACAGTTATAGGGTGAGGGTGCTGTAATAGAGCAGGGATAGGTACAGTTATAGGGTGAGGGTGGTGTAATAGAGCAGGGATAGGTACAGTTATAGGGTGAGGGTGGTGTAATAGAGCAGTGATAGGTACAGTTATAGGGTGAGGGTGCTGTAATAGAGCAGGGATAGGTACAGTTATAGGGTGAGGGTGCTGTAATAGAGCAGGGATAGGTACAGTTATAGGGTGAGGGTGCTGTAATAGAGCAGGGATAGGTACAGTTATAGGGTGAGGGTGCTGTAATAGAGCAGGGATAGGTACAGTTATAGGGTGAGGGTGCTGTAATAGAGCAGGGATAGGTACAGTTATAGGGTGAGGGTGCTGTAATAGAGCAGGGATAGGTACAGTTATAGGGTGAGGGTGCTGTAATAGAGCAGGGATAGGTACAGTTATAGGGTGAGGGTGGTGTAATAGAGCAGAGATAGGTACAGTTATAGGGTGAGGGTGCTGTAATAGAGCAGGGATAGGTTCAGTTATAGTGTGAGAGTGCTGTAATAGAGCGGGGATAGGTACAGGTATAGGGTGAGGGTGGTGTAATAGAGCAGGGATAGGTTCAGTTATAGGGTGAGAGTGCTGTAATAGAGCAGGGATAGGTACAGTTATAGGGTGAGGGTGGTGTAATAGAGCAGGGATAGGTACAGTTATAGGGTGAGGGTGATGTAATAGAGCAGGGATAGGTACAGTTATAGGGTGAGGGGTGGTGTAATAGAGCAGGATAGGTACAGTTATAGGATGAGGGTGGTGTAATAGAGCAGGGATAGGTACAGTTATAGGGTGAGGGTGGTGTGATAGAGCAGGGATAGGTACAGGTATAGGGTGAGAGTGCTGTAATAGAGCAGGGATAGGTACAGGTATAGGATGAGGGTGGTGTGATAGAGTGGGGATAGGTACAGTTATAGGGTGGGGGTGCTGTAATAGAGCGGGGATAGGTACAGTTATAGGGTGAGGATGATGTAATAGAGCAGGGATAGGTACAGTTATAGGGTGAGGGTGCTGTAATAGAGCAGGGATAGGTACAGTTATAGGGTGAGGGTGCTGTAATAGAGCAGGGATAGGTACAGTTATAGGGTGAGGGTGCTGTAATAGAGCAGAGATAGGTACAGTTATAGGGTGAGGGTGCTGTAATAGAGCAGGGATAGGTACAGTTATAGGGTGAGGGTGCTGTAATAGAGCAGTGATAGGTACAGTTATAGGGGGAGGGTGCTGTAATAGAGCAGGGATAGGTACAGTTATAGGGTGAGGGTGCTGTAATAGAGCAGGGATAGGTACAGTTATAGGGTGAGGGAGGTGTAATAGAGCAGGGATAGGTACAGTTATAGGGTGAGGGTGCTGTAATAGAGCAGGGATAGGTACAGTTATAATGTGAGGGTGGTGTAATAGAGCAGGGATAGGTACAGTTATAGGGTGAGGGTGGTGTAATAGAGCAGGGATAGGTACAGTTATAGGGGGAGGGTGCTGTAATAGAGCAGGGATAGGTACAGTTATAGGGTGAGGGTGCTGTAATAGAGCAGGGATAGGTACAGTTATAGGGTGAGGGTGGTGTAATAGAGCAGGGATAGGTACAGTTATAGGGTGAGGGTGCTGTAATAGAGCAGGGATAGGTACAGTTATAGGGTGAGGGTGGTGTGATAGAGCAGTGATAGGTACAGTTATAGGGTGAGGGTGGTGTAATAGAGCAGGGATAGGTACAGTTATAGGGTGAGGGTGGTGTAATAGAGCAGGGATAGGTACAGTTATAGGGTGAGGGTGGTATAATAGAGCAGGGATAGGTACAGTTATAGGGTGAGGGTGGTGTAATAGAGCAGGGATAGGTACAGTTATAGGGTGAGGGTGGTGTAATAGAGCAGGGATAGGTACAGTTATAGGGTGAGGGTGGTGTGATAGAGCAGAGATGGGTACAGTTATAGGGTGAGGGTGGTGTAATAGAGCAGGGATAGGTACAGTTATAGGGTGAGGATGGTGTAATAGAGCAGGGATAGGTACAGTTATAGGGTGAGGGTGGTGTAATAGAGCAGGGATAGGTACAGTTATAGGGTGAGTGTGCTGTAATAGAGCAGGGATAGGTACAGTTATAGGGTGAGGGTGGTGTAATAGAGCAGGGATAGGTACAGTTATAGGGTGAGGGTGCTGTAATAGAGCAGGGATAGGTACCGTTATAGGGTGAGGGTGCTGTAATAGAGCAGGGATAGGTACAGTTATAGGGTGAGGGTGCTGTAATAGAGCAGGGATAGGTACAGTTATAGGGTGAGGGTGCTGTAATAGAGCAGGGATAGGTACAGTTATAGGGTGAGGGTGGTGTAATAGAGCAGGGATAGGTACAGTTATAGGGTGAGGGTGCTGTAATAGAGCAGGGATAGGTACAGTTATAGGGTGAGGGTGGTGTAATAGAGCAGGGATAGGTACAGTTATAGGGTGAGGGTGCTGTAATAGAGCAGGGATAGGTACAGTTATAGGGTGAGGGTGGTGTAATAGAGCAGAGATAGGTACAGTTATAGGGTGAGGGTGCTGTAATAGAGCAGGGATAGGTACAGTTATAGGGTGAGGGTGCTGTAATAGAGCAGGGATAGGTACAGTTATAGGGTGAGGGTGCTGTAATAGAGCAGGGATAGGTACAGTTATAGGGTGAGGGTGCTGTAATAGAGCAGAGATAGGTACAGTTATAGGGTGAGGGTGCTGTAATAGAGCAGGGATAGGTACAGTTATAGGGTGAGGGTGCTGTAATAGAGCAGGGATAGGTACAGTTATAGGGTGAGGGTGCTGTAATAGAGCAGGGATAGGTACAGTTATAGGGTGAGGGTGCTGTAATAGAGCAGGGATAGGTACAGTTATAGGGTGAGGGTGGTGTAATAGAGCAGGGATAGGTACAGTTATAGGGTGAGGGTGCTGTAATAGAGCAGGGATAGGTACAGTTATAGGGTGAGGGTGGTGTAATAGAGCAGAGATAGGTACAGTTATAGGGTGAGGGTGCTGTAATAGAGCAGGGATAGGTACAGTTATAGGGTGAGGGTGCTGTAATAGAGCAGGGATAGGTACAGTTATAGGGTGAGGGTGGTGTGATAGAGCAGGGATAGGTACAGTTATAGGGCGAGGGTGCTGTAATAGAGCAGGGATAGGTACAGTTATAGGGTGAGGGTGCTGTAATAGTTCAGGGATAGGTACAGTTATAGGATGAGGGTGGTGTGATAGAGCAGGGATAGGTACAGTTATAGGGTGAGGGTGGTGTGATAGAGCAGGGATAGGTACAGGTATAGGATGAGGGTGGTGTGATAGAGCAGGGATAGGTACAGTTATAGGGTGAGGGTGCTGTAATAGAGCAGGGATAGGTACAGGTATAGGATGAGGGTGGTGTGTTAGAGTGGGGATAGGTACAGGTTGAGGGAATTTGCAGGCAGTATTATTGGATATAAATAATATCTCTCTCCGGTTAGTAAGCTGTATCCTGTCTGGGTCGGTAACATCACAAACAGAATCACAGAGAACATTTTAAGATCAAATTTCCAGCAGTGAGTATTTGTATATTTCTACTTCTTCATTGTCTGACCCTCACATTGATGGGTCCCGCCCCGACCCTCTCCTCGCGCCCCGACCCTCTCCTCGCGCCCCGACCCTCTCCTCGCGCCCCGACCCTCTCCTCGCACCCCGACCCTCTCCTCGCGCCCTGACCCTCTTCTCGCGCCCTGACCCTCTCCTCGCGCCCTTCCAGTGTTCCGACCCTCTTCTCGCGCCCCGACCCTCTCCTCGCGCACTGCCAGCACCCCCGACCCTCTCCTCGCGCCCTGCCAGCGCCCTGACCCTCTCACGTTTATTCTGTGTGCAGGTTTGGTTTGATACATTCAATTCGTATTATATACAGTCGAACGTGTGCGTTTATTAACTTTACTGGAAAGGAGGAAGCGGAGCGAGCGTTTCGAGCACTGCAGGTAGGTGCTTGTAGCGGATTCAGTGATCACGGGGGCAGCACTGGAGATGGGGCTTCTTCTCTGATTGTCTCTCACCCCTCTCTCTGCTCTACAGGGGCTGAATATTGAAGGCACCACCTTTGTTTTACAACTGAGGAACCCAGAGCACTCTAGTCTAAATACCCCGGGGGCCCTGCAGGCTGTTAAGTGACCTGGGCATTACTCTTCGTTCCTTTACCGGATTAGAGCTCTTTATTTCCAGGGAAGATCCACTTCTTGGCGACAAATCAACATGATATTATTTTTCAATAAAGATATTCATTTTTGTTCCCTGTGTGTTGTCTGGGGCCGGTAACCTCATCTCGTTAGCAGCACCTAACGTCACAGGGGTGTAGGGGCAAGTTATATGGGTGCAATGGCAAGGACGTGGGACAGGAGAGGGAAATAAAAGCAAAGAATGCAATAAACTATTTTATTGGCTGAATACCTTACTACCGCCTGTTACGGGGGGATAGGAGGGGGAAATATACTGAGAACCAATAGGTTATTTTATTATGGGATAGTTGGCCCCATAATTACATTTAATACAGAGGATACATCTGCTTTCATTATATGTTTTAGTTTGCAGTGTAACAGGGAATTCTGTGAAGAGCTTTGGTGTCGCGGGTGTGAGAGGCGAACTGCTCTATAGGGCATGACTGGATCTACCGGATCTGGGACTGTACTGCACGGGAAGCGTGTTATTCATAATAATATTCACACATGGGGCGGTGTGACTGGCAGGGGGACCGGGGGTCTTGTGATTGGCAGGGAGGGGGAGCGAGGGTCTTGTGATTGGCAGGGAGGGGGAGCGAGGGTCTTGTGATTGGCAGGGAGGGGGAGCGGGGGTCTTGTGATTGGCAAGGCGAGGGTCTTGTGATTGGCAGGGAGGGGGAATGGGGGTCTTGTCAGGTCGGGATAAGCTGGGTTGTGTAATGCCCCCCATGGAGTATTCATTAGGGTTTGTCTGTTTAATCCGATGCGGATCATCCCAGCTAGAGTTTCACTAATTCATCTTAATCACCCCAAAGCATTTGGTAAATCTCTCCTCTCACATCATCATTACCCTATCTGAATGTGTGGGGGATATAGCTATAGCGAGACCGCTCCCCAGTGATTGTAAGCTCTGTGAGACCGCTCACCAGTGATGGTAAGCTCCGTGAGCAGGATCCTCTCTATACCTTGTGTATCACCTGTCCCCCATTCCCTCTAGATTGTAAGCTCTGTGAGCAGGATCCTCTCTGTACCTTGTGTATCACCTGTCCCCCATTCCCTCTAGATTGTAAGCTCTGTGAGCAGGATCCTCTCTATACCTTGTGTATCACCTGTCCCCCATTCCCCCTAGATTGTAAGCTCTGTGAGCAGGATCCTCTCTATACCTTGTGTATCACCTGTCCCCCATTCCCTCTAGATTGTAAGCTCTGTGAGCAGGATCCTCTCTATACCTTGTGTATCACCTGTCCCCCATTCCCTCTAGATTGTAAGCTATGTAAGCAGGATCCTCTCTATACCTTGTGTATCACCTGTCCCCCATTCCCTCTAGATTGTAAGCTCTGTGAGCAGGATCCTCTCTATACCTTGTGTATCACCTGTCCCCCATTCCCTCTAGATTGTAAGCTCTGTGAGCAGGATCCTCTCTATACCTTGTGTATCACCTGTCCCCCATTCCCTCTAGATTGTAAGCTCTGTGAGCAGGATCCTCTCTATACCTTGTGTATCACCTGTCCCCCATTCCCTCTAGATTGTAAGCTCTGTGAGCAGGATCCTCTCTACAGGGAGTGCAGAATTATTAGGCAAATGAGTATTTTGACCACATCATCCTCTTTATGCATGTTGTCTTACTCCAAGCTGTATAGGCTCGAAAGCCTACTACCAATTAAGCATATTAGGTGATGTGCATCTCTGTAATGAGAAGGGGTGTGGTCTAATGACATCAACACAGAGTGTGGGTATGAGCTTTACACTGTGTGTAATATATAGTGTGGGTGTGAGCTTTACACTGTGTGTAATATATAGTGTGGGTATGAGCTTTACACCGTGTGTAAGATAGTGTGGGTGTGTGTGAGCTTTACACTGTGTGTAAGATAGTGTGGGTGTGTGTGAGCTTTACACTGTGTGTAAGATAGTTTGGGTGTGTGAGCTTTACACCGTGTGTAAGATAGTGTGTGTGATCTTTACTCTGTGTGTAAGATAGTGTGGGTGTGTGAGCTTTACACCGTGTGTAAGATAGTGTGGGTGAGCTTTACACCGTGTGTAAGATAGTGTGGGTGTGTGAGCTTTACACTGTGTGTAAGATAGGGGGTGCGTGAGCTTTACACCGTGTGTAATATAGTGTGTGTGAGCTTTACACCGTGTGTAAGATAGTGTGTGTGTGTGTGAGATTAGGGTGTGTGTGAGCTTTACACCGTGTGTAAGATAGTGTGGGTGTGTGAGCTTTACACCGTGTGTAAGATAGTGTGTGTGAAGTTTACACCGTGTGTAAGATAGTGTGGGTGTGTGAGCTTTACACTGTGTGTAAGATAGTCTGGGCGTGTGAGCTTTACACTGTGTGTAAGATAGTGTGTGTGAGCTTTACACCGTGTGTAAGATAGTGTAGGTGTGTGAACTTTACACTGTGTGTAAAATAGTGTGGGTGTGTGTGAGCTTTACACTGTGTGTAAGATAGTCTGGGCGTGTGAGCTTTACACTGTGTGTAAGATAGTGTGTGTGAGCTTTACACCGTGTGTAAGATAGTGTGGGTGTGTGTGAGCTTTACACTGTGTGTAAGATAGTGTGGTGTGTGAGCTTTACACTGTGTGTAAGATAGTGTGGGTGTGTGAGCTGTACACTGTGTGTAAGATAGTTTGGGTGTGTGAGCTTTACACTGTGTGTAAGATAGTGTGGGTGATCATTACACTGTGTGTAAGATAGTGTGGGTGTGTGAGCTTTACACCGTCTGTAAGATAGTGTCTGTGAGCTTTACACCGTGTGTAAGATAGTGTGGGTGTGTGAGCTTTACACCGTGTGTAAGATAGTGTGGGTGTGTGAGCTTTACACCGTGTGTAAGATAGTGTGGGTGTGTGAGCTTTACACCGTCTGTAAGATAGTGTGGGTGTGTGAGCTTTACACCGTGTGTAAGATAGTGTGGGTGTGTGAGCTTTACACCGTGTGTAAGATAGTGTGGGTGTGTGAGCTTTACACCGTGTGTAAGATAGTGTGGGTGTGAGCTTTACACCGTCTGTAAGATAGTGTGGGTGTGAGCTTTACACCGTGTGTAAGATAGTGTGGGTCGGTGTCAGCTTTACTCCGTGTGTAAGATAGTCTGGGTGGGTGTGAGCTTTACACCGTGTGTAAGATAGTGTGGGTGGGTGTGAGCTTTACACTGTGTGTAAGATAGTGTGGGTGGGTGTGAGCTTTACACTGTGTGTAAGATAGTGTGGGTGGGTGTGAGCTTTACACTGTGTGTAAGATAGTGTGGGTGGGTGTGAGCTTTACACTGTGTGTAAGATAGTGTGGGTGGGTGTGAGCTTTACACCGTGTGTAAGATAGTGTGGGTGGGTGTGAGCTTTACACCGTGTGTAAGATAGTGTGGGTGTGTGAGCTTTACACCGTGTGTAAGATAGTGTCTGTGAGCTTTACACCGTGTGTAAGATAGTGTGGGTGTGTGAGCTTTACACCGTGTGTAAGATAGTGTGGGTGTGTGAGCTTTACACCGTGTGTAAGATAGTGTGGGTGTGTGAGCTTTACACCGTGTGTAAGATAGTGTGGGTGTGTGAGCTTTACACCGTGTGTAAGATAGTGTGGGTGTGTGAGCTTTACACCGTGTGTAAGATAGTGTGGGTGTGTGAGCTTTACACCGTGTGTAAGATAGTGTGGGTGTGAGCTTTACACCGTCTGTAAGATAGTGTGGGTGTGAGCTTTACACCGTCTGTAAGATAGTGTGGGTGTGAGCTTTACACCGTCTGTAAGATAGTGTGGGTGGGTGTCAGCTTTACTCCGTGTGTAAGATAGTCTGGGTGGGTGTGAGCTTTACACCGTGTGTAAGATAGTGTGGGTGGGTGTGAGCTTTACACTGTGTGTAAGATAGTGTGGGTGGGTGTGAGCTTTACACCGTGTGTAAGATAGTGTGGGTGGGTGTGAGCTTTACACCGTGTGTAAGATAGTGTGGGTGGGTGAGCTTTACACTGTGTGTAAGATAGTGTGGGTGGGTGTGAGCTTTACACTGTGTGTAAGATAGTGTGGGTGTGTGTGAGCTTTACACCGTGTGTAAGATAGTGTGGGTGTGTGAGCTTTATACCGTGTGTAAGATAGTGTGTGTGAGCTTTACACCGTGTGTAAGATAGTGTGGGTGTGTGAGCTTTACACCGTGTGTAAGTGTGTGTGAGCTTTACACAGTGTGTAAGATAGTGTGGGTGTGTGAGCTTTACACCGTGTGTAAGATAGTGTGGGTGTGTGTGAGCTTTACACCGTGTGTAAGATAGTGTGGGTGAGCTTTACACTGTGTGTAAGATAGTGTGGGTGTGTGAGCTTTACACTGTGTGTAAGATAGTGTGGGTGTGTGTGAGCTTTACACTGTGTGTAAGATAGTGTGGGTGTGTGAGCTTTACACTGTGTGTAAGATAGTGTGGGTGTGTGTGAGCTTTACACTGTGTGTAAGATAGTGTGGGTGTGTGTGAGCTTTACACTGTGTGAAAGATAGTGTGGGTGTGTGAGCTTTACACCGTGTGTAAGATAGTGTGGGTGTGTGTGAGCTTTACACCGTGTGTAAGATAGTGTGGGTGTGTGTGAGCTTTACACCGTGTGTAAGATAGTGTGGGTGTGTGTCAGCTTTACTCCGTGTGTAAGATAGTCTGGGTGGGTGTGAGCTTTACACCGTGTGTAAGATAGTCTGGGTGGGTGTGAGCTTTACACCGTGTGTAAGATAGTGTGGGTGGGTGTGAGCTTTACACCGTGTGTAAGATAGTGTGGGTGTGTGTGAGCTTTACACCGTGTGTAAGATAGTGTGGGTGGGTGTGAGCTTTACACCGTGTGTAAGATAGTGTGGGTGGGTGTGAGCTTTACACCGTGTGTAAGATAGTGTGGGTGTGTGTGAGCTTTACACCGTGTGTAAGATAGTGTGGGTGGGTGTGAGCTTTACACCGTGTGTAAGATAGTGTGTGTGAGCTTTACACCGTGTGTAAGATAGTGTGTGTGAGCTTTACACCGTGTGTAAGATAGTGTGTGTGTGAGCTTTACACTGTGTGTAAGGTAGTGTGTGTGAGCTTTACACTGTGTGTAAGATAGTGTGTGGGTGTGTGTGAGCTTTACACCGTGTGTAAGATAGTGTGTGGGTGTGTGTGAGCTTTACACCGTGTGTAAGATAGTGTGTGGGTGTGTGTGAGCTTTACACCGTGTGTAAGATAGTGTGTGGGTGTGTGTGAGCTTTACATCTTGTGTAAGATAGTGTGTGTGTGAGCTTTACACCGTGTGTAAGATAGTGTGGGTGTGGGTGAGCTTTACACCGTGTGTAATATAGATCTTCCTTTGTGTGAGTAAGAGTACAGTCTACTAACATAGTAACTGAAGCCAAATTAGTGGAAACATTTTAATCTGGTAAAGATCTGTTTGTGAAGACGTCAATACAGTCATCAAGGTGACTATTTGACCCTTTTTATCCCCCCCCCCCCCTCCATGCTGCCAGAGGCCATTCAGCTCCTCCGTTTAGTCATCCACCTCAATCTCCTCATCCTCGGAGAACTCATCGGCTGTGGGCTCCATGGAGGAACATCGGGGTGTCTGAAGGTAAACTCCTTGGGAGGCTGGAGAACATCTTCCTCCCAAATCCTCCCCCTCCTCAGGCATGGAGACCAGTTTCTCCAGGGCATGGGGTGGCAGCTTCTTCAGTGATTCCACATCGGCTTTCATTTCTTCGAAGTCCCTCTTGAGCTTTGCCCTTCGGTTCTGGAACCATGTGATGACCTGGGCGTTGCTGAGTCCTAGCTGCTGGGCGATGTGGTCTCGGTCGGCTGGGGACAGATACTTCTGGTACAGGAAACGCCTCTCAAGCTCATAGATTTGGTGGTTGGTGAAAGCAGTCCGAGATTTGCGACGTTTCTTGGAGCTGGGTCGGTGTCCTAAGGGGCTGAGTGGGTCCTGACCTGAGATTAGGCAGTAAGATGGGGGTGCAGGGTGGGACCAAGGGAGGCAGGAGAGAAAAGAAACCAAAATTAAATATCGGATATCTGTAAATCTATTTACTAAACAGACAATTACACATTCTGTAGCAAAAAAATAACTTATGTTTAATTGAAACATTTCATGGAGTAAAAATGGTTTATCAGGGGGCAGACATATTGTTTAGAATCTTGGATCAAATGGGTCATACTTTCCATCATCTGACCGATCATTCTAAATAATCTTTGTTCTGTATAGCTCTATCAGGGGCGGACATGTTGTTTAGAATCTTTGCAATGTATAGCTCTATCAAGGGGCGGACATATTTAGAATCTTTTCTCTGTATAGCTCTATCAGGGGGCGGACATGTAGTTTAGAATCTTTGCTCAGTATAGCTCTGTCAAGGGGCAGACGTTGTTTAGAATCTTTGCTCTGTATAGCTCTATTAGGGGGCTGACATGTTTAGAATCTTTGCTCTGTATAGCTCTATCAGGGGATGGACATGTTTCGAATCTTTGCTCTGTATAGCTCTATCGCGGCGGACATATTGTTTAGAATCTTTGCTCAGTATAGCTGTATCAGTTGGTGGACATGTTTAGAATCTTTGCTCTGTATAGCTCTATCAAGGGGCAGACATGTTGTTTAGAATCTTTGCTCTTTATAGCTCTATCAGGGGGCGGACATGTTTCGAATCTTTGCTCTGTATAGCTCTATCAGGGGATGGACATGTTTCGAATCTTTGCTTTGTATAGCTCTATCAGGGAGCGGACATGTTGTTTAGAATCTTTGCTCTGTATAGCTCTATCAGGAGGTGGACATGTTTAGAATCTTTGCTCTGTATAGCTCTATCAGGGGGCGGACATGTTTCGAATCTTTGCTCTGTATAGCTCTATCAGGGGATGGACATGTTTCGAATCTTTGCTCTGTATAGCTCTATCAGGGGATGGACATGTTTTGAAACTTTTCTCTGTATAGCTCTATCGGGGCGGACATATTGTTTAGAATCTTTGCTCAGTATAGCTGTGTCAGCGGCGGACGTGTTGTTTAGAATCTTTGCTCTGTATAGCTCTATCGGGGTGGGCATGTTGTTTAGAATCTTTGTTCTGTATAGCTCTATCAGGGGATGGACATGTTTCGAATCTTTGCTTTGTATAGCTCTATCAGGGAGCGGACATGTTGTTTAGAATCTTTGCTCTGTATAGCTCTATCAGGAGGTGGACATGTTGTTTAGAATCTTTGCTCTGTATAGCTCTATCAGGAGGTGGACATGTTGTTTAGAATCTTTGCTCTGTATAGCTCTATCAGGAGGTGGACATGTTGTTTAGAATCTTTGCTCTGTATAGCTCTATCAGGGGGAGGACATGTTTAGAATCTTTGCTCTGTATAGCTCTATCAGGGGGTGGACATGTTGTTTAGAATCTTTGCTCTGTATAGCTCTATCAGGAGGTGGACATGTTTAGAATCTTTGCTCTGTATAGCTCTATCAGGGGGAGGACATGTTGTTTAGAATCTTTGCTCTGTATAGCTCTATCAGGGGGCGGACATGTTGTTTAGAATCTTTGCTCTGTATAGCTCTATCAGGGGGTAGACATGTTGTTTAGAATCTTTGCTCTGTATAGCTCTATCAGGGGGCGGACATGTTGTTTAGAATCTTTGCTCTGTATAGCTCTATCAGGGGGTAGACATGTTGTTTAGAATCTTTGCTCTGTATAGCTCTATCAGGAGGCGGACATGTTGTTTAGAATCTTGGGTCAAATCTTCCATCATCTGATCCAACTTGTCTGCCCCCTGATAGAGCTATAGGGGACAATGACCTCTCAAGTCTTCCTCCTCATGTTATTCCGAGTCCATCTGTAACTCCCGTCACTGTATTATATGACATTGCTGCCTTTGAGAAGCTCCCGGCCCTGTTTATTATAGGGGGTGGACATCTGTATTGGAGATCAGGGGCCATTTTGGGAGCCACCAGACCAGGTTTATAAAGACCTGGGGGAATGATTTTCAGGCACCTTCTCGACCGTTCCTCTCCCGCTCTAATATTCATGTGAGGAAGTTTAATTTAATTTAATCACAGTATAAGAAGTGTTTGGGTGATACAGTCACAGTATAAGCAGTGTTTGGGTGATACAGTCACAGTATAAGCAGTGTTTGGGTGATACAGTCACAGTATAAGCAGTGTTTGGGTAATACAGTCACAGTATAAGCAGTGTTTGGGTGATACAGTCACAGTATAAGCAGTGTTTGGGTGATACAGTCACAGTATAAGCAGTGTTTAGTTGATACAGTCACAGTATAAGCAGTGTTTAGATGATACAGTCACAGTATAAGCAGTGTTTGGGTAATACAGTCACAGTATAAGCAGTGTTTGGGTGATACAGTCACAGTATAAGCCGTGTTTGGGTGATACAGTCACAGTATAAGCCGTGTTTGGGTGATACAGTCACAGTATAAGCAGTGTTTGGGTGATACAGTGACAGTATAAGCAGTGTTTAGATGATACAGTCACAGTATAAGCAGTGTTTGGGTGACACAGTCACAGTATAAGCAGTGTTTGGGTGACACAGTCACAGTATAAGCAGTGTTTGGGTGATACAGTCACAGTATAAGCAGTGTTTGGGTAATACAGTCACAGTATAAGCAGTGTTTAGGTGATACAGTCACAGTATAAGCAGTGTTTAGATGATACAGTCACAGTATAAGCAGTGTTTGGGTGATACAGTCACAGTATAAGCAGTGTTTGGGTAATACAGTCACAGTATAAGCAGTGTTTAGGTGATACAGTCACAGTATAAGCGGTGTTTAGGTGATACAGTCACAGTATAAGCAGTGTTTGGGTGATACAGTCACAGTATAAGCAGTGTTTAGGTGATACAGTCACAGTATAAGCAGTGTTTAGGTGATACAGTCACAGTATAAGCAGTGTTTAGGCGATACAGTTACAGTATAAGCGGTGTTTGGGCGATACAGTTACAGTATAAGCAGTGTTTGGGTGATACAGTCACATTATAAGCAGTGTTTAGGAGATACAGTCACAGTATAAGCAGTGTTTGCATGATACAGTCACAGTATAAGCAGTGTTTAGGTGATACAGTCACAGTATAAGCAGTGTTTGGGTGATACAGTTACAGTATAAGCGGTGTTTGGGTGATACAGTTACAGTATAAGCGGTGTTTGGGCGATACAGTTACAGTATAAGCAGTGTTTGGGTGATACAGTCACATTATAAGCAGTGTTTAGGAGATACAGTCACAGTATAAGCAGTGTTTGCGTGATACAGTCACAGTATAAGCAGTGTTTGCGTGATACAGTCACAGTATAAGCAGTGTTTGGGTGATACAGTCACAGTATAAGCAGTGTTTGGGTGATACAGTCACAGTATAAGCAGTGTTTGGGTGATACAGTTACAGTATAAGCGGTGTTTGGGCGATACAGTTACAGTATAAGCGGTGTTTGGGTGATACAGTCACAGTATAAGCAGTGTTTAGGTGATACAGTCACAGTATAAGCAGTGTTTAGGTGATACAGTCACAGTATAAGCAGTGTTTAGGCGATACAGTTACAGTATAAGCGGTGTTTGGGCGATACAGTTACAGTATAAGCAGTGTTTGGGCGATACAGTCACATTATAAGCAGTGTTTAGGAGATACAGTCACAGTATAAGCAGTGTTTGCGTGATACAGTCACAGTATAAGCAGTGTTTAGGTGATACAGTCACAGTATAAGCAGTGTTTGGGTGACACAGTCACAGTATAAGCAGTGTTTAGTTGATACAGTCACAGTATAAGCAGTGTTTGGGTGATACAGTCACAGTATAAGCAGTGTTTAGGTGATACAGTCACAGTATGAGCAGTGTTTGGGTGACACAGTCACAGTATAAGCAGTGTTTGGTTGATACAGTCTCAGTATAAGCAGTGTTTAGGCGATACAGTCACAGTATAAGCAGTGGTTAGGCGATACAGTCACAGTATAAGCAGTGTTTGGGTGATACAGTCACAGTATAAGCAGTGTTTGGGTGATGCAGTCACAGTAGTGTTTAGGTGATACAGTCACAGTATAAGCAGTTTTTGGGTGATACATTCACAGTATAAGCAGTGTTTAGTGATACAGTCACAGTATAAGCAGTGTTTGGGTGATGCAGTCACAGTAGTGTTTAGGTGATACAGTCACAGTATAAGCAGTGTTTAGGTGATACAGTCACAGTATAAGCAGTGTTTAGGTGATGATACAGTCACAGTATAAGCAGTGTTTGGATGATACAGTCACAGTATAAGCAGTGTTTAGGTGACAGTCACAGTGTAAGCAGTGTTTGGGTGATACAGTCACAGTATAAGCAGTGTTTAGGTGATACAGTCACAGTATACGCAGTGTTTGGGTGATACATTCACAGTATAAGCAGTGTTTTGAGTATACAGTCACAGTATAAGAAGTGTTTAGGTGATACGGTCACAGTATAAGCAGTGTTTAGGAGATACAGTCACAGTATAAGCAGTGTTTGGGTGATACAGTCACAGTATAAGCAGTGTTTAGATGATACAGTCACAGTATAAGCAGTGTTTGGGTGATACAGTCACAGTATAAGCAGTGTTTAGATGATACAGTCACAGTATAAGCAGTGTTTGGGTAATACAGTCACAGTATAAGCAGTGTTTGGGTGATACAGTCACAATATAAGCAGTGTTTAGGTGATACAGTCACAGTATAAGCAGTGTTTAGGAGATACAGTTACAGTATAAGCAGTGTTTGCGTGATACAGTCACAGTATAAGCAGTGTTTAGGTGATACAGTCACAGTATAAGCAGTGTTTGGGTGACACAGTCACAGTATAAGCAGTGTTTAGGTGATACAGTCACAGTATAAGCAGTGTTTGGGTGATACATTCACAGTATAAGCAGTGTTTGGGTGATACAGTCTCAGTGTAAGCAGTGTTTAGGCGATACAGTCACAGTATAAGCAGTGTTTAGGCGATACAGTCACAGTGTAAGCAGTGTTTAGGCGATACAGTCACAGTATAAGCAGTGTTTGGGTGATACAGTCACAGTATAAGCAGTGTTTGGGTGATACAGTCACAGTATAAGCAGTGTTTAGGTGATACATATGTGGAAAGTATAGCTAGCGATACGCCATGTTACACTTACACAGAAGATTACACACATACACAGCCACATTTTCACAGCTACACACATTCACAGTCATGCTTACATAGGGGGTTACACACACAGTCACACTTACACAGCTATACACATATACAGTCACACTTACACAGCTACACACATACACAGTCCCATTTACACAGCTACACACATATACAGTCACACTTACACAGAGGGTTAGACACACACAGTCACACTTACACAGCTACACATATATACAGTCACACATAAAAATACACACACAGTCACACTTACACAGCCACATTTACACAGCTACACACATTCACAGTCATGCTTACACAGGGGTTTTCACACACAGTCACACTTTCACAGCTACACACATATACAGTCACACTTACACAGAGGGTTACACACACACAGTCACATTTACACAGCTACACACATTCACAGTCACATTTACACAGAGGGTCACTGTGGCGGAACCAACCTGGCCACTATGTTCTGGAGAAGCCTGGTTGCTCGCCTGCTGCCTCTGGACTATGGCCCCATGGTAAAAGCTTGCATTTTCCCCTGCAGAAAGGCTTGTTCGTGCCTTTCTGCCTGGGTGTTCGGTAGATTGAATCTACCAAACTAACTCACGAATGAACGGACTACCTGGGTAAGGGATGTGCCATAGCACTATACGTTAATATTGTTAGTTAGTTATATTCTGTTAGTATATTGGTTTATGTGTAATGTTTAATTCTGGGAGTAGACCACTCTGAAGGTTTATAATGTGACAGTGACTCCAATAGTTTACTCCAACATCCATTGTTCTGTAGTAACTGGATTAACTGGTAAACTGATTATGTTGTGTACATTATGTTTCTTACTGTGTGTCTACTCACTGTATGGTAATTTGGTTTGCAGACTGAATGTCTAATGTTTTCCTAGCCCCAGTTAGTTGGAGGACTATGTTTAGTTCCATCCCCCCCATTGTATACTAATGTCTGTGATGTCATGTGTATGTCTTTTATAAGTCTGTGTTGTTTGTCAAATAAAGTAGTTCAATCTTGCTGTACCTGACTGCTAGATGTCCTGTCTATTTGGGTACAAGAGCAAGGGTCCAGGAAAGACTTGCTGGGTGTGACGGTCCGTTACAGTCACACTTAAAAATACACACACAGTGACACTTAAACAAACACACTTACACAAATGGTTACACACACACAGTCACACTTACACACACATTTAAACACACACACAGTCAACCTTAAACATATACATACACTTACACAGACACCCATACACAGTCACACTTATACAGACAGTCACACACACACACTTAGACACACAGTCACACATTTGTACACATTTCTTGTTCTCTCTTTGCTCATTTACTTGCAGGGAGGAGGACGATTCAGACATGTTCTGTCTCTATTCCAGGCTACATCTGAGCTTCGGATGTCAGCTGAGTATCCGGAAGTCTCAGAGTGTGACGGGACGGGGCATGCACCCATCCTGCAGTACTCACCTGTAGGTTACTGCAGTCACTGACTTGATAATCTGCCTGCAGTGAGTAGTATAGGGAGTAGTGTCTTCTGTCCACACAAACACTCACTTCTTTAACTAGAGATTCCCACAAAGAAGCAATGTGATTTGTGATAAAATACATGGAAAGCAAAATAAAAATACATGCAGGCAGGAGAATGTACCTGTGTGCAAGCAGGAGATTAATACTCATCCCATGTGAGGTATTACAGATTGGTATGAGAATGTACCTGTGTGCAAGCAGGAGATTAATACTCATCCCATGTGAGGTATTACAGATTGGTATGAGAATGTACCTGTGTGCAAGCAGGAGATTAATACTCATCCCATGTGAGGTATTACAGATTGGTATGAGAATGTACCTTTGTGCAGCAGGAGATTAATACTCATCCCATGTGAGGTATTACAGATTGGTATGAGAATGTACCTTTGTGCAAGCAGGAGATTAATACTCATCCCATTTGAGGTATTACAGATTGGTATGAGAATGTACCTGTGTGCAGGCAGGAGATTAATACTCATCCCATGTGAGGTATTACAGATTGGTATGAGAATGTACCTGTGTGCAGGCAGGAGATTAATACTCATCCCATGTGAGGTATTACAGATTGGTATGAGAATGTACCTGTGTGCAGGCAGGAGATTAATACTCATCCCATGTGAGGTATTACAGATTGGTATGAGAATGTACCTTTGTGCAAGCAGGAGATTAATACTCATCCCATTTGAGGTATTACAGATTGGTATGAGAATGTACCTGTGTGCAAGCAGGAGATTAATACTCATCCCATTTGAGGTATTACAGATTGGTATGAGAATGTACCTGTGTGCAAGCAGGAGATTAATACTCATCCCATTTGAGGTATTACAGATTGGTATGAGAATGTACCTGTGTGCAGGCAGGAGATTAATACTCATCCCATTTGAGGTATTACAGAATGGTATGAGAATGTACCTGTGTGCAAGCAGGAGATTAATACTCATCCCATGTGAGGTATTACAGATTGGTATGAGAATGTACCTGTGTGCAGGCAGGAGATTAATACTCATCCCATGTGATGTATTACAGATTGGTATGAGAATGTACCTGTGTGCAAGCAGGAGATTAATACTCATCCCATGTGAGGTATTACAGATTGGTATGAGAATGTACCTGTGTGCAGGCAGGAGATTAATACTCATCCCATGTGATGTATTACAGATTGGTATGAGAATGTACCTGTGTGCAGGCAGGAGATTAATACTCATCCCATGTGATGTATTACAGATTGGTATGAGAATGTACCTGTGTGCAAGCAGGAGATTAATACTCATCCCATGTGAGGTATTACAGATTGTTATGAGAATGTACCTTTGTGCAAGCAGGAGATTAATACTCATCCCATGTGATGTATTACAGATTGGTATGAGAATGTACCTGTGTGCAGGCAGGAGATTAATACTCATCCCATGTGATGTATTACAGATTGGTATGAGAATGTACCTGTGTGCAAGCAGGAGATTAATACTCATCCCATGTGAGGTATTACAGATTGGTATGAGAATGTACCTGTGTGCAAGCAGGAGATTAATACTCATCCCATGTGAGGTATTACAGATTGGTATGAGAATGTACCTGTGTGCAGGCAGGAGATTAATACTCATCCCATGTGATGTATTACAGATTGGTATGAGAATGTACCTGTGTGCAGGCAGGAGATTAATACTCATCCCATGTGAGGTATTACAGATTGGTATGAGAATGTACCTGTGTGCAGGCAGGAGATTAATACTCATCCCATGTGAGGTATTACAGATTGGTATGAGAATGTACCTTTGTGCAAGCAGGAGATTAATACTCATCCCATTTGAGGTATTACAGATTGGTATGAGAATGTACCTGTGTGCAGGCAGGAGATTAATACTCATCCCATGTGAGGTATTACAGATTGGTATGAGAATGTACCTGTGTGCAGGCAGGAGATTAATACTCATCCCATGTGAGGTATTACAGATTGGTATGAGAATGTACCTTTGTGCAAGCAGGAGATTAATACTCATCCCATTTGAGGTATTACAGATTGGTATGAGAATGTACCTGTGTGCAAGCAGGAGATTAATACTCATCCCATTTGAGGTATTACAGATTGGTATGAGAATGTACCTGTGTGCAAGCAGGAGATTAATACTCATCCCATTTGAGGTATTACAGATTGGTATGAGAATGTACCTGTGTGCAGGCAGGAGATTAATACTCATCCCATTTGAGGTATTACAGAATGGTATGAGAATGTACCTGTGTGCAAGCAGGAGATTAATACTCATCCCATGTGAGGTATTACAGATTGGTATGAGAATGTACCTGTGTGCAGGCAGGAGATTAATACTCATCCCATGTGATGTATTACAGATTGGTATGAGAATGTACCTGTGTGCAAGCAGGAGATTAATACTCATCCCATGTGAGGTATTACAGATTGGTATGAGAATGTACCTGTGTGCAGGCAGGAGATTAATACTCATCCCATGTGATGTATTACAGATTGGTATGAGAATGTACCTGTGTGCAGGCAGGAGATTAATACTCATCCCATGTGATGTATTACAGATTGGTATGAGAATGTACCTGTGTGCAAGCAGGAGATTAATACTCATCCCATGTGAGGTATTACAGATTGGTATGAGAATGTACCTTTGTGCAAGCAGGAGATTAATACTCATCCCATGTGATGTATTACAGATTGGTATGAGAATGTACCTGTGTGCAGGCAGGAGATTAATACTCATCCCATGTGATGTATTACAGATTGGTATGAGAATGTACCTGTGTGCAAGCAGGAGATTAATACTCATCCCATGTGAGGTATTACAGATTGGTATGAGAATGTACCTGTGTGCAAGCAGGAGATTAATACTCATCCCATGTGAGGTATTACAGATTGGTATGAGAATGTACCTGTGTGCAGGCAGGAGATTAATACTCATCCCATGTGATGTATTACAGATTGGTATGAGAATGTACCTGTGTGCAGGCAGGAGATTAATACTCATCCCATGTGATGTATTACAGATTGGTATGAGAATGTACCTGTGTGCAAGCAGGAGATTAATACTCATCCCATGTGAGGTATTACAGATTGGTATGAGAATGTACCTTTGTGCAAGCAGGAGATTAATACTCATCCCATTTGAGGTATTACAGAATGGTATGAGAATGTACCTGTGTGCAAGCAGGAGATTAATACTCATCCCATGTGAGGTATTACAGATTGGTATGAGAATGTACCTTTGTGCAAGCAGGAGATTAATACTCATCCCATTTGAGGTATTACAGATTGGTATGAGAATGTACCTGTGTGCAGGCAGGAGATTAATACTCATCCCATGTGATGTATTACAGATTGGTATGAGAATGTACCTGTGTGCAAGCAGGAGATTAATACTCATCCCATGTGAGGTATTACAGATTGGTATGAGAATGTACCTGTGTGCAGGCAGGAGATTAATACTCATCCCATGTGATGTATTACAGATTGGTAGGAGAATGTACCTGTGTGCAGGCAGGAGATTAATACTCATCCCATGTGATGTATTACAGAATGGTATGAGAATGTACCTGTGTGCAGGCAGGAGATTAATACTCATCCCATGTGATGTATTACAGATTGGTATGAGAATGTACCTGTGTGCAAGCAGGAGATAAATACTCATCCCATGTGAGGTATTACAGATTGGTATGAGAATGTACCTGTGTGCAAGCAGGAGATTAATACTCATCCCATGTGAGGTATTACAGATTGGTATGAGAATGTACCTGTGTGCAAGCAGGAGATTAATACTCATCCCATGTGAGGTATTACAGATTGGTATGAGAATGTACCTGTGTGCAGGCAGGAGATTAATACTCATCCCATGTGATGTATTACAGATTGGTATGAGAATGTACCTGTGTGCAGGCAGGAGATTAATACTCATCCCATGTGATGTATTACAGAATGGTATGAGAATGTACCTGTGTGCAGGTAGGAGATTAATACTCATCCCATGTGATGTATTACAGATTGGTATGAGAATGTACCTGTGTGCAGGCAGGAGATTAATACTCATCCCATGTGATGTATTACAGGTTAGTATGAGAATGTACCTGTGTGCAAGCAGGAGATTAATACTCATCCCATTTGAGGTATTACAGATTGGTATGAGAATGTACCTGTGTGCAGGCAGGAGATTAGTACTCATCCCATGTGATGTATTACAGATTGGTATGAGAATGTACCTGTGTGCAAGCAGGAGATTAATACTCATCCCATGTGAGGTATTACAGATTGGTATGAGAATGTACCTTTGTGCAAGCAGGAGATTAATACTCATCCCATTTGAGGTATTACAGATTGGTATGAGAATGTACCTGTGTGCAGGCAGGAGATTAATACTCATCCCATGTGATGTATTACAGATTGGTATGAGAATGTACCTGTGTGCAAGCAGGAGATAAATACTCATCCCATATGATGTATTACAGATTAGTATGAGAATGTACCTATGTGCAAGCAGGAAAATAATAATCGCCCCATATAATGTATTACAGGTTAGTATGAGAATGTACCTGTGTGCATGTAGGAGATTAATACTCATCCCATATGATGTATTACAGATTAGTATGAGAATGTACCTGTGTGCAAGCAGGAGAATAATACTCGCCCCATATGATATATTACAGATTAGTATGAGAATGTACCTGTGTCCAAGCAGGAGATTAATACTCATCCCATATGATGTATATTAACATGTATAGCTTGGAGGAAAGACGTAACAGGGGGGATATGATAGAAACATTTATATACATAAAGGGAATCAACACAGTAAAGGAAGAGAGTATATTTAAAAGAAGAAAAACTACCACAACTAGAGGACATAGTCTGAAATTAGAGGGGCAACGATTTAAAAGTAATATCAGGAAGTATTACTTTACTGAGAGGGTAGTGGATGCATGGAATAGTCTTCCTGTAGAAGTGGTAGAGGTTAATACAGTGAAGGAGTTTAAGCATGCATGGGATAGGTATACGGCTATCCTAGATATAAGATAAGGTCAGGGACTAATGAAAGTATTACTTTACTGAGAGGGTAGTGGATGCATAGAATAGTCTTCCAGTAGAAGTGGTAGAGGTTAATACAGTGAAGGAGTTTAAGCATGCATGGGATAGGTATAAGGCTATCCTAGATATAAGATAAGGCCAGGGACTAATGAAAGTATTACATTACTGAGAGGGTAGTGGATGCATGGAATAGTCTTCCAGTAGAAGTGGTAGAGGTTAATACAGTGAAGGAGTTTAAGCATTCGTGGGATAGGTATAAGGCTATCCTAGATATAAGATAAGGCCAGGGACTAATGAAAGTATTACATTACTGAGAGGGTAGTGGATGCATGGAATAGTCTTCCAGCAGAAATGGTAGAGGTTAATACAGTGAAGGAGTTTAAGCATGCATGGGATAGGTATAAGGCTATCCTAGATATAAGATAAGGCCAGGGACTAATGAAAGTATTACATTACTGAGAGGGTAGTGGATGCATGGAATAGTCTTCCAGCAGAAATGGTAGAGGTTAATACAGTGAAGGAGTTTAAGCATGCATGGGATAGGTATAAGGCTATCCTAGATATAAGATAAGGCCAGGGACTAATGAAAGTATTACATTACTGAGAGGGTAGTGGATGTATGGAATAGTCTTACAGTAGAAGTGGTAGTGGTTAATACAGTGAAGGAGTTTCAGCATGCGTGGGATAGGTATAAGGCTATCCTAGATATAAGATAAGGCCAGGGACTAATGAAAGTATTACTTTACTGAGAGGGTAGTGGATGTATGGAATAGTCTTCCAGTAGAAGTGGTAGAGGTTAATACAGTGAAGGAGTTTAAGCATGCATGGGATAGGTATAAGGCTATCCTAGATATAAGATAAGGCCAGGGACTAATGAAAGTATTACTTTACTGAGAGGGTAGTGGATGTATGGAATAGTCTTCCAGTAGAGGTGGTAGAGGTTAATACAGTGAAGGAGTTTAAGCATGCGTGGGATAGGTATAAGGCTATCCTAGATATAAGATAAGGCCAGGGACTAATGAAAGTATTACATTACTGAGAGGGTAGTGGGTGTATGGAATAGTCTTCCAGTAGAAGTGGTAGAGGTTAATACAGTGAAGGAGTTTAAGCATGCGAGGGATAGGTATAAGGCTATCCTAGATATAAGATAAGGTCAGGGACTAATGAAAGTATTACATTACTGAGAGGGTAGTGGATGTATGGAATAGTCTTCCAGTAGAAGTGGTAGAGGTAAACACAGTCAAGGAGTTTAAACATGCGTGGGATAGACACAAGGCTATCCTAGCTATAAGACCGGGAACGGGGGACTAATAAAAGTACTCAAAAAAAATTGGGCAGACTAGATGGACCGAATGATTCTTATCTGCCGACACATTCTATGTTTCTATGTTTCTATGTATTACAGATTAGTATGAGAATGTACCTGTGTGCAAGCAGGAGAATAATACTCATCGCATATGATGTATTACAGATTAGTATGAGAATGTACCTGTGTGCATGCAGGAGAATAATACTCGCCCCATGTGATGTATTACAGATTAGTATGAGAATGTACCTGTGTGCAAGCAGGAGAATAATACTCGCCCCATATAATGTATTACAGTTTAGTATGAGAATGTACCTGTGTGCATGCAGGAGATTAAAACTCATCCCATATGATGTATTACAGATTAGTATGAGAATGTACCTGTGTGCAAGCAGGAGAATAATACTCGTCCCATATAATGTATTACAGATTAGTATGAGAATGTACCTGTGTGCAAGCAGGAGAATAATACTCATCGCATATGATGTATTACAGATTAGTATGAGAATGTACCTGTGCGCAAGCAGGAGAATAATACTCGCCCCATGTGATGTATTACGGATTAGTATGAAAATTTACCTGTGTGCAGGCAGGAGATTAATACTCATCCCATGCGATGTATTTCAGAATGGTATGAGAACGTACCTGTGTGCAGGCAGGAGATTAATACTTGCCCCATATGATGTATTACAGATTAGTATGAGAATGTACCTGTGTGCAAGCAGGAGAATAATACTCGTCCCATATAATGTATTACAGGTTAGTATGAGAATGTACCTGTGTGCATGCAGGAGATTAATACTCATCCCATATGATGTATTACAGATTAGTATGAGTATGTACCTGTGTGCAAGTAGGAGAATAATATTTGCCCCAAATAATGTATTACAGGTTAGTATGAGAATGTACCTGTGTGCATGCAGGAGATTAATACTTATCCCATATGATGTATTACAGATTAGTATGAGAATGTACCTGTGTGCATGCAGGAGAATAATACTCGCCCCATATAATGTATTACAGGTTAGTATGAGAATGTACCTGTGTGCATGCAGGAGATTAATACTCATCCCATGTGATGTATTACAGATTAGTATGAGAATGTACCTGTGTGCAAGTAGGAGAATAATACTCGCCCCATATAATGTATTACAGGTTAGTATGAGAATGTACCTGTGTGCATGCAGGAGATTAATACTCATCCCATGTGATGTATTACAGATTAGGATGAGAATGTACATGTGTGCATGCAGGAGACTGTCTACAGATATTTTCAATATAAAACCTTACTACTGTATTATACGCTATATGTGATATGTCACTTGTATCCCCTGCTATGTAGTATATAATTTTATTTCCATGTATAATAATACTATGTGCTCAGAATACACATGAATTAATGATTAGATATAATGGCTCAACCTAATTATTTACATATATATAGTTTTATTATTATTATCCAGAATTGAGTGTGTATTTATATTTAATAAGCAATGTTTTGTATCCATGTATATAAAATATAGGTGTTTAGACACAAATTTACTTTAATTAATTCTTAGGAACAATTTGTTCATTATATACTGTTAGTGTGTATGAGATTTGATGTTTATCACTATCAAATCTCACTATTCACTATTTAATAATAATTACATTTGTTCTAAACTATAATAACTTATAGTGCGTTTATAAGATAATTAATAAGAATTAGTAATATTCTCCTGTTACTGTATATACAGATTATAGCCACTTATTAAATATCCATATGAATAGTAACATTTTCTACTATTACTGTTTATTATAATACTACTATTTTTTTTTCATATATAATACTAATTAGTAAACTTCTCTGTTAATTTGTATAATCCGTGTGGTCATTTATTAAATATATACTACTAATTAGTAACGTTCTCTGCTATTTTGTATAATCCGTGTTGTCATTTATTACATATATACTACTAATAATTAGTAACGTTCTCTGTTAATTTGTATAATCCGTTTGGTCATTTATTACATATATACTACTAATTAGTAACGTTCTCTGCTATTTTGTATAATCCGTGTTGTCATTTATTACATATATACTACTAATTAGTAACAATCTCTGTTAATTTGTATAATACGTGTGGTCATTTATTACATATATACTACTAATTAGTAACGTTCTCTGTTAATTTGTATAATACGTGTGGTCATTTATTACATATATACTACTAATAATTAGTAACGTTCTCTGTTAATTTGTATAATACGTGTTGTCATTTATTACATATATACTACTAATTAGTAACGTTCTCTGCTATTTTGTATAATCCGTGTTGTCATTTATTACATATATACTACTAATAATTAGTAACGTTCTCTGTTAATTTGTATAATACGTGTTGTCATTTATTACATATATACTACTAATTAGTAACGTTCTCTGTTAATTTGTATACTACGTGTTGTCATTTATTACATATATACTACTAATTAGTAACGTTCTCTGCTATTTTGTATAATCCGTGTTGTCATTTATTACATATATACTACTAATAATTAGTAACGTTCTCTGTTAATTTGTATAATACGTGTTGTCATTTATTACATATATACTACTAATTAGTAACAATCTGTTAATTTGTATAATCCGTGTGGTCATTTATTACATATATACTACTAATTAGTAACAATATCTGTTAATTTTGTATAGTATGTGTTGTCATTTATTATAGCTTTACTAATAATTAGCATCATTCTGCTTTGTTCGAATGTATAATACTTATTATACTATATAAGTATTATACATTCGAATTTGGTAAATAACTAATATATATATATAGTTATTTACAAAATATTTACTAACAATTAGTCTCGATCTCCACTGTTATAGTGTACAATATTGTTTGATCATTTATTGAATATTTTCATTCTGCGTTGGTAGTAGATATAATATTTATAATAATGTCTTATACATAATCTAATAATTACTTTAGTTTTGTAGTTTGTATAACATTTCTTATCACGTATTAAAAATGTACTAGTATTTAGTATAATTCTAATTAGTAAATATTTACTAGTATTTAGTATAATTCTCCCCTTGTGTATACTTTTTCTAATTATGTATTAAATATTTACTAGTATTTAGTATAATTCTGCACTTGTGTATACTATTTTTAATTATTTATTAAATATTTACTAGTACCGTATTTAGTATAATTCTGCACTTGTGTATACTATTTTTAATTATTGGGTAAATATTTACAAGTATTTAGTATAATTTTGCACTTGTGTATACTATTTCTAATTATTTATTAAATATTTACTAGTATTTAGTATAATTCTGCCTTTGTGTATACTATATCTAATTATTTATTACATAGTTACTAGTATTTACTATAATTCTGTACTTGTGTATACTATTTTTAATTATTTGGTATATATTTACTAGTTTTTAGTATAATTCTGCACTTTTTTTTTATACTATTTCTAATCATTTATTAAATATTTAGTTATAATATTGTACTGTTCTGTTAGAGTCAGTAGTATTACCTATTTTATAAGTTAGGTACCGTTAGAGTATATTATATGTACTATATTTAATTCAATGATTACTATTAATTACTATTGTTAGTGTGTGTAATATATATATATTGTGATTCATTGAATAAAATGATTGTCTAATAAATATTCCAATAACAAGTATAATTCTGCTCTTTTAATGTGTATACAAGGTTTACTTATACAGTTATACAGTTAGCAAAGGTGAGAGTAGTTTCGCTTCATCGATGTTTATATTTGTTTTATGTTTATATAGTTATGTACTATTAATGTATAACACTATGAGAAGGACAGAGGGTTAGATTTGGTTTATGTTTATATAGTTATGTACTATTAGTGTATAACACTATGAGAAGGACAGTGGGTTCGATTGGGTTTATGTTTATATAGTTATGTACTATTAGTGTATAACACTATGAGAAGGACAGAGGGTTAGATTTGGTTTATGTTTATATAGTTATGTACTATTAGTGTATAACACTATGAGAAGGACAGAGGGTTAGATTGGGTTTATGTTTATATAGTTATGTACTATTAGTGTATAACACTATGAGAAGGACAGAGGGTTAGATTGGGTTTATGTTTATATAGTTATGTACTATTAGTGTATAACACTATGAGAAGGACAGAGGGTTAGATTGGGTTCATGTTTATATAGTTATGTACTATTAGTGTATAACACTATGAGAAGGACAGTGGGTTCGATTGGGTTTATGTTTATATAGTTATGTACTATTAGTGTATAACACTATGAGAAGGACAGAGGGTTAGATTGGGTTTATGTTTATATAGTTATGTACTATTAATGTATAACACTATGAGAAGGACAGAGGGTTAGATTTGGTTCATGTTTATATAGTTATGTACTATTAGTGTATAACACTATGAGAAGGACAGAGGGTTAGATTTGGTTCATGTTTATATAGTTATGTACTATTAGTGTATAACACTATGAGAAGGACAGAGGGTTAGATTGGGTTTATGTTTATATAGTTATGTACTATTAATGTATAACACTATGAGAAGGACAGAGGGTTAGATTTGGTTTATGTTTATATAGTTATGTACTATTAGTGTATAACACTATGAGAAGGACAGTGGGTTCGATTGGGTTTATGTTTATATAGTTATGTACTATTAGTGTATAACACTATGAGAAGGACAGAGGGTTAGATTGGGTTTATGTTTATATAGTTATGTACTATTAGTGTATAACACTATGAGAAGGACAGAGGGTTAGATTGGGTTTATGTTTATATAGTTATGTACTATTAGTGTATAACACTATGAGAAGGACAGAGGGTTAGATTGGGTTTATGTTTATATAGTTATGTACTATTAGTGTATAACACTATGAGAAGGACAGAGGGTTAGATTGGGTTTATGTTTATATAGTTATGTACTATTAGTGTATAACACTATGAGAAGGACAGAGGGTTAGATTGGATTTATGTTTATATAGTTATGTACTATTAGTGTATAACACTATGAGAAGGACAGAGGGTTAGATTGGGTTTATGTTTATATAGTTATGTACTATTAGTGTATAACACTATGAGAAGGACAGAGGGTTAGATTTGGTTCATGTTTATAGTTATGTACTATTAGTGTATAACACTATGAGAAGGACAGAGGGTTAGATTGGGTTTATGTTTATATAGTTATGTACTATTAGTGTATAACACTATGAGAAGGACAGAGGGTTAGATTGGGTTTATGTTTATATAGTTATGTACTATTAGTGTATAACACTATGAGAAGGAGGGTTAGATTGGGTTTATGTTTATATAGTTATGTACTATTAGTGTATAACACTATGAGAAGGACAGAGGGTTAGATTTGGTTCATGTTTATATAGTTATGTACTATTAGTGTATAACACTATGAGAAGAACAGAGGGTTAGATTTGGTTCATGTTTATATAGTTATGTACTATTAGTGTATAACACTATGAGAAGGACAGAGGGTTAGATTTGGTTCATGTTTATATAGTTATGTACTATTAGTGTATAACACTATGAGAAGGACAGAGGGTTAGATTGGGTTTATGTTTATATAGTTATGTACTATTAGTGTATAACACTATGAGAAGGACAGAGGGTTAGATTGGGTTTATGTTTATATAGTTATGTACTATTAATGTATAACACTATGAGAAGGACAGAGGGTTAGATTGGGTTTATGTTTATATAGTTATGTACTATTAGTGTATAACACTATGAGAAGGACAGAGGGTTAGATTTGGTTCATGTTTATATAGTTATGTACTATTAGTGTATAACACTATGAGAAGGACAGAGGGTTAGATTGGGTTTATGTTTATATAGTTATGTACTATTAGTGTATAACACTATGAGAAGGACAGAGGGTTAGATTGGGTTTATGTTTATATAGTTATGTACTATTAGTGTATAACACTATGAGAAGGACAGAGGGTTAGATTGGGTTTATGTTTATATAGTTATGTACTATTAATGTATAACACTATGAGAAGGACAGAGGGTTAGATTGGGTTTATGTTTATATAGTTATGTACTATTAGTGTATAACACTATGAGAAGGACAGAGGGTTAGATTGGGTTTATGTTTATATAGTTATGTACTATTAGTGTATAACACTATGAGAAGGACAGAGGGTTAGATTGGGTTTATGTTTATATAGTTATGTACTATTAATGTATAACACTATGAGAAGGACAGAGGGTTAGATTGGGTTTATGTTTATATAGTTATGTACTATTAGTGTATAACACTATGAGAAGGACAGAGGGTTAGATTGGGTTTATGTTTATATAGTTATGTACTATTAATGTATAACACTATGAGAAGGACAGAGGGTTAGATTGGGTTTATGTTTATATAGTTATGTACTATTAGTGTATAACACTATGAGAAGGACAGTGGGTTCGATTGGGTTTATGTTTATATAGTTATGTACTATTAATGTATAACACTATGAGAAGGACAGAGGGTTAGATTGGGTTTATGTTTATATAGTTATGTACTATTAGTGTATAACACTATGAGAAGGACAGAGGGTTAGATTGGGTTTATGTTTATATAGTTATGTACTATTAATGTATAACACTATGAGAAGGACAGAGGGTTAGATTGGGTTTATGTTTATATAGTTATGTACTATTAGTGTATAACACTATGAGAAGGACAGTGGGTTCGATTGGGTTTATGTTTATATAGTTATGTACTATTAATGTATAACACTATGAGAAGGACAGAGGGTTAGATTGGGTTTATGTTTATATAGTTATGTACTATTAATGTATAACACTATGAGAAGGACAGAGGGTTAGATTGGGTTTATGTTTATATAGTTATGTACTATTAGTGTATAACACTATGAGAAGGACAGAGGGTTAGATTGGGTTTATGTTTATATAGTTATGTACTATTAATGTATAACACTATGAGAAGGACAGAGGGTTAGATTTGGTTTATGTTTATATAGTTATGTACTATTAGTGTATAACACTATGAGAAGGAGGGTTAGATTGGGTTTATGTTTATATAGTTATGTACTATTAATGTATAACACTATGAGAAGGACAGAGGGTTAGATTTGGTTTATGTTTATATAGTTATGTACTATTAATGTATAACACTATGAGAAGGAGGGTTAGATTTTCTTCCCGTCCTAATCTGACTTTGGTCCTGCTAATTCCAACTCTATCCCATAACCGACATATAACATATCATATATCAGCGTATCCAACATCCAACATTAACCTATGTTGTACCCCAGTATGCTCTATCAGAAGCGGTATGTAAGAGGACAGCTGTGTAAAGTAACATACAGCGATATAGAGAGGTCTAATAGCGCTGTAAAAAGGTGTATTAACTTCTTATAGAAAGGTATAATAGCGCTATAAGGGGGCAGTAGAGCTGTATAGTGAGGTATAATAGCGCTATAAGGATCCAGTAGTGCTGTATAGAGAGGTATAATAGCGCTATAAGGATCCAGTAGTGCTGTATAGAGAGGTATAATAGCGCTATAAGGATCCAGTAGTGCTGTATAGAGAGGTATAATAGCGCTATAAGGATCCAGTAGTGCTGTATAGAGAGGTATAATAGCGCTATAAGGATCCAGTAGTGCTGTATAGTGAGGTGTAATAGCGCTATAAGGAGGCAGTAGCGCTGTATAGAGAGGTGTAATAGCGCTATAAGGAGGCAGTAGAGCTGTATAGTGAGGTGTAATAGCGCTATAAGGAGGCAGTAGAGCTGTATAGTGAGGTGTAATAGCGCTATAAGGAGGCAGTAGCGCTGTATAGAGAGGTGTAATAGCGCTATAAGGAGGCAGTAGAGCTGTATAGAGAGGTACTTACCTTCTGCAGCTTGCACCACTGTCAGCTCCAGTCCCTGGAAGGTTTTGCTGGCCAACTCCTCCAGTGCACACAGGGGGGAGGAATGGGGGAGCCCCCCTAGTCTGGCCCCTCCACCAGGCAGTCTGGACTGTGGGGGGGTCCCTGTACTAGTCGGGGTCTTCCTGACACACGGCTTGCTGAGGATGTCCTCAATGCTGAATGGGGTGAGGGGTTTACTGACTCCAGCCTCCATCAGCCCCTTCATATCTTCCCCAGAGGAGACCCCTGGTGCAGCCAGGCAGCATACCCCAGGATCAGTGAGGAGAGACCCCTGAAGCAACCACGCAGCATACCCCAGGATCAGTGAGGAGAGACCCCTGAAGCAACCACGCAGCATACCCCAGGATCAGTGAGGAGAGACCCCTGAAGCAACCACGCAGCATACCCCAGGATCAGTGAGGAGAGACCCCTGAAGCAACCACGCAGCATACCCCAGGATTAGTGAGGAGAGACCCCTGAAGCAATTACGCAGCATACCCCAGGATCAGTGAGGAGAGACCCCTGAAGAAACCACGCAGCATACCCCAAGATCAGTGAGGAGAGACCCCTTAAGCAGCCAGACAGCATACCCCAAAATCAGTTAAGAGAGACCCCTGGAGCAGCCACTCAGCATACCCCAAGACAAGTGAGACCCCTGGACAAGGGACAGTTTAGGAGGAGTTACTCACTCTCTTACTCACTCTCAACTCCCTCCCCAAATCTTACTCCCCCTCATCCACTCACCCTCAGTCTACCCCCATAATAGTGAGGATGCTGCATATCTCTCATAATACTAATAATAATGATAATACTCTCTGTATAATATTAATATATACACCACTCTATATAAAATAATAATATATACATCCCTCGCTGTATAATATTAATATATACACCACTCTATATATAATAATAATATATACATCCCTCGCTGTATAATATTATTTTATACACCACTCTATATAAAATAATAATATATACATCTCTCTCTGTATAATATTAATATATACACCACTCTATATAAAATAATAATATATACATCCCTCTCTGTATAATATTATTATATACACCACTCTATATATAATAATAATATATACATCCCTCTCTGTATAATATTATTATATACACCACTCTATATATAATAATAATATATACATCCCTCTCTGTATAATATTATTATATACATCACTCTATATATAATAATAAAATATACATCCCTCGCTGTATAATATTCATGTATACACCCTCTATATATAATAATAATATATACATCCTTCTCTGTATAATATTAATATATACACCACTCTATATATAATATTATATAAATCCCTCTCTGTATAATATTATTATATACACCCTTCTATGTATAATATTAATATTTACATTCCTCTTTGTATTATATTAATATATACATCTTGCTCTGCATAATATTATTATATACACCCCTCTATGTATAATAATAATAATAATACTATATACACCCCTCTCTGCATAATACAATTATATACACCCCTCCCTGCATAATAATAATAATACTATATATACCCCTCTCTGCATAATATTATTATATACACCCTTCTATGTATAATAATAATAATATATGCATCCCTCTCTGTATTATATTAATATATACATCCCGCTCCCCATACTATTATTATAAACACCCCTCTATGTATAATAATAATAATAATACTATATACACCCCTCTCTGCATAATATTATTATATACACCCTTCTATGTAAAATAATAATAATAATAATATATGCATCACTCTCTGTATTATATTAATATATACACCCCTCTCTACATAATATTATTATATACACCCCTCTATGTATAATAATAATACTAAATACATCCCTCCTTGTATAATATTAATATGTTCATCCCTCTCGGTATTAAATTAAATTATACACCCCTCTCTACATAATATTATTATTTACACCCCTCTATGTATAATAATAATAATAATATACACACCCTCTATGTATAATAATAATAATATACACACCCTCTATGTATAATAATAATAATAATATACACACCCTCTATGTATAATAATAATAATATACACACCCTCTATGTATAATAATAATAATATGTACATCCTCTCTGTATAATATTGATATACACACCCTCTATGTATAATAATAATAATAATAATATACACACCCTCTATGTATAATAATAATAATATGTACATCCTCTCTGTATAATATTGATTTACAAACCCCTCTCTGTATAATAATAATATACGCACCCTCTCTGTATAATAATAATAATAATAATATACACACCCTCTATGTATAATAATAATATGTACATCCTCTCTGTATAATATTGATTTACACACACTCTATGTATAATAAAAATATATACATCCTCTTTGTATAATAATAATATACACACCCTCTATGTATAATAATATATACAACACTATCTGTGTAATAATAATATACACACCCTCTATGTATAATAATAATAATATACACACCCTCTATGTATAATAATAATAATATGTACATCCTCTCTGTATAATATTGATTTACAAACCCCTCTCTGTATAATAATAATATACACACCCTCTCTGTATAATAATAATAATAATAATATACACACCCTCTATGTATAATAATAATAATATGTACATCCTCTCTGTATAATATTGATTTACAAACCCCTCTCTGTATAATAATAATATACACACCCTCTCTGTATAATAATAATAATAATATACACACCCTCTATGTATAATAATAATAAAAATATGTACATCCTCTCTGTATAATATTGATGTACACACACTCTATGTATAATAATAATAATAATATACACACCCTCTATGTATAATAATAATAATATGTACATCCTCTCTGTATAATATTGATTTACAAACCCCTCTCTGTATAATAATAATATACACACCCTCTCTGTATAATAATAATATACACACCCTCTATGTATAATAATAATAATAATATGTACATCCTCTCTGTATAATATTGATATACACACACTCTATGTATAATAATAATAATAATAATATACACACCCTCTATGTACAATAAAAATATATACATCCTCTTTGTATAATAATAATATACACACCCTCTATGTATAATAATATATACAACACTATCTGTGTAATAATAATATACACACCCGCTATGTATAATAATAATAATATTATAACCGGGAACGGGGGACTAAAAAAAAAGTACTCAAAAAAAAAAATTGGCCAGACTAGATGGACCGAATGGTTCTTATCTGCCGACACATTCTATGTTTCTATATACACACCATCTATGTATAATAATAATAATAATAATATGTACATCCTCTCTGTATAATATTGATTTACAAATCCCTCTCTGGATAATAATAATATACACACCCTCTATGTATAATAATAATAATATGTACATCCTCTCTGTATAATATTGATTTACAAATCCCTCTCTGGATAATAATAATATACACACCCTCTATGTATAATAATAATAATATGTACATCCTCTCTGTATAATATTGGTATACAAATCCCTCTCTGGATAATAATAATATACACACCCTCTATGTATAATAATAATAATATGTACATCCTCTCTGTATAATATTGGTATACAAATCCTTCTCTGGATAATAATAATATACACACACTCTATGTATAATAATAATAATAATAATAATATGTACATCCTCTCTGTATAATATTGATTTACAAATCCCTCTCTGGATAATAATAATATACACACACTCTATGTATAATAATAATAATAATATGTACATCCTCTCTGTATAATATTGGTATACAAATCCCTCTCTGGATAATAATAATATACACACCCTCTATGTATAATAATAATAATAATAATATGTACATCCTCTCTGTATAATATTGATTTACAAATCCCTCTCTGTATAATAATAATATACACACACTCTATGTATAATAATAATAATAATAATATACACACCCTCTATGTATAATAATATATACAACACTATCTGTGTAATAATAATATACACACCCTCTATGTTTAATAATATATACAACACTATCTGTGTAATAATAATATACACACCCTCTATGTATAATAATATATACAACACTATCTGTGTAATAATAATATACACACCCTCTATGTATAATAATATATACAACACTATCTGTGTAATAATAATATACACACCCTCTATGTATAATAATAATAATAATAATAATATGTACATCCTCTCTGTATAATATTGATTTACAAATCCCTCTCTGGATAATAATAATATACACACACTCTATGTATAATAATAATAATATGTACATCCTCTCTGTATACTATTGGTATACAAATCCCTCTCTGTATAATAATAATATACACACACTCTATGTATAATAATAATAATAATATACACACCCTCTATGTATAATAAAAATATATACATCCTCTTTGTATAATAATAATATACACACCCTCTATAAATAATAATAACTACAACCCTCTTTGTGTAATAATAATATACACACCCACTATGTATAATAATATATATAACACTATCTGTGTAATAATAATATACACACCCTCTATATATAATAATATATACAACACTATCTGTGTAATAATAATATACACACCCTCTATGTATAATAATATATACAACACTATCTGTGTAATAATATATACAACACTATCTGTGTAATAATAATATACACACCCTCTATATATAATAATATATATAACACTATCTGTGTAATAATAATATACACACCCTCTATATATAATAATATATATAACACTATCTGTGTAATAATAATATACACACCCTCTATATATAATAATATATATAACACTATCTGTGTAATAATAATATACACACCCTCTATATATAATAATATATATAACACTATCTGTGTAATAATAATATACACACCCTCTATATATAATAATATATATAACACTATCTGTGTAATAATAATATACACACCCTCTATATATAATAATATATATAACACTATCTGTGTAATAATAATATACACACCCTCTATATATAATAATATATATAACACTATCTGTGTAATAATAATATACACACCCTCTATATATAATAATATATACAACACTATCTGTGTAATAATAATATACACACCCTCTATGTATAATAATATATACAACACTATCTGTGTAATAATATATACAACACTATCTGTGTAATAATAATATACACACCCTCTATATATAATAATATATATAACACTATCTGTGTAATAATAATATACACACCCTCTATATATAATAATATATATAACACTATCTGTGTAATAATAATATACACACCCTCTATATATAATAATATATATAACACTATCTGTGTAATAATAATATACACACCCTCTATATATAATAATATATATAACACTATCTGTGTAATAATAATATACACACCCTCTATATATAATAATATATATAACATTTGGAATCCCGTTATCTTACTTAGACCTTAATTATATTTATACTCTAATAAGCTGGTTCAGCTAACCCGGACGCTTACAGACATAACTCTGGAGATCCTGTGCTTGCCCCCCGCCCGCTCCCCTGAAGCTTAAAACAGTCTAATAACTGGTATGGGCTCCGTTCCCTTTCCCACACTGAACCCCGCACATCTATGTGAAGTTGATTGCAAGGAAGATGGTATTTTTCGTAAGGTTTTATATTGTTTCATTGGATGTTTGAACTGAACCCTCACAATTCTGAATTGAAGCTTACTAGATTAATGCTGTAAGCACTAGGAGAAGCTGTTTGTGCGGAGAAATGTCCCTCTAGAAATGCTCTACACTGTTCCATTGGATTGATGAATTGAACCTCAATACTTTTAATTGCAACATGGTAACTTGACTGTTGAGGGAATTAAGTTAAATGTGTAAACTCTGCTTTATAATACAAGGACGCACTACTAAATCTAAATCTGTCCAGACAACTTCAATTTATGATATATAATCCTCTGTCTAGTTAACCTTTATTCTCATCTCTCCACTATCCAATATACATAATTGGAAATATAAAATGTAATGGAGCATTTTGGATGGATATTTGCCCATATGTTAGCAGCCCTAACTAAAGTTAGTAATTAATTCATTATACATCCTTTAAGAACAACTAAGAATGACTCTAGTATATTGTTTAAAGCCTCCGTTCTTAGCACTGATGAGTCATAGGATACAATCCTCTTCCTTATGTGTTGACTGGGATACCTAAAGGTATTGTCTGTATTGCCTGATTTAATGTTTGTCTTATTTATGTTATTTCTATTTTTTTTATGTATGTTTTAAATGGAAAATATTGAATAAAAAGCAAATATGAAAAAAAAATATATATATAACACTATCTGTGTAATAATAATATACACACCCTCTATATATAATAATATATATAACACTATCTGTGTAATAATAATATACACACCCTCTATATATAATAATATATATAACACTATCTGTGTAATAATAATATACACACCCTCTATATATAATAATATATATAACACTATCTGTGTAATAATAATATACACACCCTCTATATATAATAATATATATAACACTATCTGTGTAATAATAATATACACACCCTCTATATATAATAATATATATAACACTATCTGTGTAATAATAATATACACACCCTCTGTATATAATAATATATATAACACTATCTGTGTAATAATAATATACACACCCTCTATATATAATAATATATATAACACTATCTGTGTAATAATAATATACACACCCTCTATATATAATAATATATATAACACTATCTGTGTAATAATAATATACACACCCTCTATATATAATAATATATATAACACTATCTGTGTAATAATAATATACACACCCTCTATATATAATAATATATATAACACTATCTGTGTAATAATAATATACACACCCTCTATATATACTGTAAATGATTTAAGAAAAACACAACATTGCAAAACAGTCTGGTCCTGAAGGGGTTAAGAAAAAGAAAAGTAGAAACCTGATGCGATTACTAATGGAGAAAAGGGTTCATCACTATTATTCATACTGAATGTGCTAATAAACGTGCAAAATAAAAACAATACTATCATCTCATATTATATTTATTATTATTTTCACATGTAATATGAATAATCGGGATTAAACACACGTTCTCCCATATATGCAACAATATTATTTAGTACATGCCACGTAGCAAGTTAACTAGTTAATCCCTAAGAAACTTTGCTCATTATAATGTCCTATTAATTAAATGTAAGGAGTAACCCCCATCACATTACTATTGGGGTATCCATTAACCCCTTGCAGACTAGGTCCATGCTGTGTGGTGAAGCGTTAATGACACAGGGCCTAGTCCGTCCTGAGCACTGAAAGGATTTTTCTTTCGCTTTCAGTGCTCCAATGATATAGCTGCGAGGATTCCATGGGGAAGAATCGTGCAATACTAAAAAGAAACACCTGTCGGCATTTCAGTCGCTCTGGAGGGAGGCGCAGTGCCTTTAAAACGATCTGCGGTTAAAAAGAGGCTATCAGCAACATTAAAAAACGCATGATCTAGGTCACTGTGTGACTAAGATGGTGCTGCCCTCATCACAGAGGCAATCTGTGACTGTCAAGCAGACTGTCAGGCCGAGTCGGATGCTCAGATGAGCTCAGATTCCCTTCCATTGATCTTGCGTAAGCAGTGATCTTGCACATCAGCGCTTATTTTGCTGTTTGTTAATTTTTCAGGGGTTCATTTTTTTGTACTGTCATTTATTATAGTACTACAAAGGCTATTCTAAGAGCTATTAACCCCTTCCTTGCGGTAGATCACTGTTTACGCAATGCTATCGATGCAAAAGCAATTTTTATCTGTTTGTATTTTTTTTTTTTTTACACCCACTAGGGGGTTACGTGTAAAGTAAAAAATATATATTTATTTTTATTAAGCTGCCTGAGCGCATGTGTAGAGATAAGTAACAGCCAAGGGTGGTTTGGTGATTGCTCAGATGAGCATCATCATTCGCCTGGTCAGATCAATATTTGTGAATATTGATCTGACCAATTTGGATCTTCCTCCCTCTCCTCACTTACATTTTTGTGAGGGAAAGAGACAGATCAGCATTAGTGTTAAAATACCATTTTATAAAGCTGTCAGGTTTTATGAAAGCCATTCCCTGTGTATTAACCCCTTCCCTGCCATTGATCACTGTATAAGCAGTGAGAGAGGCCGCATTGGCACATAAAAGGAAATAAAAACAAGAAATTTATTTGTTTAATATCAAATTTTTATTAAATATTAAAAAGCAATTTACATATATACAAGTTAAACTTTTTTTCCCCTTATAGGGTAGTCAAATATTCAGGATTTTAGTTTTTTCCTAAAGGAATATACAAAGTTTGGGGGGGTCGTCTTATATTCAGGGTCGATTTATATGCGAGCAAATACGGTATTATGTAGAAACACAGCTAATATTAACAATATTATTATTACAAACTCTATATGAAAACCTAAGACTAAAATAAATAAAATGGAAAATGAAAACAAATAAATTCAAATAAAAAGGAAGTACGAGTAGTTTTAGTAAAATAATCCTAATGAAATGTCTATAACAATATCGAAACAATCTAACTCTAGAGTGTAATAGAGTCATATGAGTTAAAGAATAATTCTTTAGCTGACACCTGGATGTTCGGGTTCGGCAGGTTCGGCCAAACTTCGAAAAAATGTCCGGGTCCGTGCTCGAACTTGACCCCGAACCCCATTGAAGTCAATGGGGACACAAACTGTTGGCCACTAAAATGCCTCTAAAAAAGTCCTGGAAAGGGCTATAGGGCTGCAAAATGAAGTAAAATGTGGGTAAGAGTCAGGGCCGGCCCTACAATGGGGCACAGTGGGACAACTGCCCCAGGCGGCATTTTTGCAAAGGCGCACATTGCCACTTCAATAGACGCTCATCGGCCGAATCGCTGAAACGCCGCCTCCCCGCCACTGCCCATACATGCAGACAGCAGACGGGGGCCACATCAGAAACGGTAAGTAAAAAAAACCTCCTTCACACCGGATATGACGTTACGTCATACCCGGTGACTGAGCTTCCCTCCTCCGTGCAGGAGAGAAGATCACGGAGGGGACCAGCATCGTCTGCATCAGGAGGTAAGTACTCGGAAAGGGGGGGGAGGAGGGTGGTGTAAAACAAGCAAAATCCTGGCATATTAAATGGCTAAATCTGGCATATTAAATGGCTAAATCTGGCATATTAAATGGCTAAATCTGGCATATTGAGGGGTTAAATCCTGGCATATTGAGGGGTTAAATCCTGGCATATTGAGGGGTTAAATCCTGGCATATTGAGGGGTTAAATCCTGGCATATTTATTGTTGTCTGTCCATTACAAAATGTTTTGCTAATTAATAATACTATCTAAATTATTTTATATAATTCTATGTGAACAAACTCATACTGGAGGATGTCTTATAGTTGATGTTGTTATTATTGTTGTCTGTCCGTTGTGTGTGTGGGAGGGGGACACATTTAATTCTTTGCCCCAGGCAGCACAATGTCTTGGGCCGGCCCTGCTCTCTCTGTATTAATCTCACTGTGTCTCTCTCTGTAATAATCTCATAGTGTCTCTCTCTCTGTCTGTAATAATCTCCCTGTCTCTCTCTCTGTAATAATCTCACTATGTCTCTCTCTGTAATAATCTCCCTGTGTCTCTCTCTGTAATAATCTCCCTGTATCTCTCTCTGTAACAATCTCCCTGTGTCTCTCTGTAATAATCTCCATGTGTCTCTCTCTGTAATAATCTTCCTGTGTCTCTCTCTGTCTGTAATAATCTCCCTGTCTCTCTCTCTGTACCAATCTCCCTGTGTCTCTCTGTAATAATCTCCATGTGTCTCTCTCTGTAATAATCTCCCTGTGTCTCTCTCTGTAATAATCTCACTGTGTCTCTCTCTGTAATAATCTCCATGTATCTCTCTCTGTAATAATCTCCCTGTGTCTCTCTCTGTAATAATCTCCATGTGTCTCTCTCTCTTTGTAATAATCTCCATGTGTCTCTCTCAATAATAATCTCACTGTGTCTCTCTCTGTAATAATCTCCCTGTGTCTCTCTCTGTAATAATCTCATAGTGTCTCTCTCTGTAATAATCTCCCTGTGTCTCTCTCTGTAATAATCTCCCTGTGTCTCTCTCTGTAATAATCTCCATGTATATCTCTCTGTAATAATCTCCCTGTGTCTCTCTCTGTAATAATCTCCCTGTGTCTCTCTCTGTAATAATCTCCCTGTGTCTCTCTCTGTAATAATCTCCATGTATCTCTCTCTGTAATAATCTCCTTGTGTCTCTCTCTGTAATAATCTCACTATGTCTCTCTCTGTATTAATCTCCCTGTATCTCTCTCTGTAATAATCTCCCTGTGTCTCTCTCTGTAATAATCTCCTTGTGTCTCTCTCTGTAATAATCTCCCTGTGTCTCTCTCTGTAATAATCTCCCTGTCTCTCTCTCTGTAATAATCTCATAGTGTCTCTCTCTGTAATAATCTCCCTGTGTCTCTCTCTGTAATAATCTCCCTGTGTCTCTCTCTGTAATAATCTCCCTGTGTCTCTCTCTGTAATAATCTCCATGTATCTCTCTCTGTAATAATCTCCCTGTGTCTCTCTCTGTAATAATCTCATAGTGTCTCTCTCTGTAATAATCTCACTATGTCTCTCTCTGTAATAATCTCCTTGTGTCTCTCTCTGTAATAATCTCCCTGTCTCTCTCTGTAATAATCTCCCTGTGTCTCTCTCTGTAATAATCTCACTATGTCTCTCTCTGTAATAATCTCATAGTGTCTCTCTCTGTAATAATCTCACTATGTCTCTCTCTGTAATAATCTCACTATGTCTCTCTCTGTAATAATCTCCCTTTGTCTCTCTCTCTTTGTAATAATCTCCATGTGTCTCTCTCTATAATAATCTCAATGTGTGTCTCTCTGTAATAATCTCCCTGTGTCTCTCTCTGTAATAATCTCCCTGTAATATTCTCCCTTTGTCTCTCTCTGTAATAATCTCCCTTTTACTCTCTCTCTTTGTAATAATCTCCTTGTGTCTCTCTCTGTAATAATTTCCATGTGTATCTCTCGCTCTTTAATAATCTCTGTGTCTCTCTGTAATAATCTCCCTTTGTCTCTCTCTGTAATAATCTCCCTGTGTCTCTCTCTGTAATAATCTCCCTGTGTCTCTCTCTGTAATAATCTCCCTGTGTCTCTCTCTGTAATAATCTCATAGTGTCTCTCTCTGTAATAATCTCCATGTGTCTCTCTCTGTAATAATCTCTCTGTGTCTCTCTCTGTAATAATCTCCCTGTGTCTCTCTCTGTAATAATCTCCCTGTGTCTCTCTCTGTAATAATCTCCATGTGTCTCTCTCTGTAATAATCTCATAGTGTCTCTCTCTGTAATAATCTCCATGTGTCTCTCTCTGTAATAATCTCCATGTGTCTCTCTCTGTAATAATCTCCCTGTGTCTCTCTCTGTAATAATCTCCATGTGTCTCTCTCTGTAATAATCTCACTATGTCTCTCTCTGTATTGATCTCCCTGTGTCTCTCTCTGTAATAATCTCACTGTCTCTCTCTCTGTAATAATCTCCCTGTGTCTCTCTCTGTAATAATCTCACTGTCTCTCTCTCTGTATTAATCTTCCTGTGTCTCTCTCTGTAATAATCTCCCTGTGTCTCTCTCTGTAATAATCTCCCTTTGTCTCTCTCTCTTTGTAATAATCTCCATGTGTCTCTCTCTTTGTAATAATCTCCATGTGTGTCTCTCTGTAATAAACTCCCTGTGTCACTTTATAATAATCTCCCTGTGTTTATCTCTAATATAATCTCCCTGTGTGTCTCTCTCTGTAATAATCATCCTGTGTCTCTCTCTGTAATAATCTCCCTGTGTCTCTCTCTCTCTTTGTAATAATCTCCCTTTGTCTCTCTCTCTTTGTAATAATCTCCATGTGTCTCTCTCTCTAATAATCTCCCTGTGTGCCTCTCTCTCTAATAATCTTCTTGTATTTCTCTCTGTAATAATCTCCCTGTCTCTCTCTGTAATAATCTCCATGTATCTCTCTCTGTAATAATCATCCTGTGTCTCTCTCTGTAATAATCTCCCTGTGTCTCTCTCTGTAATAATCTCCTTGTGTCTCTCTCTGTAATAATCTCCACGTGTCTCTCTTTGTAATAATCTCCCTGTGTCTCTCTCTGTAATAATCTCCACGTGTCTCTCTTTGTAATAATCTCCCTGTGTCTCTCTTTGTAATAATCTCCCTGTGTCTCTCTTTGTAATAATCTCCCTGTGTCTCTCTCTGTAATAATCTCCCTGTGTCTCTCTCTGTAATAATCTCCCTGTGTCTCTCTCTGTAATAATCTCACTATGTCTCTCTCTGTAATAATCTCCATGTATCTCTCTCTGTAATAATCTCCCTGTGTCTCTCTCTGTAATAATCTCCTTGTGTCTCTCTCTGTAATAATCTCATAGTGTCTCTCTCTGTAATAATCTCCTTGTGTCTCTCTCTGTAATAATCTCCCTGTGTTTCTCTCTGTAATAATCTCCCTGTGTCTCTCTCTGTAATAATCTCCATGTATCTCTCTCTGTAATAATCTCCCTGTCTCTCTCTGTAATAATCTCATAGTGTCTCTCTCTGTAATAATCTCCCTGTGTCTCTCTCTGTAATAATCTCCCTGTGTCTCTCTCTGTAATAATCTCCCTGTGTCTATCTCTGTAATAATCTCATAGTGTCTCTCTCTGTAATAATCTCCCTGTCTCTCTCTCTGTAATAATTTCCTTGTGTCTCTCTCTGTAATAATCTCCTTGTGTCTCTCTCTGTAATAATCTCCCTGTGTCTCTCTCTGTAATAATCTCCCTGTGTCTCTCTCTGTAATAATCTCCCTGTGTCTATCTCTGTAATAATCTCCTTGTGTCTCTCTCTGTAATAATCTCCCTGTCTCTCTCTCTGTAATAATCTCCTTGTGTCTCTCTCTTTAATAATCTCCTTGTGTCTCTCTCTGTAATAATCTCCCTGTGTCTCTCTCTGTAATAATCTCATAGTGTCTCTCTCTGTAATAATCTCCCTGTCTCTCTCTGTAATAATCTCCCTGTGTCTCTCTCTGTAATAATCTCCATGTGTCTCTCTCTGTAATAATCTCCCTGTGTCTCTCTCTGTAATAATCTCATAGTGTCTCTCTCTGTAATAATCTCATAGTGTCTCTCTCTGTAATAATCTCATAGTGTCTCTCTCTGTAATAATCTCCATGTGTCTCTCTCTCTGTAATAATCTCCTTGTGTCTCTCTCTGTAATAATCTCCCTGTGTCTCTCTCTGTAATAATCTCCTTGTGTCTCTCTCTTTAATAATCTCCATGTATTTCTCTCTGTAATAATCTCCTTGTGTCTCTCTCTGTAATAATCTCCCTGTGTCTCTCTCTGTAATAATCTCCTTGTGTCTCTCTCTGTAATAATCTCCTTGTGTCTCTCTCTGTAATAATCTCCCTGTGTCTCTCTCTGTAATAATCTCCCTGTGTCTCTCTCTGTAATAATCTCCTTGTGTCTCTCTCTGTAATAATCTCCCTGTGTCTCTCTCTGTAATAATCTCCCTGTATCTCTCTCTGTAAGAATCTCCTTGTGTCTCTCTCTGTAATAATCTCCCTGTGTCTATCTCTGTAATAATCTCCTTGTGTCTCTCTCTGTAATAATCTCCCTGTGTCTCTCTCTGTAATAATCTCCCTGTATCTCTCTCTGTAATAATCTCCTTGTGTCTCTCTCTGTAATAATCTCCCTGTGTCTATCTCTGTAATAATCTCCCTGTGTCTCTCTCTGTAATAATCTCCCTGTGTCTCTCTCTGTAATAATCTCCCTGTGTCACTTTCACTCTGTAATAATCTCCCTGTGTCTCTCTCTGTAATAATCTCACTATGTCTCTCTCTGTAATAATCTCATAGTGTCTCTCTCTGTAATAATCTTCCTGTGTCTCTCTCTGTAATAATCTCACTGTGTCTCTCTCTGTAATAATCTCATAGTGTCTCTCTCTGTAATAATCTCATAGTGTCTCTCTCTGTAATAATCTCATAGTGTCTCTCTCTGTAATAATCTCATAGTGTCTCTCTCTGTAATAATCTCATAGTGTCTCTCTCTGTAATAATCTCCATGTATCTCTCTCTGTAATAATCTCCTTGTGTCTCTCTCTGTAATAATCTCCATGTATCTCTCTCTGTAATAATCTCCCTGTGTCTCTTTCTGTAATAATCTCCTTGTGTCTCTCTCTGTAATAATCTCACTATGTCTCCCTCTGTAATAATCTCATAGTGTCTCTCTCTGTAATAATCTCACTATGTCTCTCTCTGTAATAATCTCACTATGTCTCTCTCTGTAATAATCTCCCTGTGTCTCTCTCTGTAATAATCTCACTATGTCTCTCTCTGTAATAATCTCCATGTGTCTCTCTCTGTAATAATCTCACTATGTCTCTCTCTGTAATAATCTCCCTGTGTCTCTCTCTGTAATAATCTCCCTGTGTCTCTCTCTGTAATAATCTCCCTGTGTCTCTCTCTGTAATAATCTCATAGTGTCTCTCTCTGTAATAATCTCCCTGTCTCTCTCTGTAATAATCTCCTTGTGTCTCTCTCAGTAATAATCTCCCTGTGTCTCTCTCTGTAATAATCTCCCTGTGTCTCTCTCTGTAATAATCTCCATGTATCTCTCTCTGTAATAATCTCCCTGTGTCTCTCTCTGTAATAATCTCCATGTATCTCTCTCTGTAATAATCTCCCTGTGTCTCTCTCTGTAATAATCTCATAGTGTCTCTCTCTGTAATAATCTCCCTGTGTCTCTCTCTGTAATAATCTCCCTGTGTCTCTCTCTGTAATAATCTCCATGTGTCTCTCTCTGTAATAATCTCACTATGTCTCTCTCTGTAATAATCTCCATGTGTCTCTCTCTGTAATAATCTCACTATGTCTCTCTCTGTAATAATCTCCATGTGTCTCTCTCTCTCTTTGTAATAATCTCCATGTGTCTCTCTCAATAATAATCTCAATGTGTGTCGCTCTGTAATAATCTCCATGTGTGTCTCTCTGTAATACTCTCCCTGTGTCTCACTCTGTAATAATCTCCATGTGTCTCTCTCTGTAATAATCTCCCTGTGTCTCTCTCTGTAATAATCTCCCTGTGTCTCTCTCTGTAATAATCTCCATGTATCTCTCTCAGTAATAATCTCCCTGTGTCTCTCTCTGTAATAATCTCCCTGTGTCTCTCTCTGTAATAATCTCCCTGTGTCTCTCTGTAATAATCTCCTTGTGTCTCTCTCTGTAATAATCTCCATGTATCTCTCTCTGTAATAATCTCCATGTGTCTCTCTCTGTAATAATCTCACTATGTCTCTCTCTATAATAATCTCCATGTGTCTCTCTCTCTTTGTAATAATCTCCATGTGTCTCTCTCAATAATAATCTCAATGTGTGTCGCTCTGTAATAATCTCCATGTGTCTCTCTCTCTTTGTAATAATCTCCATGTGTCTCTCTCTATAATAATCTCAATGTGTGTCTCTGTAATAATCTCAATGTGTCTCTCTCTCTGTAATAATCTCCCTTTTACTCTCTCTCTTTGTAATAATTTCCATGTGTATCTCTCGCTCTTTAATAATCTCTGTGTCTCTCTGTAATAATCTCCCTGTGTCACTTTCACTCTGTAATAATCTCCCTGTGTGTCTCTCTGTAATAATCTCATAGTGTTTCACTCTGTAATAATCTCATAGTGTCTCTCTCTGTAATAATCTCCATGTGTCTCTCTCTGCAATAATCTCCCTGTCTCTCTCTGTAATAATCTCATAGTGTCTCTCTCTGTAATAATCTCATAGTGTCTCTCTCTGTAATAATCTCATAGTGTCTCTCTCTGTAATAATCTCCCTGTGTCTCTCTCTGTAATAATCTCCATGTGTCTCTCTCTGTAATAATCTCATAGTGTCTCTCTCTGTAATAATCTCCCTGTGTCTCTCTCTGTAATAATCTCCCTGTGTCTCTCTCTGTAATAATCTCCCTGTGTCTTTCTCTGTAATAATCTCCCTGTGTCTCTCTCTGTAATAATCTCCTTGTGTCTCTCTCTGTAATAATCTCCATGTATCTCTCTCAGTAATAATCTCCCTGTGTCTCTCTCTGTAATAATCTCCATGTGTCTCTCTCTGTAATAATCTCCATGTGTCTCTCTCTGTAATAATCTCCTTGTGTCTCTCTCTGTAATAATCTCCATGTGTCTCTCTCTGTAATAATCTCCCTTTGTCTCTCTCTCTTTGTAATAATCTCCATGTGTCTCTCTCTATAATAATCTCAATGTGTGTCTCTCTGTAATAATCTCCCTGTGTCTCTCTCTGTAATAATCTCCCTGTAATATTCTCCCTTTGTCTCTCTCTGTAATAATCTCCCTTTTACTCTCTCTCTTTGTAATAATCTCCTTGCGTCTCTCTCTGTAATAATTTCCATGTGTATCTCTCGCTCTTTAATAATATCTGTGTCTCTCTGTAATAATCTCCCTGTGTCTCTCTCTGTAATAATCTCCCTGTGTCTCTCTCTGTAATAATCTCCCTGTGTCTCTCTCTGTAATAATCTCCCTGTCTCTCTCTGTAATAATCTCATAGTGTCTCTCTCTGTAATAATCTCCATGTGTCTCTCTCTGTAATAATCTCATAGTGTCTCTCTCTGTAATAATCTCCCTGTGTCTCTCTCTGTAATAATCTCCATGTGTCTCTCTCTGTAATAATCTCATAGTGTCTCTCTCTGTAATAATCTCCATGTGTCTCTCTCTGTAATAATCTCATAGTGTCTCTCTCTGTAATAATCTCCCTGTGTCTCTCTCTGTAATAATCTCCTTGTGTCTCTCTCTGTAATAATCTCCCTGTGTCTCTCTCTGTAATAATCTCCATGTATCTCTCTCTGTAATAATCTCCATGTGTCTCTCTCTGTAATAATATCATAGTGTCTCTCTCTGTAATAATCTCCCTGTGTCTCTCTCTGTAATAATCTCATAGTGTCTCTCTCTGTAATAATCTCCATGTATCTCTCTCTGTAATAATCTCCTTGTGTCTCTCTCTGTAATAATCTCCCCTTTTCTCTCTCTGTAATAATATCCTTGTGTCTCTCTCTGTAATAATCTCCCTGTGTCTCTCTCTGTAATAATCTCCATGTATCTCTCTCTGTAATAATCTCCTTGTGTCTCTTTCTGTAATAATCTCCCTGTGTCTCTCTCTGTAATAATCTCATAGTGTCTCTCTCTGTAATAATCTCCATGTATCTCTCTCTGTAATAATCTCATAGTGTCTCTCTCTGTAATAATCTCCCTGTGTCTCTCTCTGTAATAATCTCCTTGTGTCTCTCTCTGTAATAATCTCCCTGTGTCTCTCTCTGTAATAATCTCCATGTATCTCTCTCTGTAATAATCTCCATGTGTCTCTCTCTGTAATAATATCATAGTGTCTCTCTCTGTAATAATCTCCCTGTGTCTCTCTCTGTAATAATCTCATAGTGTCTCTCTCTGTAATAATCTCCATGTATCTCTCTCTGTAATAATCTCCTTGTGTCTCTCTCTGTAATAATCTCCCTTTTTCTCTCTCTGTAATAATATCCTTGTGTCTCTCTCTGTAATAATCTCCCTGTGTCTCTCTCTGTAATAATCTCCATGTATCTCTCTCTGTAATAATCTCCTTGTGTCTCTTTCTGTAATAATCTCCCTGTGTCTCTCTCTGTAATAATCTCATAGTGTCTCTCTCTGTAATAATCTCCATGTATCTCTCTCTGTAATAATCTCCTTGTGTCTCTTTCTGTAATAATCTCCCTGTGTCTCTCTCTGTAATAATCTCCCTGTGTCTCTCTCTGTAATAATCTCACTATGTCTCTCTCTGTAATAATCTCCATGTATCTCTCTCTGTAATAATCTCATAGTGTCTCTCTCTGTAATAATCTCAGTGTCTCTCTCTGTAATAATCTCATAGTGTCTCTCTCTGTAATAATCTCATAGTGTCTCTCTCTGTAATAATCTCCCTGTGTCTCTTTCTGTAATAATCTCCCTGTCTCTCTCTGTAATAATCTCATAGTGTCTCCCTCTGTAATAATCTCATAGTGTCTCTCTCTGTAATAATCTCCCTGTGTCTCTTTCTGTAATAATCTCCCTGTGTCTCTCTCTGTAATAATCTGACTATGTCTCTCTCTGTAATAATCTCATAGTGTCTCTCTCTGTAATAATCTCACTATGTCTCTCTCTGTAATAATCTCCATGTATCTCTCTCTGTAATAATCTCCCTGTGTCTCTTTCTGTAATAATCTCCCTGTGTCTCTCTCTGTAATAATCTCACTATGTCTCTCTCTGTAATAATCTCATAGGGTCTCTCTCTGTAATAATCTCCTTGTGTCTCTCTGTAATAATCTCCCTGTGTCTCTCTCTGTAATAATCTCCCTGTGTCTCTCTGTAATAATCTCCATGTGTCTCTCTCTGTAATAATCTCCTCGTGTCTCTCTCTGTAATAATCTCACTATGTCTCTCTCTGTAATAATCTCATAGTGTCTCTCTCTGTAATAATCTCATAGTGTCTCTCTCTGTAATAATCTCCCTGTCTCTCTCTGTAATAATCTCCCTGTGTCTCTCTCTGTAATAATCTCCTTGTGTCTCTCTCTGTAATAATCTCCCAGTGTCTCTCTCTGTAATAATCTCCCTGTGTCTCTCTCTGTAATAATCTCACTATGTCTCTCTCTTTAATAATCTCCATGTGTCTCTCTCTGTAATAATCTCACTGTCTCTCTCTCTGTAATAATCTCCCTGTGTCTCTCTCTGTAATAATCTCCCTGTGTCTCTCTCTGTAATAATCTCCCTGTGTCGCTTTCACTCTGTAATAATCTCCCTGTGTCTCTCTCTGTAATAATCTCACTATGTCTCTCTCTGTAATAATCTCATAGTGTCTCTCTCTGTAATAATCTCATAGTGTCTCTCTCTGTAATAATCTCCCTGTGTCGCTTTCACTCTGTAATAATCTCCCTGTGTCTCTCTCTGTAATAATCTCACTATGTCTCTCTCTGTAATAATCTCATAGTGTCTCTCTCTGTAATAATCTCATAGTGTCTCTCTCTGTAATAATCTCATAGTGTCTCTCTCTGTAATAATCTCATAGTGTCTCTCTCTGTAATAATCTCCATGTGTCTCTCTCTGTAATAATCTCCCTGTGTCTCTCTCTGTAATAATCTCCTTGTGTCTCTCTCTGTAATAATCTCCATGTATCTCTCTCTGTAATAATCTCCCTGTGTCTCTTTCTGTAATAATCTCCCTGTGTCTCTCTCTGTAATAATCTCCCTGTGTCTCTCTCTGTAATAATCTCAATGTGTGTCGCTCTGTAATAATCTCCATGTGTCTCTCTCTCTTTGTAATAATCTCCATGTGTCTCTCTCAATAATAATCTCAATGTGTGTCGCTCTGTAATAATCTCCATGTGTCTCTCTCTCTTTGTAATAATCTCCATGTGTCTCTCTCTATATCAATCTCAATGTGTCTCTCTCTGTAATAATCTCCCTTTTACTCTCTCTTTTTGTAATAATCTCCCTGTGTCTCTCTCTGTAATAATCTCAATGTGTGTCGCTCTGTAATAATCTCCATGTGTCTCTCGCTCTTTAATAATCTCCCTGTGTCTCTCTCTGTAATAATCTCAATGTGTGTCGCTCTGTAATAATCTCCATGTGTCTCTCTCTCTTTGTAATAATCTCCATGTGTCTCTCTCTATAACAATCTCAATGTGTGTCGCTCTGTAATAATCTCACTATGTCTCTCTCTGTAATAATCTCCCTGTCTCTCTCTGTAATAATCTCCCTTTTACTCTCTCTCTTTGTAATAATTTCCATGTGTATCTCTCGCTCTTTAATAATCTCCCTGTGTCTCTCTCTGTAATAATCTCCCTGTGTCACTTTCACTCTGTAATAATCTCCCTGTGTCTCTCTCTGTAATAATCTCATAGTGTTTCTCTCTGTAATAATCTCATAGTGTCTCTCTCTGTAATAATCTCCATGTGTCTCTCTCTGTAATAATCTCCTTGTGTCTCTCTCTGTAATAATCTCCCTGTGTCTCTCTCTGTAATAATCTCCCTGTCTCTCTCTGTAATAATCTCCCTGTGTCTCTCTCTGTAATAATCTCCCTGTGTCTCTCTCTGTAATAATCTCCCTGTGTCTTTCTCTGTAATAATCTCCCTGTGTCTCTCTCTGTAATAATCTCATAGTGTCTCTCTCAGTAATAATCTCCCTGTGTCTCTCTCTGTAATAATGTCCCTGTGTCTCTCTCTGTAATAATCTCCATGTGTCTCTCTCTGTAATAATCTCCCTGTGTCTCTCTGTAATAATCTCCTTGTGTCTCTCTCTGTAATAATCTCCATGTGTCTCTCTCTGTAATAATCTCCCTGTCTCTCTCTCTGTAATAATCTCCATGTGTCTCTCTCTGTAATAATCTCCCTGTGTCTCTCTGTAATAATCTCCTTGTGTCTCTCTCTGTAATAATCTCCCTGTCTCTCTCTGTAATAATCTCCCTGTGTCTCTCTCTGTAATAATCTCCCTGTGTCTCTCTCTGTAATAATCTCCATGTGTCTCTCTCTGTAATAATCTCCCTGTCTCTCTCTCTGTAATAATCTCCCTGTGTCTCTCTCTGTAATAATCTCCCTGTCTCTCTCTCTGTAATAATCTCCCTGTGTCTCTCTCTGTAATAATCTCCCTGTCTCTCTCTCTGTAGTAATCTCCCTGTGTCTCTCTCTGTAATAATCTCCTTGTGTCTCTCTCTGTAATAATCTCCCTGTGTCTCTCTCTGTAATAATCTCCATGTATCTCTCTCTGTAATAATCTCCATGTGTCTCTCTCTGTAATAATATCATAGTGTCTCTCTCTGTAATAATCTCCCTGTGTCTCTCTCTGTAATAATCTCATAGTGTCTCTCTCTGTAATAATCTCCATGTATCTCTCTCTGTAATAATCTCCTTGTGTCTCTCTCTGTAATAATCTCCCCTTTTCTCTCTCTGTAATAATATCCTTGTGTCTCTCTCTGTAATAATCTCCCTGTGTCTCTCTCTGTAATAATCTCCATGTATCTCTCTCTGTAATAATCTCCTTGTGTCTCTTTCTGTAATAATCTCCCTGTGTCTCTCTCTGTAATAATCTCATAGTGTCTCTCTCTGTAATAATCTCCATGTATCTCTCTCTGTAATAATCTCATAGTGTCTCTCTCTGTAATAATCTCCCTGTGTCTCTCTCTGTAATAATCTCCTTGTGTCTCTCTCTGTAATAATCTCCCTGTGTCTCTCTCTGTAATAATCTCCATGTATCTCTCTCTGTAATAATCTCCATGTGTCTCTCTCTGTAATAATATCATAGTGTCTCTCTCTGTAATAATCTCCCTGTGTCTCTCTCTGTAATAATCTCATAGTGTCTCTCTCTGTAATAATCTCCATGTATCTCTCTCTGTAATAATCTCCTTGTGTCTCTCTCTGTAATAATCTCCCTTTTTCTCTCTCTGTAATAATATCCTTGTGTCTCTCTCTGTAATAATCTCCCTGTGTCTCTCTCTGTAATAATCTCCATGTATCTCTCTCTGTAATAATCTCCTTGTGTCTCTTTCTGTAATAATCTCCCTGTGTCTCTCTCTGTAATAATCTCATAGTGTCTCTCTCTGTAATAATCTCCATGTATCTCTCTCTGTAATAATCTCCTTGTGTCTCTTTCTGTAATAATCTCCCTGTGTCTCTCTCTGTAATAATCTCCCTGTGTCTCTCTCTGTAATAATCTCACTATGTCTCTCTCTGTAATAATCTCCATGTATCTCTCTCTGTAATAATCTCATAGTGTCTCTCTCTGTAATAATCTCAGTGTCTCTCTCTGTAATAATCTCATAGTGTCTCTCTCTGTAATAATCTCATAGTGTCTCTCTCTGTAATAATCTCCCTGTGTCTCTTTCTGTAATAATCTCCCTGTCTCTCTCTGTAATAATCTCATAGTGTCTCCCTCTGTAATAATCTCATAGTGTCTCTCTCTGTAATAATCTCCCTGTGTCTCTTTCTGTAATAATCTCCCTGTGTCTCTCTCTGTAATAATCTGACTATGTCTCTCTCTGTAATAATCTCATAGTGTCTCTCTCTGTAATAATCTCACTATGTCTCTCTCTGTAATAATCTCCATGTATCTCTCTCTGTAATAATCTCCCTGTGTCTCTTTCTGTAATAATCTCCCTGTGTCTCTCTCTGTAATAATCTCACTATGTCTCTCTCTGTAATAATCTCATAGGGTCTCTCTCTGTAATAATCTCCTTGTGTCTCTCTGTAATAATCTCCCTGTGTCTCTCTCTGTAATAATCTCCCTGTGTCTCTCTGTAATAATCTCCATGTGTCTCTCTCTGTAATAATCTCCTCGTGTCTCTCTCTGTAATAATCTCACTATGTCTCTCTCTGTAATAATCTCATAGTGTCTCTCTCTGTAATAATCTCATAGTGTCTCTCTCTGTAATAATCTCCCTGTCTCTCTCTGTAATAATCTCCCTGTGTCTCTCTCTGTAATAATCTCCTTGTGTCTCTCTCTGTAATAATCTCCCAGTGTCTCTCTCTGTAATAATCTCCCTGTGTCTCTCTCTGTAATAATCTCACTATGTCTCTCTCTTTAATAATCTCCATGTGTCTCTCTCTGTAATAATCTCACTGTCTCTCTCTCTGTAATAATCTCCCTGTGTCTCTCTCTGTAATAATCTCCCTGTGTCTCTCTCTGTAATAATCTCCCTGTGTCGCTTTCACTCTGTAATAATCTCCCTGTGTCTCTCTCTGTAATAATCTCACTATGTCTCTCTCTGTAATAATCTCATAGTGTCTCTCTCTGTAATAATCTCATAGTGTCTCTCTCTGTAATAATCTCCCTGTGTCGCTTTCACTCTGTAATAATCTCCCTGTGTCTCTCTCTGTAATAATCTCACTATGTCTCTCTCTGTAATAATCTCATAGTGTCTCTCTCTGTAATAATCTCATAGTGTCTCTCTCTGTAATAATCTCATAGTGTCTCTCTCTGTAATAATCTCATAGTGTCTCTCTCTGTAATAATCTCCATGTGTCTCTCTCTGTAATAATCTCCCTGTGTCTCTCTCTGTAATAATCTCCTTGTGTCTCTCTCTGTAATAATCTCCATGTATCTCTCTCTGTAATAATCTCCCTGTGTCTCTTTCTGTAATAATCTCCCTGTGTCTCTCTCTGTAATAATCTCCCTGTGTCTCTCTCTGTAATAATCTCAATGTGTGTCGCTCTGTAATAATCTCCATGTGTCTCTCTCTCTTTGTAATAATCTCCATGTGTCTCTCTCAATAATAATCTCAATGTGTGTCGCTCTGTAATAATCTCCATGTGTCTCTCTCTCTTTGTAATAATCTCCATGTGTCTCTCTCTATATCAATCTCAATGTGTCTCTCTCTGTAATAATCTCCCTTTTACTCTCTCTTTTTGTAATAATCTCCCTGTGTCTCTCTCTGTAATAATCTCAATGTGTGTCGCTCTGTAATAATCTCCATGTGTCTCTCGCTCTTTAATAATCTCCCTGTGTCTCTCTCTGTAATAATCTCAATGTGTGTCGCTCTGTAATAATCTCCATGTGTCTCTCTCTCTTTGTAATAATCTCCATGTGTCTCTCTCTATAACAATCTCAATGTGTGTCGCTCTGTAATAATCTCACTATGTCTCTCTCTGTAATAATCTCCCTGTCTCTCTCTGTAATAATCTCCCTTTTACTCTCTCTCTTTGTAATAATTTCCATGTGTATCTCTCGCTCTTTAATAATCTCCCTGTGTCTCTCTCTGTAATAATCTCCCTGTGTCACTTTCACTCTGTAATAATCTCCCTGTGTCTCTCTCTGTAATAATCTCATAGTGTTTCTCTCTGTAATAATCTCATAGTGTCTCTCTCTGTAATAATCTCCATGTGTCTCTCTCTGTAATAATCTCCTTGTGTCTCTCTCTGTAATAATCTCCCTGTGTCTCTCTCTGTAATAATCTCCCTGTCTCTCTCTGTAATAATCTCCCTGTGTCTCTCTCTGTAATAATCTCCCTGTGTCTCTCTCTGTAATAATCTCCCTGTGTCTTTCTCTGTAATAATCTCCCTGTGTCTCTCTCTGTAATAATCTCATAGTGTCTCTCTCAGTAATAATCTCCCTGTGTCTCTCTCTGTAATAATGTCCCTGTGTCTCTCTCTGTAATAATCTCCATGTGTCTCTCTCTGTAATAATCTCCCTGTGTCTCTCTGTAATAATCTCCTTGTGTCTCTCTCTGTAATAATCTCCATGTGTCTCTCTCTGTAATAATCTCCCTGTCTCTCTCTCTGTAATAATCTCCATGTGTCTCTCTCTGTAATAATCTCCCTGTGTCTCTCTGTAATAATCTCCTTGTGTCTCTCTCTGTAATAATCTCCCTGTCTCTCTCTGTAATAATCTCCCTGTGTCTCTCTCTGTAATAATCTCCCTGTGTCTCTCTCTGTAATAATCTCCATGTGTCTCTCTCTGTAATAATCTCCCTGTCTCTCTCTCTGTAATAATCTCCCTGTGTCTCTCTCTGTAATAATCTCCCTGTCTCTCTCTCTGTAATAATCTCCCTGTGTCTCTCTCTGTAATAATCTCCCTGTCTCTCTCTCTGTAGTAATCTCCCTGTGTCTCTCTCTGTAATAATCTCCATGTGTCTCTCTCTGTAATAATATCCCTTTGTCTCTCTCTCTGTAATAATCTCCCTGTGTCTCTCTCTGTAAAAATCTCCCTTTGTCTCTCGCTCTCTGTAATAATCTCCCTGTGTCTCTCTCTACTACTCAGTGAGTGGGAGTACCAGGAGCCTTGCTATACTACCTTCTGCTTCTCAGTGAGTTGGAGTACCAGGAGCCTTGCTATACTACTACCGCTTACTCAGTGAGTGGGAGTACCAGGAGCCTTTCCATACTACTACCTGCTTCTCAATGAGTTGGAGTACCAGGAGCCTTGCTATACTACTACCCCCTACACAGTGAGTGGAAGTACCAGGAGCCTTGCCATACTACTACCCGCTACTCGGTGAGTGGGAGTACCAGGAACCTTGCCATACTACTACCCTCTACTTCGTGAGTGCAAGGACCAGGAGCCTTGCCATACTACTCCTCGCTTCTCAGTGAGTGGGAGTACCAGGAGCCTTGCCATACTACTACCCACTACTCAGTGAGTGAGAGTAACAGGAGCCTTACTATACTACTACCCCCTACTTAGTGAGTGGGAGTGCCAGGAGCCGTGCTATACTTCTATCCCCTAAACAGTGAGTGGGAGTACCAGGAGCCTTGCTATACTACTACCCCCTACACAGTGAGTGGGAGTACCAGGAGCCTTGCTATACTACTACCCGCTACTCAGTGAGTGGGCGTACCAGGAGCCTTTCCATACTACTACCTGCTTCCCAGTGAGTTGGAGTACCAGTAGCCTTGCTATACTACTAACCCCTACACAGTGAGTGGAAGTACCAGGAGCCTTGCTATACTACTACCCGCTACTCGGTGAGTGGGAGTACCAGGAACCTTGCCATACTACTACCCTCTGCTCCGTGAGTGTGAGGACCAGGAGCCTTGCCATACTACTTCCCGCTTCTCAGTGAGTTGGAGTAACAGGAGCCTTACTATACTACTACCCCCTACTCAGTGAGTGGGAGTACCAGGAGCCTTGCTATACTTCTATCCCCTACACAGGGAGTGGGAGTACCAGGAGCCTTGCTATACTACTACCCCCTACTCAGTGAGTGGGAGTACCAGGAGCCTTGCTATACTTCTACCCGCTACTCAGTGAGTGGAAGTACCAGGAGCCTTGCCATACTACTACCCGCTACTCAGTGAGTGGGAGTAACAGGAGCCTTGCTATACTACCCCTTACTCAGTGAGTGGGAATCCTGTCTGGACTGACTTACTGAGTGTAACAAGTAATCCTAAATGGAAGGACAGGAATCACAGAGGGACTGGATATAGAGGGGTTAATGCATCAGTAAGGGGATGACCCCAGCCCTTCCTATCTGACTGCATAGTAATTACCTATGGTGAATAAAATAAGCCATCTGGAGACTCCAGCAGATAAATGAGCTTTTAATGGACCAGTTGTTGAAGGCAGAGTGTGTTATTTTATGAGTTCTCCAAACCCCCCTCATCTGCAACTCCTCAGTCTCCAAATTATTTCAACTGTATCCCACTCTCCCTCTCCACCCATTATCTTCCTCTCCACTCGTCCCACTCTCCCTCTATACCCATCATATTCCTCTCCACACGTACTACTCTCCCTCTCCACCGGTCCAACTCTCCCTCTTTACCCATCATCTTCCTCTCCACACGTCCCACTCTCCCTCTCCACCCATTATCTTCCTCTCCACTCGTCCCACTCTCCCTCTATACCCATCATATTCCTCTCCACACGTACTACTCTCCCTCTCCACCGGTCCAACTCTCCCTCTTTACCCATCATCTTCCTCTCCACACGTCCCACTCTCCCTCTATACCCATCATCTTCCTCTCCACACGTACCACTCTCCCTCTCCACTTTTCATCTTCCTCTCCACCCGTCCCACTCTCTTTCTATACCCATCACCTTCCTCTCCACTCGTACCACTCTCCCTCTCCACTTTTCATCTTCCTCTCCACCCGTCCCACTTTCTCTCTATACCCATCATCTTCCTCTCCACCCGCCCCACTCTCCCTCTCCACCCATCATCTTCCTCTCCACCCGTCCCACTATCCCTCTCCACCCATCATCTTCCTCTCCACCCATCCTACGCTCCCTTTCCACCCGTCCCACTCTCCCTCTCCACCCGTCCCACTCTACCTCTCCACCCGTCCCAGGCTCCCTCTCCACCCGTCCCACGCTCCCTCTCCACCCGTCCCACGCTCCCTCTCCACCCATCCCACTCTAGCTCTCCACCCGTCCTACGCTCCCTCTCCACCCATCCCACTCTACCTCTCCCCCCGTCCCACTCTACCTCTCCACCCGTCCCACGCTCCCTCTCCACCCGTCCCACGCTCCCTCTCCACCCGTCCCACGCTCCCTCTCCACCCGTCCCACGCTCCCTCTCCACCCATCCCACTCTCCCTCTCCACCCATCCCACTCTAGCTCTCCACCCGTCCCACGCTCCCTCTCCACCCGTCCCACGCTCCCTCTCCACCCGTCCCACGCTCCCTCTCCACCCGTCCCACGCTCCCTCTACACCCGTCCCACGCTCCCTCTCCACCAGTCCCACTCTCCCTCTCCACCCGTCCCACTCTCGCTCTCCACCCGTCCCACTCTAGCTCTCCACCCGTCCCACGCTCCCTCTCCACCCGTCCCACGCTCCCTCTCCACCCGTCCCACGCTCCCTCTCCACCCGTCCCACGCTCCCTCTCCACCCGTCCCACGCTCCCTCTTCACCCGTCCCACGCTCCCTCTCCACCCGTCCCACTCTCCCTCTCCACCCGTCCCACTCTCGCTCTCCACCCGTCCCACGCTCCCTCTCCACCCATCCCACTCTCCCTCTCCGCCCGTCCCACTCTAGCTCTCCACCCGGCCCACGCTCCCTCTCCACCCATCCCACTCTCCCTCTCCACCCATCCCACTCTACCTCTCTACCCATCCCACTCTCCCTCTCCACCCATCCCACTCTAGCTCTCCACCCGTCCCACGCTCCCTCTCCACCCGTCCCACTCTCCCTCTCCACCCATCCCACTCTCCCTCTCCACCCATCCCACTCTCCCTCTCCACCCATCCCACTCTAGCTCTCCACCCGTCCCACGCTCCCTCTCCACCCATCCCACTCTCCCTCTACACCCATCCCACTCTCCCTCTCCACCCATCCCACTCTCCCTCTCCACCCATCCCACTCTAGCTCTCCACCCGTCCCACGCTCCCTCTCCACCCATCCCACTCTCCCTCTCCACCCATCCCACGCTCCCTCTCCACCCATCCCACTCTCCCTCCCTATCGAAATCTCACCTGTCCTACTCTGTCTCTCCACTCATCCCACATTCCCTCTTGAATATGATGCATGTTAATTCAATTGGTTCCTGACTGTAACTGATACAGTATATATTTTATATAAAAAGTATGGACAAACGTATTAGGACTGGAAGGTTTAGGCGCCATATAGATTACACATCTCCCAAAGACCGGAGCTGCCACCTCCTAGAAAACCTTCACACTTCCTTCAAGGCATGAAAAAAAAAAGAATAAAGAGAGAAGAAGAGAGAAGGGTGAAAAATGATGTCATCAAAAAAACTAAAAATGGAACCTTATGCACCAGGCAATGTTTATTACTTTTACTGAAATAAATATTGATTACATTATTTTCCATCCTGAGAGCGCCTCTCTCTGGCCATTACACCAACAGGGACTTTTATGACTTTACATTCTGAATACATTGACATTAATATAGAGATAGTCATTTTACAGACTTTTCACAAGATTTCAGATCTTTTTCTGTTAGAATTTTACAGTATATAATACATTATATAATACAGTAACAGGCAGGGATAGGATATAATACATTATATAATACAGTAACAGGCAGGGATAGGATATAATACAGTGTATAATACAGTAACAGGCAGGGATAGGATATAATACAGTGTATAATACAGTAACAGGCAGGGATAGGATATAATACATTATATAATACAGTAACAGGCAGGGATAGGATATAATACATTATATAATACAGTAACAGGCAGGGATAGGATATAATACATTATATAATACAGTAACAGGCAGGGATAGGATATAATACATTATATAATACAGTAACAGGCAGGGATAGGATATAATACATTATATAATACAGTAACAGGCAGGGATAGGATATAATACATTATATAATACAGTAACAGGCAGGGATAGGATATAATACATTATATAATACAGTAACAGGCAGGGATAGGATATAATACATTATATAATACAGTAACAGGCAGGGATAGGATATAATACAGTATATAATACAGTAACAGGCAGGGATAGGATATAATACAGTATATAATACAGTAACAGGCAGGGATAGGATATAATACATTATATAATACAGTAACAGGCAGGGATAGGATATAATACAGTGTATAATACAGTAACAGGCAGGGATAGGATATAATACATTATATAATACAGTAACAGGCAGGGATAGGATATAATACAGTGTATAATACAGTAACAGGCAGGGATAGGATATAATACAGTGTATAATACAGTAACAGACAGGGATAGGATATAATACAGTAACAGACAGGGATAGGATATAATACAGTATATAATACAGTAACAGGCAGAGATAGGATATAATACAGTATATAATACAGTAACAGGCAGGGATAGGATATAATACAGTGTATAATACAGTAACAGGCAGGGATAGGATATAATACAGTATATAATACAGTAACAGGCAGGGATAGCATATAATACAGTATATAATACAGTAACAGGCAGGGATAGGATATAATACATTATATAATACAGTAACAGGCAGGGATAGGATATAATACATTATATAATACAGTAACAGGCAGGGATAGGATATAATACATTATATAATACAGTAACAGGCAGGGATAGGATATAATACATTATATAATACAGTAACAGGCAGGGATAGGATATAATACATTATATAATACAGTAACAGGCAGGGATAGGATATAATACAGTGTATAATACAGTAACAGGCAGGGATAGGATATAATACAGTATATAATACAGTAACAGGCAGGGATAGGATATAATACAGTATATAATACAGTAACAGGCAGGGATAGGATATAATACATTATATAATACAGTAACAGGCAGGGATAGGATATAATACAGTGTATAATACAGTAACAGGCAGGGATAGGATATAATACATTATATAATACAGTAACAGGCAGGGATAGGATATAATACAGTGTATAATACAGTAACAGGCAGGGATAGGATATAATACAGTGTATAATACAGTAACAGACAGGGATAGGATATAATACAGTAACAGACAGGGATAGGATATAATACAGTATATAATACAGTAACAGGCAGAGATAGGATATAATACAGTATATAATACAGTAACAGGCAGGGATAGGATATAATACAGTGTATAATACAGTAACAGGCAGGGATAGGATATAATACAGTATATAATACAGTAACAGGCAGGGATAGCATATAATACAGTATATAATACAGTAACAGGCAGGGATAGGATATAATACATTATATAATACAGTAACAGGCAGGGATAGGATATAATACAGTGTATAATACAGTAACAGGCAGGGATAGGATATAATACAGTGTATAATACAGTAACAGGCAGGGATAGGATATAATACAGTATATAATACAGTAACAGGCAGGGATAGGATATAATACAGTATATAATACAGTAACAGGCAGGGATAGGATATAATACAGTATATAATACAGTAACAGGCAGGGATAGGATATAATACAGTATATAATACAGTAACAGGCAGGGATAGCATATAATACAGTATATAATACAGTAACAGGCAGAGATAGGATATAATACATTATATAATACAGTAACAGGCAGGGATAGGATATATAATACATTATATAATACAGTAACAGGCAGGGATAGGATTTAATACATTATATAATACAGTAACAGGCAGGGATAGGATATAATACAGTATATAATACAGTAACAGGCAGGGATAGGATATAATACAGTGTATAATACAGTAACAGGCAGGGATAGGATATAATACAGTATATAATACAGTAACAGGCAGGGATAGGATATAATACAGTGTATAATACAGTAACAGGCAGGGATAGGATATAATACAGTGTATAATACAGTAACAGGCAGGGATAGGATATAATACAGTGTATAATACAGTAACAGGCAGAGATAGGATATAATACATTATATAATACAGTAACAGGCAGGGATAGGATATAATACAGTATATAATACAGTAACAGGCAGAGATAGGATATAATACATTATATAATACAGTAACAGGCAGGGATAGGATATAATACAGTGTATAATACAGTAACAGGCAGGGATAGGATATAATACAGTATATAATACAGTAACAAGCAGGGATAGGATATAATACAGTATATAATACAGTAACAGGCAGGGATAGGATATAATACAGTATATAATACAGTAACAGGCAGGGATAGGATATAATACAGTCTATAATACAGTAACAGGCAGGGATAGCATATAATACAGTATATAATACAGTAACAGTGAGGTATAGGATATAATACAGTATATAATACAGTAACAGGCAGGGATAGGATATAATACAGGATATAATACAGTAACAGGCAGGGATAGGATATAATACAGTATATAATACAGTAACAGGCAGGGATAGGATATAATACATTATATAATACAGTAACAGGCAGCGATAGGATATAATACAGTATATAATACAGTAACAGGCAGAGATAGGATATAATACATTATATAATACAGTAACAGGCAGGGATAGGATATAATACAGTGTATAATACAGTAACAGGCAGAGATAGGATATAATACATTATATAATACAGTAACAGGCAGGGATAGGATATAATACAGTGTATAATACAGTAACAGGCAGGGATAGGATATAATACAGTATATAATACAGTAACAGGCAGGGATAGGATATAATACAGTATATAATACAGTAACAGGCAGGGATAGGATATAATACAGTATATAATACAGTAACAGGCAGGGATAGGATATAATACATTATATAATACAGTAACAGGCAGCGATAGGATATAATACAGTATATAATACAGTAACAGGCAGAGATAGGATATAATACATTATATAATACAGTAACAGGCAGGGATAGGATATAATACAGTGTATAATACAGTAACAGGCAGGGATAGGATATAATACAGTATATAATACAGTAACAAGCAGGGATAGGATATAATACAGTATATAATACAGTAACAGGCAGGGATAGGATATAATACAGTATATAATACAGTAACAGGCAGGGATAGGATATAATACAGTATATAATACAGTAACAGGCAGGAATAGGATATAATACAGTATATAATACAGTAACAGGCAGGGATAGCATATAATACATTATATAATACAGTAACAGGCAGCGATAGGATATAATACAGTATATAATACAGTAACAGGCAGAGATAGGATATAATACATTATATAATACAGTAACAGGCAGGGATAGGATATAATACAGTGTATAATACAGTAACAGGCAGAGATAGGATATAATACATTATATAATACAGTAACAGGCAGGGATAGGATATAATACAGTGTATAATACAGTAACAGACAGGGATAGGATATAATACAGTATATAATACAGTAACAGGCAGGGATAGGATATAATACAGTAACAGACAGGGATAGGATATAATACAGTATATAATACAGTAACAGGCAGAGATAGGATATAATACATTATATAATACAGTAACAGGCAGGGATAGGATATAATACAGTGTATAATACAGTAACAGGCAGAGATAGGATATAATACATTATATAATACAGTAACAGGCAGGGATAGGATATAATACAGTATATAATACAGTAACAGGCAGGGATAGGATATAATACAGTGTATAATACAGTAACAGGCAGGGATAGCATATAATACAGTATATAATACAGTAACAGGCAGGGATAGGATATAATACAGTATATAATACAGTAACAGGCAGGGATAGGATATAATACAGTGTATAATACAGTACCAGGCAGGGATAGGATATAATACAGGATATATAATACAGTAACAGGCAGGGATAGGATATAATACAGTGTATAATACAGTAACAGGCAGGGATAGCATATAATACAGTATATAATACAGTAACAGGCAGGGATAGCATATAATACAGTATATAATACAGTAACAGGCAGGGATATGATATAATACAGTATATAATACAGTAACAGGCAGGGATAGGATATAATACAGTATATAATACAGTAACAGGCAGGGATAGCATATAATACAGTATATAATACAGTAACAGGCAGGGATAGGATATAATACAGTATATAATACAGTAACAGGCAGGGATAGGATATAATACAGCTTTTTTCCTTATGTAATAATGTAACAGTCATATTGGATATTGCTGGATAGTAAATAATTACATGTAATTCTAATCTCCTTCTGATTTTATCCGGACATTAGAATTTTCTGTTCTCTTGGGGTGAATCTTGGGTTAAGTCATTTCCCTTTCTTCCAACCCACTCTGCACCCCCATCTCGCTCCAAATTAGAATATTTATAGTCATTCTTGGTAAGTGGCTATATAACACAGGTCCGGCTGGTAATGATTATATGAAGACCTCTCAGTTACAAGACTAAGAAGTACACTAATCCTTCTCTGCAAATACTTAGTGTGTGTTACAACTGTCCACGCACCAATTACCTGTTATTATACACACAAGGTATAGAGAGGATCCTGCTCACAGAGCTTACAATCTAGAGGGAATGGGGGACAGGTGATACACAAGGTATAGAGAGGATCCTGCTCACAGAGTTTACAATCTAGAGGGAATGGGGGACAGGTGATACACAAGGTATAGAGAGGATCCTGCTCACAGAGCTTACAATCTAGAGGGAATGGGGGACAGGTGATCACAAGGTATAGAGAGGATCCTGCTCACAGAGCTTACAATCTAGAGGGAATGGGGGACAGGTGATACACAAGGTATAGAGAGGATCCTGCTCACAGAGCTTACAATCTAGAGGGAATGGGGGACAGGTGATACACAAGGTATAGAGAGGGTCCTGCTCACAGAGCTAACAATCTAGAGGGAATGGGGGACAGGTGATACACAAGGTATAGAGAGGATCCTGCTCACAGAGCTTACAATCTAGAGGGAATGGGGGACAGGTGATACACAAGGTATAGAGAGGATCCTGCTCACAGAGTTTACAATCTAGAGGGAATGGGGGACAGGTGATACACAAGGTATAGAGAGGATCCTGCTCACAGAGCTTACAATCTAGAGGGAATGGGGGACAGGTGATCACAAGGTATAGAGAGGATCCTGCTCACAGAGCTTACAAGCTAGAGGGAATGGGGGACAGGTGATACACAAGGTATAGAGAGGATCCTGCTCACAGAGCTTACAATCTAGAGGGAATGGGGGACAGGTGATCACAAGGTATAGAGAGGGTCCTGCTCACAGAGCTAACAATCTAGAGGGAATGGGGGACAGGTGATACACAAGGTATAGAGAGGATCCTGCTCACAGAGCTTACAATCTAGAGGGAATGGGGGACAGGTGATCACAAGGTATAGAGAGGGTCCTGCTCACAGAGCTAACAATCTAGAGGGAATGGGGGACAGGTGATACACAAGGTATAGAGAGGATTCTGCTCACAGAGCTTACAATCTAGAGGGAATGGGGGACAGGTGATACACAAGGTATGGAGAGGATCCTGCTCACAGAGCTTACAATCTAGAGGGAATGGGGGACAGGTGATACACAAGGTATAGAGAGAATCCTGCTCACAGAGCTTACAATCTAGAGGGAATGGGGGGCAGGTGATACACAAGGTATAGAGAGGATTCTGCTCACAGAGCTTACAATCTTGAGGGAATGGGGGACAGGTGATACACAAAGTATAGAGAGGATCCTGATCACAGAGCTTACAATCTAGAGGGAATGGGGGACAGGTGATACACAATGTATAGAGAGGATCCTGCTCACAGAGCTTACAATCTAGAGGGATTGGGTGACAGGTGATACACAAGGTATAGAGAGGATACTGCTCACAGAGCTTACAATCTAGAGGGAATGAGGGACAGGCGATACACAAGGTATAGAGAGGATACTGCTCACAGAGCTTACAATCTAGAGGGAATGGGGGACAGGTGATACACAAGGTATAGAGAGGATCCTGCTCACAAGCTTACAATCTAGAGGGAATGAGGGATAGGTGATACACAAGGTATAGAGAGGATCCTGCACACAGAGCTTACAATCTAGAGGGAATGGGGGACAGGTGATACACAAGGTATAGAGAGGATCCTGCTCACAGAGCTTACAATCTAGAGGGAATAGGGGACAGGTGATACACAAGGTATAGAGAGGATCCTGCTCACAGAGCTTACAATCTAGAGGGAATGGGGGACAGGTGATACACAAGGTATAGAGAGGATCCTGCTCACAGAGCTTACAATCTAGAGGGAATGGGGGACAGGTGATACACAAGGTATAGAGAGGGTCCTGCTCATAGAGCTTACAATCTAGAGGGAATGGGGGACAGGTGATACACAAGGTATAGAGAGGATCCTGCTCAGAGAGCTTACAATCTAGAGGGAATGGGGGACAGGTGATACACAAGGTACAGAGAGGATCCTGCTCACAGAGCTTACAATCTAGAGGGAATGGGGGACAGGCGATACACAAGGTATAGAGAGGATCCTGCTCACAGAGCTTACAATCTAGAGGGAATGGGGGACAGGTGATACACAAGGTATAGAGAGGATCCTGCTCACAGAGCTTACAATCTAGAGGGAATGAGGGACAGGTGATACACAAGGTATAGAGAGGATCCTGCTCACAGAGCTTACAATCTAGAGGGAATGAGGGACAGGTGATACACAAGGTATAGAGAGGATCCTGCTCACAGAGCTTACAATCTAGAGGGAATGAGGGACAGGTGATACACAAGGTATAGAGAGGATCCTGCTCACAGAGCTTACAATCTAGAGGGAATGAGGGACAGGTGATACACAAGGTATAGAGAGGATCCTGCTCACAGAGCTTACAATCTAGAGGGAATGGGGGACAGGTGATACACAAGGTATAGAGAGGGTCCTGCTCACAGAGCTTACAATCTAGAGGGAATGAGGGACAGGTGATACACAAGGTATAGAGAGGATCCTGCTCACAGAGCTTACAATCTAGAGGGAATGGGGGACAGGTGATACACAAGGTATAGAGAGGATCCTGCTCACAGAGCTTACAATCTAGAGCAGGGGTCCTCAAACTACGGCCCGCGGGCCACATGCGGCCCGCCGAGCACATTTGTCTGGCCCGCGGGGGTGCTGCCGGCACCCCCCGCTCCCCGCTGTTTACCTTTTTTTTTTTTTTTTCTTGCAGCCGCAGAAGATGCGGCTGCAGGAAAACGGAAAAAAAAAAAAAAAAATCACCGCGACCGGATGTGACGTTTCGTCACATCCGGACCCGGTAACTGTTTCCCTCCTCCGTGCAGGGAGGAGGGAACACTGCGCGAGACGTCCGGCCGGGGACACAGCAGCTGGAGGTAAGTGATGGGGAAGGGGGGGGAGGAGGGAGGTATAACGAGCACTGTACTATTCCTGGGCATCTGACTGGCATAATTTTCTTGGGCTCTGACTGGCATTATATTCCTGGGCTCTGACTGGTATAATATTACTGGGCATCTGACTGGCATAATATTCCTGGGCATCTGACTGGCATAATATTCCTGGGCATCTGACTGGCATAATATTCCTGGGCATCTGACTGGCACACTATTCCTGGGCATCTGACTGGCATAATATTCCTGGGCATCTGACTGGCATAATATTCCTGGGCATCTGACTGGCATAATATTCCTGGGAATCTAACTGGCATAATATTACTGGGCTCTGACTGGCATAATATTACTGGGCTCTGACTGGCATAATATTCCTGGGCATCTGACTGGCACAATATTACTGGGCATCTGACTGGCACAATATTACTGGGCTCTGACTGGCATAATATTACTGGGCTCTGAATGGCATAATATTACTGGACTCTGACTGGCATAATATCCCTGGGCATCTGACTGGCACACTATTCCCATTGAAATACTGGTAAGTTTGTTGATTTAACTTTACTTCATTTTAAATATTGTATTTGTTCCCATTTTGTTTCTTCACTTCAAAATAAGATATATGCAGTGTGCATAGGAATTTGTTCATAGTTTTTGTTTTTACTATAGTCCGGCCCTCCAACGGTCTGAGGGACAGTGAACTGGCCCCCTGTTTAAAAAGTTTGAGGACCCCTGATCTAGAGGGAATGGGGGACAGGTGATACACAAGGTATAGAGAGGATCCTGCTCACAGAGCTTACAATCTAGAGGGAATGGGGGACAGGTGATACACAAGGTATAGAGAGGATCCTGCTCACAGAGCTTACAATCTAGAGGGAATGGGGGACAGGTGATACACAAGGTATAGAGATGATCCTGCTCACAGAGCTTACAATCTAGAGGGAATGGGGGACAGGTGATACACAAGGTATAGAGAGGATCCTACTCACAGAGCTTACAATCTAGAGGGAATGGGGGACAGGTGATACACAAGGTATAGAGAGGATCCTGCTCACAGAGCTTACAATCTAGAGGGAATGGGGGACAGGTGATACACAAGGTACAGAGAGGATCCTGCTCACAGAGCTTACAATCTAGAGGGAATGGGGGACAGGTGATACACAAGGTATAGAGAGGATCCTGCTCACAGAGCTTACAATCTAGAGGGAATGAGGGACAGGTGATACACAAGGTATAGAGATGATCCTGCTCACAGAGCTTACAATCTAGAGGGAATGGGGGGCAGGTGATACACGACTTACACATTAAAAGAAAGAATGTTTTAGCTGCTTGTGATGCCATAAATATCCAGCACAGACATGTGAAATGTGTTTAGTGTAAGAATTTGTTGTGATTGTGTAGATCATTTTATTGTTTGTCTTGTTTCATGTAATACTTGGTTCTGCATTTTACCTGATATTAGATGAGAAGCATGAAGGGGTTAGCAGCCCTCAGCCCCCAATCATCACTCCCCCATCTCATGTTACCTGGGAAGATGTATGGACCAGGGAATCTGAGAAGGAGCCAGACATAAAGAGAAAAATGACGTCTGTGTCCTCAAGACAACCTCTCTCTGAGATCAACCCCCCCCCCCCCCCCCCCGAATCCCTCCGCACCTGGTACAATCTGCCCGCAGGATTAACACATTAACTGGGCTACAGAGCTGACAATCCAAACTGAGGATGAATACAATGTATTTACTGGGCTGTAGATCTGGCAATAATACAGTGTACTGTATGGGTTCCTGGGCCGTGGAGCTGACAGTCTGTCAGTAGAATAACACAGTGTATTATATGGGTTCCTGGGCCGTGGAGCTGACAGTCTGATAGTAGAATAACACAGTGTATTATATGGGTTCCTGGGCCGTGGAGCTGACAGTCTGATAGTAGAATAACACAGTGTATTATATGGGTTCCTGGGCCGTGGAGCTGACAGTCTGATAGTAGAATAACACAGTGTATTATATGGGTTCCTGGGCTGTGGAGCTGACAGTCTAGTAGTAGAATAACACAGTGTATTATATGGGTTCCTGGGCCGTGGAGCTGACAGTCTGATAGTAGAATAACACAGTGTATTATATGGGTTCCTGAGCCGTGGAGCTGACAGTCTAGTAGTATAATAACACAGTGTATTATATGGGTTCCTGGGCCGTGGAGCTGACAGTCTAGTAGTATAATAACACAGTGTATTATATGGGTTCCTGGGCCGTGGAGCTGACAGTCTGTCAGTAGAATAACACAGTGTATTATATGGGTTCCTGGGCCGTGGAGCTGACAGTCTAGTAGTAGAATAACACAGTGTATTATATGGGTTCCTGGGCCGTGGAGCTGACAGTCTAGTAGTAGAATAACACAGTGTATTATATGGGTTCCTGGGCCGTGGAGCTGACAGTCTAGTAGTAGAATAACACAGTGTATTATATGGGTTCCTGGGCCGTGGAGCTGACAGTCTGATAGTAGAATAACACAGTGTATTATATGGGTTCCTGGGCCGTGGAGCTGACAGTCTAGTAGTAGAATAACACAGTGTATTTTATGGGTTCCTGGGCCGTGGAGCTGACAGTCTAGTAGTAGAATAACACAGTGTATTATATGGGTTCCTGGGCCGTGGAGCTGACAGTCTGATAGTAGAATAACACAGTGTATTATATGGGTTCCTGGGCCGTGGAGCTGACAGTCTGATAGTAGAATAACACAGTGTATTATATGGGTTCCTGGGCCGTGGAGCTGACAGTCTGGCAGTAGAATAACACAGTGTATTATATGGGTTCCTGGGCCGTGGAGCTGACAGTCTGATAGTAGAATAACACAGTGTATTATATGGGTTCCTGGGCCGTGGAGCTGACAGTCTGGCAGTAGAATAACACAGTGTATTATATGGGTTCCTGGGCCTTGGAGCTGACAGTCTAGTAGTATAATAACACAGTGTATTATATGGGTTCCTGAGCCGTGGAGCTGACAGTCTAGTAGTATAATAACACAGTGTATTATATGGGTTCCTGAGCCGTGGAGCTGACAGTCTAGTAGTATAATAACACAGTGTATTATATGGGTTCCTGGGCCGTGGAGCTAACAGTCTGGCAGTAGAATAACAAAGTATATTATATGGGTTCCTGGGCCGTGGAGCTGACAGTCTAGTAGTATAATAACACAGTGTATTATATGGGTTCCTGGACCGTAGAGCTGACAGCCTGATAGTAGAATAACACAGTATATTATATGGGTTCCTGGGCCGTGGAGCTGACAGTCTGATAATAGAATAACACAGTGTATTATATGGGTTCCTGGGCCGTGGAGCTAACAGTCTAGTAGTAGAATAACACAGTGTATTATATGGATTCCTGGGCCGTGGAGCTGACAGTCTAGTAGTAGAATAACACAGTGTATTATATGGGTTCCTGGGCCGTGGAGCTGACAGTCTGATAGTAGAATAACACAGTGTATTATATGGGTTCCTGGGCCGTGGAGCTGACAGTCTGATAGTAGAATAACACAGTGTATTATATGGGTTCCTGGGCCGTGGAGCTGACAGTCTGATAGTAGAATAACACAGTGTATTATATGGGTTCCTGGGCCGTGGAGCTGACAGTCTAGTAGTAGAATAACACAGTGTATTATATGGGTTCCTGGGCCGTGGAGCTGACAGTCTGATAGTAAAATAACACAGTGTATTATATGGGTTCCTGAGCCGTGGAGCTGACAGTCTAGTAGTATAATAACACAGTGTATTATATGGGTTCCTGAGCCGTGGAGCTGACAGTCTAGTAGTATAATAACACAGTGTATTATATGGGTTCCTGGGCCGTGGAGCTGACAGTCTAGTAGTAGAATAACACAGTGTATTATATGGGTTCCTGGGCCGTGGAGCTGACAGTCTGATAGTAGAATAACACAGTGTATTATATGAGTTCCTGGGCCGTGGAGCTGACAGTCTAGTAGTAGAATAACACAGTGTATTAAATGGGTTCCTGGGCCGTGGAGCTGACAGTCTAGTAGTAGAATAACACAGTGTATTATATGGGTTCCTGGGCCGTGGAGCTGACAGTCTGATAGTAGAATAACACAGTGTATTATATGGGTTCCTGGGCCTTGGAGCTGACAGTCTAGTAGTAGAATAACACAGTGTATTTTATGGGTTCCTGGGCCGTGGAGCTGACAGTCTAGTAGTAGAATAACACAGTGTATTATATGGGTTCCTGGGCCGTGGAGCTGACAGTCTGATAGTAGAATAACACAGTGTATTATATGGGTTCCTGGGCCGTGGAGCTGACAGTCTGATAGTAGAATAACACAGTGTATTATATGGGTTCCTGGGCCGTGGAGCTGACAGTCTAGTAGTAGAATAACACAGTGTATTATATGGGTTCCTGGGCCGTGGAGCTGACAGTCTAGTAGTAGAATAACACAGTGTATTATATGGGTTCCTGGGCCGTGGAGCTGACAGTCTGTCAGTAGAATAACACAGTGTATTATATGGGTTCCTGGGCCGTGGAGCTGACAGTCTGTCAGTAGAATAACACAGTGTATTATATGGGTTCCTGGGCCGTGGAGCTGACAGTCTAGTAGTAGAATAACACAGTGTATTATATGGGTTCCTGGGCCGTGGAGCTGACAGTCTAGTAGTAGAATAACACAGTGTATTATATGGGTTCCTGGGCCGTGGAGCTGACAGTCTGATAGTAGAATAACACAGTGTATTATATGGGTTCCTGGGCCGTGGAGCTGACAGTCTAGTAGTAGAATAACACAGTGTATTATATGGGTTCCTGGGCCGTGGAGCTGACAGTCTAGTAGTAGAATAACACAGTGTATTATATGGGTTCCTGGGCCGTGGAGCTGACAGTCTAGTAGTAGAATAACACAGTGTATTATATGGGTTCCTGGGCCGTGGAGCTGACAGTCTAGTAGTAGAATAACACAGTGTATTATATGGGTTCCTGGGCCGTGGAGCTGACAGTCTGATAGTAGAATAACACAGTGTATTATATGGGTTCCTGGGCCGTGGAGCTGACAGTCTAGTAGTAGAATAACACAGTGTATTTTATGGGTTCCTGGGCCGTGGAGCTGACAGTCTAGTAGTAGAATAACACAGTGTATTATATGGGTTCCTGGGCCGTGGAGCTGACAGTCTGATAGTAGAATAACACAGTGTATTATATGGGTTCCTGGGCCGTGGAGCTGACAGTCTGATAGTAGAATAACACAGTGTATTATATGGGTTCCTGGGCCGTGGAGCTGACAGTCTGGCAGTAGAATAACACAGTGTATTATATGGGTTCCTGGGCCGTGGAGCTGACAGTCTGATAGTAGAATAACACAGTGTATTATATGGGTTCCTGGGCCGTGGAGCTGACAGTCTGGCAGTAGAATAACACAGTGTATTATATGGGTTCCTGGGCCTTGGAGCTGACAGTCTAGTAGTATAATAACACAGTGTATTATATGGGTTCCTGAGCCGTGGAGCTGACAGTCTAGTAGTATAATAACACAGTGTATTATATGGGTTCCTGAGCCGTGGAGCTGACAGTCTAGTAGTATAATAACACAGTGTATTATATGGGTTCCTGGGCCGTGGAGCTAACAGTCTGGCAGTAGAATAACAAAGTATATTATATGGGTTCCTGGGCCGTGGAGCTGACAGTCTAGTAGTATAATAACACAGTGTATTATATGGGTTCCTGGACCGTAGAGCTGACAGCCTGATAGTAGAATAACACAGTATATTATATGGGTTCCTGGGCCGTGGAGCTGACAGTCTGATAATAGAATAACACAGTGTATTATATGGGTTCCTGGGCCGTGGAGCTAACAGTCTAGTAGTAGAATAACACAGTGTATTATATGGATTCCTGGGCCGTGGAGCTGACAGTCTAGTAGTAGAATAACACAGTGTATTATATGGGTTCCTGGGCCGTGGAGCTGACAGTCTGATAGTAGAATAACACAGTGTATTATATGGGTTCCTGGGCCGTGGAGCTGACAGTCTGATAGTAGAATAACACAGTGTATTATATGGGTTCCTGGGCCGTGGAGCTGACAGTCTGATAGTAGAATAACACAGTGTATTATATGGGTTCCTGGGCCGTGGAGCTGACAGTCTAGTAGTAGAATAACACAGTGTATTATATGGGTTCCTGGGCCGTGGAGCTGACAGTCTGATAGTAAAATAACACAGTGTATTATATGGGTTCCTGAGCCGTGGAGCTGACAGTCTAGTAGTATAATAACACAGTGTATTATATGGGTTCCTGAGCCGTGGAGCTGACAGTCTAGTAGTATAATAACACAGTGTATTATATGGGTTCCTGGGCCGTGGAGCTGACAGTCTAGTAGTAGAATAACACAGTGTATTATATGGGTTCCTGGGCCGTGGAGCTGACAGTCTGATAGTAGAATAACACAGTGTATTATATGAGTTCCTGGGCCGTGGAGCTGACAGTCTAGTAGTAGAATAACACAGTGTATTAAATGGGTTCCTGGGCCGTGGAGCTGACAGTCTAGTAGTAGAATAACACAGTGTATTATATGGGTTCCTGGGCCGTGGAGCTGACAGTCTGATAGTAGAATAACACAGTGTATTATATGGGTTCCTGGGCCTTGGAGCTGACAGTCTAGTAGTAGAATAACACAGTGTATTTTATGGGTTCCTGGGCCGTGGAGCTGACAGTCTAGTAGTAGAATAACACAGTGTATTATATGGGTTCCTGGGCCGTGGAGCTGACAGTCTGATAGTAGAATAACACAGTGTATTATATGGGTTCCTGGGCCGTGGAGCTGACAGTCTGATAGTAGAATAACACAGTGTATTATATGGGTTCCTGGGCCGTGGAGCTGACAGTCTAGTAGTAGAATAACACAGTGTATTATATGGGTTCCTGGGCCGTGGAGCTGACAGTCTAGTAGTAGAATAACACAGTGTATTATATGGGTTCCTGGGCCGTGGAGCTGACAGTCTGTCAGTAGAATAACACAGTGTATTATATGGGTTCCTGGGCCGTGGAGCTGACAGTCTGTCAGTAGAATAACACAGTGTATTATATGGGTTCCTGGGCCGTGGAGCTGACAGTCTAGTAGTAGAATAACACAGTGTATTATATGGGTTCCTGGGCCGTGGAGCTGACAGTCTAGTAGTAGAATAACACAGTGTATTATATGGGTTCCTGGGCCGTGGAGCTGACAGTCTGATAGTAGAATAACACAGTGTATTATATGGGTTCCTGGGCCGTGGAGCTGACAGTCTAGTAGTAGAATAACACAGTGTATTATATGGGTTCCTGGGCCGTGGAGCTGACAGTCTAGTAGTAGAATAACACAGTGTATTATATGGGTTCCTGGGCCGTGGAGCTGACAGTCTGCAGTCAGTGAACGTTTTCGCTCAGGCAGTACAGGGTTAAACGCAGTGAATAAAGACCTAGCTCTGGGGTCTTGGGATCAAATCAATGAAATCAGTGAAGATTAATGATGGTCCCTGAGAATCTCTTTCATGTAAAGTAGAGGGGACTGTGACCAATTAGGGGAAATTGGGGGTGGGGGGGGTGGGGAGTCTCAGGGGTGCACATCCACTACTGATTATCTAAGACTTGACAGTGAGACAGGGTTAGAGGACAGGGGGGTAAATCAAAGCTATAGGAAATTCAACCAACTAAGGGCAATACTTCACAAACATACAGGGCTATCTATCACACACATACAGGGCTATCTATCACAGACATACAGGGCTATCTATCACACACATACAGGGCTATCTATCACACACATACAGCGCTATCTATCACAAACATACAGGGCTATCTATCAAACACATACAGGGCTATCTATCACACACATACAGCGCTATCTATCACAAACATACAGGGCTATCTATCACACACATACAGGGCTATCTAACACACACATACAGGGCTATCTATCACACACATACAGCGCTATCTATCACAAACATACAGGGCTATCTATCACACACATACAGGGCTATCTATCACACACATACAGCGCTATCTATCACACACATACAGGGCTATCTATCACACACATACAGGGCTATCTATCACACACATACAGCGCTATCTATCACAAACATACAGGGCTATCTATCACACACATACAGGGCTATCTATCACACACATACAGGGCTATCTGTCACACACATACAGGGCTGTTTATCACACACATACAGGGCTATCTGTCACACACATACAGTGCTATCTATCAAACACATACAGATCTATCTATCACACACATACAGGGCTATCTCTCACACACATACAGGGCTATCTATCACACACATACAGATCTATCTATCACACACATACAGGGCTATCTATCACACACATACATGGCTATCTATCACACACATACAGATCCATCTCTCACACACATACATGGCTATCTATCACACACACACAGATCAATCTATCACACACATACAGGGCTATCAATCACACACATACAGATCCATCTCTCACACACATACAGGGCTATCTATCACACAAATACAGGGCTATCTATCACACACATACAGGGCTATCTGTCACACACATACAGGGCTATCTATCACACACATACAGGGCTACCTTTCAGAAACATACAAGGCTATCTCTCACACACATACAGGGCTATCTATCACACACATACATGGCTATCTATCACACACATACAGGGCTATCTATCACACATATATAGTGCTATCTATCACACACATACAGGGCTATCTATCACACACATACAGATCCATCTCTCACACACATACAGGGCTATCTATCACACACATACAGGGCTATCTATCACACACATACAGATCCATCTCTCACACACATACAGGGCTATCTATCACACACATACAGATCCATCTCTCACACACATACAGCGCTATCTATCACACACATACAGGGCTATCTATCACACACATACAGGGCTATCCATCACACACATACAGGGCTATCTATCACACACATACAGATCCATCTCTCACACACATACAGGGCTATCTATCACACACATACAGGGCTATCTATCACACACATAAAGATCCATCTCTCACACACATACAGGGCTATCTATCACACACATACAGATCCATCTCTCACACACATACAGCGCTATCTATCACACACATACAGGGCTATCTATCACACACATACAGATCCATCTCTCACACACATACAGGGCTATCTATCACACACATACAGATCCATCTCTCACACACATACAGCGCTATCTATCACACACATACAGGGCTATCTATCACACACATACAGATCCATCTCTCACACACATACAGGGCTATCTATCACACACATACAGATCCATCTCTCACACACATACAGCGCTATCTATCACACACATACAGGGCTATCTATCATACACATACAGCGCTATCTATCACACACATACAGGGCTATCTCTCACACACATACAGGGCTATCTATCACACACATACATGGCTATCTATCACACACATACAGGGCTATCTATCACACACATACAGATCCATCTCTCACACACATACAGGGCTATCTATCACACACATACAGGGCTATCTATCACACACATACAGATCCATCTCTCACACACATACAGGGCTATCTATCACACACATACATGGCTATCTATCACACACATACAGGGCTATCTATCACACACATACAGATCCATCTCTCACACACATACAGGGCTATCTATCACACACATACAGGGCTATCTCTCACACACATACAGCGCTATCTATCACACACATACATGGCTATCTATCACACACATACAGGGATGTCTATCACACACATACAGATCCATCTCTCACACACATACAGCGCTATCTATCACACACATACAGGGCTATCTATCACACACATACATGGCTATCTATCACACACATACAGGGCTATCTATCACACACATACAGATCCATCTCTCACACACATACAGGGCTATCTATCACACACATACAGCGCTATCTCTCACACACATACAGGGCTATCTATCACACACATACAGGGCTATCTATCACACACATACAGGGCTATCAATCACACACATACAGATCCATCTCTCACTCACATACAGGGCTATCTATCACACACATACAGCGCTATCTATCACACACATACAGGGCTATCTATCACACACATACAGGGCTATCTATCACACACTGACAATTTGTGAAAATTTAGTACTACTGATTCTCCTGGGAGCGGATGCTGGTTAGACTACTTCTATAAATATCAGGGAAGGAAGGTGTGTCTGGCTGGATTCCCATCCTGTTCCCCTCCCTGTCCGGTGTCTGGATTACACTTTTCATGAATTAACTCTTACCCTGCCGACAACGCCCTATTAGCCCAACTCAAGTTCACTGGGGTCTTATTGGGCCAGATGGGGTCTCCTTATTAAACAAATGCTTTATATACAGCCATAACCAGGATTCATTGAAAAAACTAAAACACAACCTCCCCCACACTGCAAAAATGATCCTTATAAACGGTAATAACGAAAATACATCTTCCACCATTTTATTCTTTCATTAATAACTCGCTGTCACTCACAGTAACTGAATGACTACTATTATCTTACTAATTACCTGAATAGATCTGACACTAACTCCTCCTACTTCTCATTCCACGCATACAGCTGTATGATCGGCTACCTGAATAGATCTGACATTAACTCCTCCTACTTCTCATTCCACGCATACAGCTGTATGATCGGCTACCTGAATAGATCTGACATTAACTCCTCCTACTTCTCATTCCACGCATACAGCTGTATGATCGGCTACCTGAATAGATCTGACATTAACTCCTCCTACTTCTCATTCTATGCATACAGCTGTATGATCAGCTACCTGAATAGATCTGCCATTAACTCCTCCTACTTCTCATTCCACGCGGACAGCTGTATGATCAGCTACCTGAATAGATCTGACAGTAACTCCTCCTACTTCTCATTCCACGCATACAGCTGTATGATCGGCTACCTGAATAGATCTGACATTAACTCCTCCTACTTCTCATTCCACGCATACAGCTGTATGATCAGCTCCCTGAATAGATCTGACAGTAACTCCTCCTACTTCTCATTCCACGCATACAGCTGTATGATCATCTACCTGAATAGATCTGACATTAACTCCTCCTACTTCTCATTCCACGCATACAGCTGTATGATCAGCTACCTGAATAGATCTGACACTAACTCCTCCTACTTCTCATTCCACGCATACAGCTGTATGATCGGCTACCTGAATAGATCTGACATTAACTCCTCCTACTTCTCATTCCACGCATACAGCTGTATGATCGGCTACCTGAATAGATCTGACATTAACTCCTCCTACTTCTCATTCCACGCATACAGCTGTATGATCAGCTACCTGAATAGATCTGACATTAACTCCTCCTACTTCTCATTCCACGCATACAGCTGTATGATCGGCTACCTGAATAGATCTGACAGTAACTCCTCCTACTTCTCATTCCACGCATACAGCTGTATGATCGGCTACCTGAATAGATCTGACAGTAACTCCTCCTACTTCTCATTCCACGCATACAGCTGTATGGCTACCTGAATAGATCTGACATTAACTCCTCCTACTTCTCATTCCACGCATACAGCTGTATGATCGGCTACCTGAATAGATCTGACATTAACTCCTCCTACTTCTCATTCCACGCATACAGCTGTATGATCAGCTACCTGAATAGATCTGACATTAACTCCTCCTTCTTCTCATTCCACGCATACAGCTGTATGATCAGCTACCTGAATAGATCTGACATTAACTCCTCCTACTTCTCATTCCACGCATACAGCTGTATGATCAGCTACCTGAATAGATCTGACATTAACTCCTCCTACTTCTCATTCCACGCATACAGCTGTATGATCAGCTACCTGAATATATCTGACATTAACTCCTCCTACTTCTCATTCCACGCATACAGCTGTATGATCAGCTACCTGAATAGATCTGGGGATGCACACACTGCAAGTATAGTTATCATTCACCTGGTATTATAATATGTCTGCTCTGTACAGACTCCTGTGTAATATATGTATGCACACACTGCAAGTATAGTTATCATTCACCTGTTATTATATGTTTGCTCTGTACAGACTCCTGTGTAATATATGTATGCACACACTGCAAGGATAGTTATCATTCACCTGGTATTATTATATGTCTGCTCTGTACAGACTCCTGTGTAATATATGTATGCACACATTGCAAGGATAGTTATCATTCACCTGGTATTATTATATGTCTGCTATGTACAGACTCCTGTGTAATATATGTATACACAAATTGCAAGTATTGTTATTCACCTGGTATTATTATATGTCTGCTCTGTAAAGACTCCTGTGTAATATATGTATGTACACACTGCAAGTATAGTTATCATTCACCTGGTATTATTATATGTCTGCTCTGTACAGACTCCTGTGTAATATATGTATGCACACACTGCAAGTATAGTTATCATTCACCTGTTATTATATGTTTGCTCTGTACAGACTCCTGTGTAATATATGTATGCACACACTGCAAGGATAGTTATCATTCACCTGGCATTATTATATGTCTGCTCTGTACAGACTCCTGTGTAATATATGTATGCACACATTGCAAGGATAGTTATCATTCACCTGGTATTATTATATGTCTGCTCTGTACAGACTCCTGTGTAATATATGTATGCACACACTGCAAGTATTGTTATTCACCTGGTATTATTATATGTCTGCTCTGTACAGACTCCTGTGTAATATATGTAGCACACACTACAAGTATAGTTATCATCCACCTGGTATTATTATATGTCTGCTCTGTACAGACTCCTGTGTAATATATGTATGCACACACTACAAGTATAGTAATCATTCATCTGGTATTATTATATGTCTGCTCTGTACAGACTCCTGTGTAATATATGTATGCACACACTGCAAGTATAGTTATCATTCACATGGTATAATTATATGTCTGCTCTGTACTGGGGAATGGGCGGGGGAGGGGGGGCTGGCAAATGAATGATGGCTAAAATAACACTGGCAAATTATCAATGGGTAAAATCATACTGGCAAATAATGGGTAAAATCATACTGGCAAATAATGGATAAAATCATACTGGCAAATAATGGGTAAAATCATACTGGCAAATAATGAATGGGTAAAATCATACTGGCAAATAATGAATGGGTAATATCATACTGGCAAATAATGAATGGGTAAAATCATACTGGCAAATAATGGATAAAATCATACTGGCAAATAATGAATGGGTAATATCATACTGGCAAATAATGAATGGGTAAAATCATACTGGCAAATAATGGATAAAATCATACTGGCAAATAATGGATAAAATCATACTGGCAAATAATGAATGGGTAAAATCATACTGGCAAATAATGGATAAAATCATACTGGCAAATAATGGGTAAAATCATACTGGCAAATAATTAATGGGTAAAATCATACTGGCAAATAATGAATGGGTAAAATCATACTGGCAAATAATGGATAAAATCATACTGGCAAATAATGAATGGGTAAAATCATACTGGCAAATAATGGATAAAATCATACTGGCAAATAATGGGTAAAATCATACTGGCAAATAATTAATGGGTAAAATCATACTGGCAAAGTATTGATGGATAAAATCATACTGGCAAATAATTAATGGATAAAATCATACTGGCAAATGATGGGCATATTGTCTGTGGCATATTAATGGGCAGGCTAATAGTGGCATATTCGTGGGAAATTGTCTGTGGCATATTAATTGGCAATCTGGCTGTCGCATATTAATGAGCAGGATAATAGTGCTATAATAATGGTAAAATTGGCTGTGGCATATTAATGGGCAAGCTAATAGTGCCATATTCATGGGAAATTGTCTGTGGCATATGTATTGGCAATCTGGCTGTGGCATATTAATGGGCAGGCTAATATTGGAAAGGCATAATAGGAAAATTGGCTGTGGCCAAAGTGTGGCATGTTCTGTGGGGCAAAATAACATGTACTATGGGGGAAAGTGACACAGTGGCATGTTCTGCAGGGGCAGGTCAATTGGGACACTGTGGTATGTTCTGGCAGGCAAAATGACACTGTGGCATGCCAAATTGTGTGGGTGTAATATGAGTACAAGCCAAGTGCTGTGGGTGCTGTATAATGCTGTGTTAAGACCTATAGGTACAATGTGGGGGCAGGGAAACGGAATAAAAATAAGAAATGAACAATTTTTCAATAACATTTTTATTACATACGAAAATAGTTGAAAATAATATTAAAATGTCCATATAAGTAAAAATGCAGCTAGTTATATACATATATCTGAGGTCCACCTCAAGCTTTTGAAAAGGCTGGAAATATTTGATATTTTACAGGTTTTTGTTGTGGTCAGAACCTTAATATTTCTTTGCTGAGAGGGTAGTGGATGCATGGAAAAGTCTTCCAGTAGAAGTGGTAGAGGTTAATACAGTGAAGGAGTTTAAGCATGCGTGGGATAGGTATAAGGCTATCCTAGATATAAGATAGGGCCAGGGACTAATGAAAGTATTACATTACTGAGAGGGTAGTGGATGTATGGAATAGTCTTCCAGTAGAAGTGGTAGAGGTTAATACAGTGAAGGAGTTTAAGCATGCATGGGATAGGTATAAGGCTATCCTAGATATAAGATAAGGCCAGGGACTAATGAAAGTATTACTTTACTGAGAGGGTAGTGGATGTATGGAATAGTCTTCCAGTAGAAGTGGTAGAGGTTAATACAGTGAAGGAGTTTAAGCATGCATGGGATAGGTATAAGGCTATCCTAGATATAAGATAAGACCAGGGACTAATGAAAGGATTACTGTACTGAGAGGGTAGTGGATGTATGGAATAGTCTTCCAGTAGAAGTGGTAGAGGTTAATACAGTGAAGGAGTTTAAGCATGCATGGGATAGGTATAAGGCTATCCTAGATATAAGATAAGACCAGGGACTAATGAAAGTATTACGTTACCGAGAGGGTAGTGGATGCATGGAAAAGTCTTCCAGTAGAAGTGGTAGAGGTTAATACAGTGAAGGAGTTTAAGCATGCATGGGATAGGTATAAGGCTATCCTAGATATAAGATAAGGCTAGGGACTAATGAAAGAATTACTTTACTGAGAGGGTAGTGGATGTATGGAATAGTCTTCCAGTAGAAGTGGTAGAGGTTAATACAGTGAAGGAGTTTAAGCATGCATGGGATAGGTATAAGGCTATCCTAGATATAAGATAAGACCAGGGACTAATGAAAGAATTACTGTACTGAGAGGGTAGTGGATGTATGGAATAGTCTTCCAGTAGAAGTGGTAGAAGTTAATACAGTGAAGGAGTTTAAGCATGCATGGGATAGGTATAAGGCTATCCTAGATATAAGATAAGACCAGGGACTAATGAAAGTATTACATTACTGAGAGGGTAGTGGATGCATGGAAAAGTCTTCCAGTAGAAGTGGTAGAGGTTAATACAGTGAAGGAGTTTAAGCATTCATGGGATAGGTATAAGGCTATCCTAGATATAAGATAAGGTCAGGGACTAATGAAAGTATTACATTACTGAGAGGGTAGTGGATGCATGGAAAAGTCTTCCAGTAGAAGTGGTAGAGGTTAATACAGTGAAGGAGTTTAAGCATACATGGGATAGGTACAAGGCTATCCTAGATATAAGATAAGGTTAGCGACTAATGAAAGTATTACATTACTCCACCACCGCCCTGTCTCCGCCTCCACCCCGCCTCCCCAGTCTTTCCAGCCAGCGAAGATGGCTTTTTTGCATGTCACTGAATGAATGGAGTGGCAGAGATTGCTCTCAGTATTTGGGGAAGTTTTTTTCCCCCATCCATCGGGCGGCGTCCTGTGAATCTTCTTAAAAAACTGTGTGCTGTTATTTACAGTTTTGGTTAAAAAAAAGATGCAAAGTACTGATAATAGAGGCGTTCCACCCACAGAGGGATGGTACCACTACTATAGCCCAATACACAGGGAGGTACCACTACTATAGCCCAATACACAGGGAGGTACCACTACTATAGCCCAATACACAGGGAGGTACCACTACTATAGCCCAATACAAAGGGAGGTACCACTACTATAGCCCAATACACAGGGAGGTACCACTACTATAGCCCAATACACAGGGAGGTACCACTACTATAGCCCAATACACAGGGAGGTACCACTACTATAGCCCAATACACAGGGAGGTACCACTACTATAGCCCAATACACAGGGAGGTACCACTACTATAGCCCAATACACAGGGAGGTACCACTACTATAGCCCAATACACAGGGAGGTACCACTACTATAGCCCAATACAAAGGGAGGTACCACTACTATAGCCCAATACACAGGGAGGTACCACTACTATAGCCCAATACACAGGGAGGTACCACTACTATAGCCCAATACACAGGGAGGTACCACTACTATAGCCCAATACACAGGGAGGTACCACTACTATAGCCCAATACAAAGGGAGGTACCACTACTATAGCCCAATACACAGGGAGGTACCACTACTATAGCCCAATACACAGGGAGGTACCACAACTATAGCCCAATACACAGGGAGGTACCACTACTATAGCCCAATACACAGGGAGGTACCACTACTATAGCCCAATACACAGGGAGGTACCACTACTATAGCCCAATACACAGGGAGGTACCACTACTATAGCCCAATACACAGGGAGGTACCACTACTATAGCCCAATACAAAGGGAGGTACCACTACTATAGCCCAATACACAGGGAGGTACCACTACTATAGCCCAATACACAGGGAGGTACCACTACTATAGCCCAATACACAGGGAGGTACCACTACTATAGCCCAATACACAGGGAGGTACCACTACTATAGCCCAATACAAAGGGAGGTACCACTACTATAGCCCAATACACAGGGAGGTACCACTACTATAGCCCAATACACAGGGAGGTACCACTACTATAGCCCAATACACAGGGAGGTACCACTACTATAGCCCAATACACAGGGAGGTACCACTACTATAGCCCAATACACAGGGAGGTACCACTACTATAGCCCAATACACAGGGAGGTACCACTACTATAGCCCAATACACAGGGAGGTACCACTACTATAGCCCAATACACAGGGAGGTACCACTACTATAGCCCAATACACAGGGAGGTACCACTACTATAGCCCAATACACAGGGAGGTACCACTACTATAGCCCAATACACAGGGAGGTACCACTACTATAGCCCAATACACAGGGAGGTACCACTACTATAGCCCAATACACAGGGAGGTACCACTACTATAGCCCAATACACAGGGAGGGAGCAGAGCTGGTCCAGGTAGGAAGGTAGGAAAGAGTACACATGTGTACATTTGAATATCTGCTTGCTATTATTCTTCCTAGGCTTCTGTTTTCAAGGCTAGTTATTACTTAAATTATTATTAAAACCAGTAGTAACTGAATGCAGAGGCAATTATTCATGATAATAAAGAGTAGATGCATAATCCTATACAACCGGCCCTTTGAGGGTAACCATACTGCTGATGCGGCCCCCCCGATGAATTTGAGTTTGCCACCCCTGATCTACACTGTGACAAGTAGGTGGAGTTACATTATGCTAATTATGTGGAGTGGGCGGAGCTTTGTGCAGTGGGTGTGGCCAGGCATACAATAAGTAATTCCTAGATTTTACTAGTAACATGATGTAAAGTCATGAATAATAAAGACACGGAGGCGAGTATTATGCATATCTCTTTCTTTTAATCCCTCAGCAGCAAAGAAAATGAACAGAAAAATGAACCAATCAGAAACATATCAATAAACCCTCCCCTCTCTATATATAAGCTCACATCTTCTCAAATACGTCCTCTTTATTTGTAAAATAATAACAGAATAAACTCTATAAACACTGAAGTAATCCAAAAATTCAATCCGCAGAAGGAACATCAACTGAAAACAGAAACCATCCATCGGATTTGGATCCTCGTCCAAAGATACGTCCAATTCAGATTAATGAGCTGGGAAAAAATGAGAATACATGATAATATCCGAAGTCATAACTATCGATCCTAAATCGTAATATAAATATAGATCAACAGACAGGCAAGAACCAGTATCACTCAATTAAATACTCTGTTATCAATAAACAATATCTTATAATAAAAGACAGGGTGGGGAAAAAAGACCCATATGAGTCTGGTGGGATAATACTGGCCTCCGTGTCTTTATTAATCATGACTTTACGTCATGTTACTAGTAAAATCTAGGAATTAATAAAGACACGGAGGCTCCTATTATGCAAGTTCAAAGCCTCGCAATAACAGAAGAAGAGAAATGTGGTTCTGGCCTGAAATAAAACTCACGAAATGTTGACTCCCGAGACCAGTCGGCAGCTTTCATAAGATCTTCTAATCTACAGTCCATGGTGAATGCCTTAGATGCCATAGCCCCCCCTAGTGGAATGAGTGCCGAACATTGAGATATCTACTCCAGCCTCCTTGAGGGTCCATTTAACCCAACGAGCTAGTGTTGGAGTGGAGACTGGAAGGTGTGGCTTGCGTAAGGCTAAGAATAGGGCTGAATGGGTTGGATTACGAAATCCACTTGTTCTAGATTCGTTTGCCCGTAAACATGTCACGGGACATAATTGCATGTTGTGAGGAAAGCAAGGGTATGATACCGTAGTCAGTAAAGTTTTGGTACGTCGTGATATAGAAAATGAGACCCCGTCCGGAGAAAAGGATCTCGCTGTGATATCTAATGCCCTAACGTCTGAAACACCTTTACATGAAATCAGACAACATAGTGTCACTAATTTGGCTGATAGTTGTTGGAGTGACAAATTTTCATTCGTAGGCCATGATTCAAAGAGTCTCAAGACGATATTGACGTCCCATAAGGAGGAGTAACGAGGAGTAGGGGGTCTACTCAGTCTAATCCCTTTTAATAGTTGACAGACTACTAATACTTTGCCTACCGGAACACCGTGAAAACCTCTATGTAGCGGATGGCACCAGGCAACCCTACAAAAATACTGTATAAAGCTGCATCCGTGTATCTGCTGTATTTTCTGTGTATTAAAAAGAATGGTATTTCTCTGATTGTTCGGTAGTTTCATTCCCTTAGTTTATTGGAATGAAACTACCGAACAACCAGACCTCCCCTGTGTGAAGTGTGTCCTCAATTACACGTTGCAACATTGTTGCGAACGGGTAATTGAACAGTAAGTAGCCGTCCTTTGTTCTCGGGGGTGGCCGCTGTCACGAAGTGAATTCTGACAGTCTGACTGACTGGGGTTCTTGGAGGGGCCTGAGGGCCAAACACCTCCCTGTAGATTATGGACCCTGTCTGTAATGTGTTTAAGCCTTCCATTGTTTAGTTATGTCAGCCACCCAGTCTGACTACCTTGCTTCTGGCTCCAGATTAAAGTGGCTAGATACTGCTTTACTGGTGATGTGTTTATGTTTTCTATTGTTTAATCAAGTGTTATCTGATTGCAGTTTGGTGTATATAAGTCTGTGTTGTTTGTCAAATAAAGTAGTTCAATCTTGCTGTAAAAGGCTTGTCAGTTATGCTCCTGAAACTGTGTGTCGTCCAGTTATTGGGATTGCTGTTGGGATATTGCTGTATTTGACCTGCTGGAAACCCTGCCTTTGGATTTACTATTTACTTGTTCCTGAGTCTCACTTGGATTATAAGCGGAGATAACCTGGGTGTAGCGGAGATGCAATATTACCCAGGTTATCTCCGCTTATAATCCAAGTGAGACTCAGGAACAAGTAAATAGTAAATCCAAAGGCAGGGTTTCCAGCAGGTCAAATACAGCAATATCCCAACAGCAATCCCAATAACTGGACGACACACAGTTTCAGGAGCATAACTGACCAGAACTGTTTAATGATTTAGAAACACAGAATATATACAGTTGAACATCTTGACAAACCAGATTAGACAAAGGAACTATAACAGGATTATAATTTAACCTAAGGACATACAAAGGGAAATCCTGCCTCACACCTTTCAGGATACAAAGGTGCCCAGCTCAGATACACACAGGAACTAAATGACTTACATAAGACAATGGGAGAGGTGACAATAACAGGGATTAAAGGATAGGATCCAATCTTAACTTGGGGAAAACACAGTGAATAGGACAAATACTTGGATCCTAGTAATTACAGTACATTCCTCTGCTTGGGAGATAATTGAGTTAACCTTTGTATCAGCTCAATTATCTCCAAGCTAAAATATACAGGTTTTATACAATAATAATAACTTTCAAAATATGCATCACATTCACATAAAACATACATTTTCAGAATCAGCATACTTTAAATATGAAAATAACTAAAAATCAAACAATTCCACTCAGAAGTTCAAAAGTTAGCTTTTTGGGCATTTTTAAAGGGCCACACACCCCAGGGCCATAGTCACAGGGGAGGAGGCTGGCAAACAGGCCTCTCCAAGACCAAGTGGCGAAGGGCACTTCGTCACACATCTCCCCTTTTGGGGGGAGACTAACCAGGTACCTGACCTTCTGTCGGTCAGTACCTAAGTTAGTCGATTCACCCACCCTCAATAAACAAGTGCCAGAGTAGCCCACCCACAACAAACAATTACTGCACATAGGTATTCCTCTGGGATAACTGGGCAACACGCTGTGGGGGCTTGGGGGGCAGAGGCCAGCTGCGCTCTGCCCCAATGCCAGAGCTTCTGTTAGGGTAGCCTGGTGGGGACTTGGCTGTAGAGGGGAGACATCACTTTCCCCCTCCTCCTTGTACTCCTGCGATTGTAGCTGGGGATTTGGACCGGCTGTCCAGCATCCCTGTGGGTCAGGCACAGAGACCACGGTCCCATCTGCGCCGTCTGGGAGATTGGTGTCTCCCCTTAGTAGGTTAAGCTGCAGCTGGGGAGAGAGGGTGCCATGCTCCTCTCCCTGGAACACAGGCTGCCCCTGGAGAGGGAGACCGACTGTCTCCACTTCCATAATATTGTCCTGCTGCTGGGGAGAGAGGCCGACTGTCTCTGCTCCCTGTAGGACACACTGCTGCTGGGGGGGAAGGATGACACTTTCTTCCCCCTGGGATGCATCTTGCTGCTGGGGAAGGCGGTCGCCTGTCTCCACTCCCAATACAATACTCTGCCGCTAGGGAGAGAGACCGGTTGTCTCCTCTCCCTGAAACTCTCCCTGCCGCTGGGGAGTGAGGCCGATTGCCTCCACTCCCTGTAGGGTACACTGCTGCTGGGGATAGAGGCCGGCTGCCTCTTCTCCCTTCAGCTTACACTGCCGTTGGGGAGAGAGACCGGTTGTCTCCTCTCCCTGAAACTCTCCCTGCCGCTGGGGAGTGAGGCCGATTGCCTCCACTCCCTGTAGGGTACAATGCCGCTGGGGAGAGAGGCCGGCTGCCTCTTCTCCCTGCAGTTTACACTGCTGCTGGTGAGAGAGACCGGTTGTCTCCTCTCCCTGGGACTCACCCTGCCGCTGGGAAGGGGGCTTGGGTATCCACAGTGGCGACCTGTACAACTCAAGCTCGAGGCACCTTGCCGCTTGGTTCTCCACATAAGTCTTAAAAGCCTGGTACGGTACCTTTGGTTTGTTCTCCTGTACCATGGGCACAATCTGGTTCCTCTCTGGAGTTTGTTGGACCCTCTGTCGTAGTACAAACTCCTGTACCTCCGTCATGGTTTTGGCGATAATCTCTGTTGGTGGGTTTTCCCCATAAAATGACAGCCGGAATTGCAATTCTCTTTTAAATTCCAACCGCCCCTGTTTAATCTGCACCAAAGCCGGACCCTCTTCTGCTCTGTACTCCGCCATGACTTCTGCAACCAGGACTGCCTTGGTCTTGTTGCTGGCAGGAATACCCTTGCTTCCAGGAGGTCCTTTACAGTGGATCAATTTAAAGTGGTGCAATTGATCTCCATCCGTGATCCATCAATGCTGTTGTCTTTCCTGGTACTTGCTCCTCTGTGGGTTCAGATCCCAGCGCTGCCAACCAATGTAGCGGAGATGCAATATTACCCAGGTTATCTCCGCTTATAATCCAAGTGAGACACAGGAACAAGTAAATAGTAAATCCAAAGGCAGGGTTTCCAGCAGGTAAAATACAGCAATATCCCAACAGCAATCCCAATAACTGGACGACACACAGTTTCAGGAGCATAACTGACCAGAACTGTTTAATGATACAGAAACACAGAATATATACAGTTGAACATCTTGACAAACCAGATTAGACAAAGGAACTATAACAGGATTATAATTTAACCTAAGGACATACAAAGGGAAATCCTGCCTCACACCTTTCAGGATACAAAGGTGCCCAGCTCAGATACGCACAGGAAACTAAATGACTTACATAAAGACAATGGGAGAGGTGACAAAAACAGGGATTAAAGATAGGATCCAATCTTAACTTGGGGAAAACACAGTGAATAGGACAAAGACTTAGATCCTAGTAATTACAGTACATTCCTCTGCTTGGGAGATAATTGAGTTAACCTTTGTATCAGCTCAATTATCTCCAAGCTAAAATATACAGGTTCTATACAATATTAATAACTTTCAAAATATGCATCACATTCACATAAAACATACATTTTCAGAATCAGCATACTTTAAATATGAAAATAACTAAAAATCAAACAATTCCACCCAGAAGTTCAAAAGTTAGCTTTTTGGGCATTTTTAAAGGGCCACACACCCCAGGGCCATAGTCACAGGGGAGGAGGCTGTCAAACAGGCCTCTCCAAGACCAAGTGGCGAAGGGCACTTCGTCACACTGGGTAATATTGCATCTCCGCTACACTCTATGACCCGCCGAAATAGCCGAACGGTAAACATTAATGGTTCGGTAGGCGCGTCCCATTTCGAAAATCGAAGTAAGGAAATGGAGGATATCTGTCACAGCAGCAGATACGGGATCCAGAGATCGTTCCAAGCACCAATGAGCCCATGTGTTCCAGGCATGGTTGTAGGAACGTCTTGTCCCTGGTGCCCAAGCTCCTTCCAAGATCGCCAGAGTTGTTGCTGAAACTCCCTGGATTGTCCAGGGTCCCCTGAAATAAGCCATGCTACTAGTCGCAAGTGTTCCTGAATTATCAGTGGGTGCGTCTTCCTGTGAACATCCGATAGTAGGTTTGGAATGCCAGGCAGTAGTCTGGAAGGTCTATCGACAATTCTAGTAGTGATGGAAACCATGGCTGAGTCTCCCAATAAGGGGTGATCAAAACAATCGTTTTCCGCTGGCGTCGTACACAAATCAACACTCGAGGGATGAGACAGAATGGGGGAAAAGTGTAATGTCTGCCCGGTGGCCAGATCTGGAGAAGTGCATCTGTGGCCAGAGCTTCTGGATCTGGCCTCCAACTGAAAAACTGAGGTAACTGGGAGTTCAGTCGTGACGCGAACAAGTCCACCTTCGAGGGGAGCCCATATTAGGAGGAGATGTTGAAAAATTGACTGATGAAGACGCCAATCGCTGGGGTCCGTCATGTACCGAGAATTCCAATCCGCGTCGAAGTTGGATAGACCTGAAATGTGCTCCGTACAGACTGAGATGTTGTGCGCGAGGCAAAAGAGACAGAATTCCATCGCCAGACCCGACAGATCTCGGGATCTTGTGCCGCCCAGGTGGTTTATATACCTGACGGCCGACACATTGTCCATTAGTAAGAGTACCGACACATCCCGACGCTCGCCTGTAAGGCTGCGTACCGCGAAATGCCGTGCTAGGAGTTCTAAGCAATTGATATGGAGCGCGCTCTCTGTCTGAGACCATTTGCCTCCCGTAGAGGTATTTCCGCATTACGCCCCCCAACCAAGCAAGCTTGCGTCGGATTCTATCACTAAATCCGGATCCGAACCGAAAATCGCCCTGCCGTTCCACGCGTCTACATGTTGAAGCCACCATGAGAGTTCCTCTTTGGCTTTGCAATTCACGGGAATCTTCTGGTCGTAGGACAATCCGCCGCGTAGGGCGTTGTTCTTGAGGCGTTGGAGAGCCCTGTAATGAAGGGGGCCCGGAAAAATCGCCTGAATCGAAGCTGAGAGCAGGCCTATAATTCGAGCTAAATGCTGAATGGTAATGAATGGTCGAGAGATGACTCTCTTGATCTCTTTTTTGATCAATTTTATTTTGGTTGATGGAAAATGTAGGGAACCTAGTGTGGAGTTGATGGTAAACCCTAGAAATTCTATCGACTGAGTCGGGGACAGTAATGACTTTTTCCAATTTATAAGGAAGCCTAGGTCCTGTACAAGGGACAGACACCAATTCAGGTGTGTCCTCAATGTTTGGCTGTCCTGGGACAGTCACAACAGGTCGTCTAAATAAATGATGATCCTGACTCCTAATCTGCGTAGGTACCCGACTACTGGTTACAACAACTTGGTGAAGCACCAAGGGGCTGAGGACAGGCCGAATGGAAGACAAGTGAAAGCCCACAGTTGTTGATCCCATTGAAATTGTAGGAACTTCTGATGTTCTAGTGCAATGGGAACTGTTAGGTATGCGTCCTGGAGATCTAATTTCACCATCCAATCTCCTATGAGAAGGATATCCCTGAGGCAATGAATGCCTTTCATTTTGAAATGGTGATAGGTTATAAAAGCGTTTAGTGGTTTCAAATTGATGACTGGGCGAACACCACCGCCTTTCTTGGGTACTAGAAAAAGGTTGCTCAGAAAACCCTTGTGAAGATTCGAGGAGGGCGTTATGGCTCCTTTTTCCCTTAGGCTGACAATCTCTCTGGAGATCAATGTCTGATCTGTGTGTGAGAACTTTATGGGGTGAGGTAATGTTAACTGACGTGGAGTCGTGGCAAATTCTATGCGATAGCCTGCTATGGTGTTCAGAACCCATGGGTCTGTGGTGATTGAGTGCCAAGCGTCCTCAAAAAGTTTTAGTCTGCCCCCCACCCCTGGTTGGGAATAGGAATGTAAGAGGATTGTACTCACCATATGGACGTCTGCCCTGGTATGATCCTCTAGCCCCTGGATTTTGCCACGGTCGGCTCCTCTGTGGAAAGAATCCTGTTGAGGCTGGTTTGTAGTCCTGATATTGGACTCTGGATGTTTCGAAGCCTCGGGGATTCCATGTAGGTCCCCTGAAGTTCCGGCCGGCCAGATGGCTTCTACCTCTTCCGGCCCGTCCAAAAATGTTGGGGTTGAATACTCTTTTAAGGTTCGATTGGGCCTTATCAAGTGCCGTGAATGTGGACACGTATGAACCAAGATCTTTTACAAAGGAGTCCCCAAAAAGTAATCCTTTAGCCTGGGGGCCAGGCTCAGTAAAGGCCATGCTGGTTAGCTTTGGCTCTATTTTCATTAGAATCGCCTTGCGGCGTTCTGTTGCTAAAGCTGTATTAGCATTGCCTATGAGGCATAACATCCTTTGGACCCAACCTTTCATGGTATCCAGGTCTAAACTATCCTCACCTGCCAGGGCCGACTCTATCATTTCAAATAGTCTAGTGGTAGGTCCAAGTATATCAAGGACCTTGTCTTGGCATGTGCGCAATGCAGAGTCGAGGCCCTTCTTAGGTTTCCAGCCAGACTTGGAGAGGAACTGCAGTATTTTCGGGTCGATGTCTGGGGTACTGCATACCTGGTCAGGGACCATAGGTCTAGGGCATTCTGCCCGTAACTTGTTCCTTGTCACTTTGTCTAAAGGTTTACGAACCCTGTGGGCTAAATATTTGCCTATATGTTCTGAGGGAAACCACTCTAGTGAGCGAGGGTTCAGGAGTCTATCCGGGTCGAACATAGGCTCGCCCTGCAAGTCCATTAGGACAGAGGTATCTGTGTGGGTGTTCAGGGGTTCTATGTCGTGAGCGTTTGGATCAGCCATTTGCATCTCATCTTCAGATGCTGGCTCAGGGTCAGATAAATCTGAGTATACGTATGTCTCCTCTTGGTCAGAGTCAGAGTCTGACAATTCAATGGTGATCTTAGCCGCTTTCCAGATTCTAGCCGATTTAGCCCGGCTTGGGGCTCCAGTGTGTGATGCAACCACGATCTCTTTGGCAGAATACAGCTTGCCGCTCTTAAGGTTTTTGGAGACAGGTAGGAAGCAATGTTTTAATTTTTTGGTTGCTTTACGCCCGGGTAGTGAGGGGGAGACCCTTTTAACCTGGGGGATTGTGGCCTGCTGGGGCACTGAAGGCTGAGAGGCTAGTAGTGCAGTGGAGATGGACTGTGCAATCTGGGAAGACATTCTGCCCATAGCTGATTGCATAGCTAGATTCACAGATTTGGCCATTGTGGCATCTAATAATGAGTGAAACTCCTCTGAGTTTGCAAATTCCCCTTGATATTGCACACCTTTAACCAGGGTTAATGATATCCCCAGAGGGGGAAGTCTCAGCCAGTTCATAGTTGTGAGAAGACATCACACTATCAGGTTGGTTATCAGATGTGAATGAACAGATAGTAATGTACACTAACCAGTACTAAGTAGTAAGCAGTAGAAACACTCAGTCGCGCTAAAATGACTGCCAAATCGCGGGAAAACCAACAGGAAGTTGTGGGAGTGTTCATAACGTTTAATAGTTCGATAAACGAGTGAATTCGAATGAAATTGGTTTAATAAAAGGAGAATTGATCTGGGGCTACAACAAAATGGCCGCCGCCATGAAAAACGGAGAAAGGCTACACTAAAATGGCCGCCGAGATGTGCATTGAGCATGCGCGACTATGGTTGCTGGCAGGCCGGTAAAAAATTGGCATCAGGCCAATGTTAAGTCTATGGAGACAGTACCAAGGCTGGTATTTTTTTCAAGAAAAGGTGGCAACCCTATGCGCAACGGATAAACCGAAAGTAAAACCGAAGAAGGGTTGAATCACAATGGAGAAGATATGTGAGAGCCGAAAATGGCAGAAAAAACAAAGATAAAGTCTAGAAAAACGGGAATAAGGTAGAGGGAAGGGGACACAACCGACCCCTGAGTGGGAAGGACGGAGATTTATTAGTGTAAATGAGCAAACATGACAGTAATACATATAACTATCACTGTAAGCTTGAAATCAGTATAATAATCAGTATAATAATCAGTATAATAATCAGTATAATAATATAATCACTTCTCTCTGAGGGAAGCAGCAAAGAAAGAGGACGTATTTGAGAAGATGTGAGCTTATATAGAGAGAGGGGAGGGTTTATTGATATGTTCCTGATTGGTTCATTTTTCTGTTCATTTTCTTTGCTGCTGAGGGATTAAAAGAAAGAGATATGCATAATACTCGCCTCCGTGTCTTTATTAATTGGAAGATAAGCTGCAAAGAGTCCCTGGAAATGTTTTTCAAATGTTGGCAACTATGGTACAGACCCCCAATCAATGATCACACAGACCCCCCCAATCACTGATCACACAGACCCCCAATCACTGATCACACAGATCCCCAATAACTGGTCACACAGACCCCCAATCACTGATCACACAGACCCCCAATAACTGGTCACACAGACCCCCAATAACTGGTCACACAGACCCCCAATCACTGATCACACAGACCCCCAATCACTGATCACACAGACCCCCAATAACTGATCACACAGACCCCCAATAACTGGTCACACAGACCCCCAATCACTGATCACACAGACCCCCAATCACTGATCACACAGACCCCCAATAACTGATCACACAGACCCCCCAATCACTGATCACACAGACCCCCAATCACTGATCACACAGACCCCCAATAACTGATCACACAGACCCCCCCAATCACTGATCACACAGACCCCCCCCAATAACTGATCACACAGACCCCCCCAATCACTGATCACACAGACCCCCAATCACTGATCACACAGACCCCCAATAACTGGTCACACAGACCCCCAATCACTGATCACACAGACCCACAATAACTGGTCACACAGACCCCCAATAACTGGTCACACAGACCCCCAATAACTGATCACACAGACCCCCAATAACTGGTCACACAGACCTCCAATCACTGATCACACAGACCCCCAATCACTGATCACACAGACCCCCAATAACTGATCACACAGACCCCCAATAACTGGTCACACAGACCCCCAATAACTGGTCACACAGACCCCCAATCACTGATCACACAGACCCCCAATCACTGATCACACAGACCCCCAATCACTGGTCACACAGACCCCCAATAACTGATCACACAGACCCCCAATCACTGATCACACAGACCCCCAATCACTGATTACACAGACCCCCAATAACTGATCACACAGACCCCCAATAACTGGTCACACAGACCCCCAATCACTGATCACACAGACCCCCAATAACTGGTCACACAGACCCCCCCAATCACTGATCACACAGACCCCCAATAACTGGTCACACAGACCCCCAATAACTGATCACACAGACCCCCAATCACTGATCACACAGACCCCCAATAACTGATCACACAGACCCCCAATAACTGATCACACAGACCCCCCAATAACTGGTCACACAGACCCCCAATCACTGATCACACAGACCCCCAATAACTGGTCACACAGACCCCCAATAACTGGTCACACAGACCCCCAATCACTGATCACACAGACCCCCAATCACTGATCACACAGACCCCCCCAATCACTGATCACACAGACCCCCAATCACTGATCACACAGACCCCCAATCACTTATCACACAGACCCCCAATCACTTATCACACAGACCCCCAATCACTGATCACACAGACCCCCAATAACTGGTCACACAGACCCCTGTGACACAGGGAGGAGGGGGCTGTAAGTGATTTTATTTCCCATATTAAGACACAGAGCGTGTCCCATGATGGGGGGAGACAGGAATCTGACACCACTGTATTCACGCTGCATTAACTCGGGGGTCCGAGCCCCTCACAGCTGCTCTCCAGAGAAGAGAATCTCCAGACTAAGCTTGACGGGGAGATCATTTCAACTTGTGTAATATTATCCCGTAGCTCTCTGTATAATAAGCACCCTGTATTACACTGCAGCTCTCTGTATAATAACCCAGCACACTGTATTACACAGTAGCTCTCTGTATAATAACCCAGCACCCTGTATTACACTGCAGCTCTCTATATAATAACCCAGCACCCTGTATTACACCACTGCTCTCTGTATAATAACCCAGCACCCTGTATTACAAAGCAGCTCTCTGTATAATAACCCAGCACCCTGTATTACAACGTAGCTCTCTGTATAATAACCCAGCACCCTGTATTACACCGCAGCTCTCTGTATAATAACCCAGCACCCTGTATTACACTGTAGCTCTCTGTATAATAACCCAGCACCCTGTATTACATCACAGCTCTCTGTATAATAACCCAGCACCCTGTATTACACTGCAGCTCTCTGTATGATAACCCAGCACCCTGTATTACACTGCAGCTCTCTATATAATAACCCAGCACCCTGTATTACACTGCAGCTCTCTGTATAATAACCCAGCACCCTGTATTACACCGCAGCTCTCTGTATTACACTGCAGCTCTCTGTATAATAACCCAGCACCCTGTATTACACCGCAGCTCTCTGTATTACACTGCAGCTCTCTGTATAATAACCCAGCACTAATAATAACCTCACTGTTACTGGGGGATATTAAGTGTAACTCACTGTTACTGGGGGATATTAAGTGTAACTCACTGTTACGGGGGGATATTAAGTGTAACTCACTGTTACTGGGGGATATTAAGTGTAACTCTCTGTTACTGGGGGATATTAAGTGTAACTCACTGTTACTGGGGGATATTAAGTGTAACTCACTGTTACTGGGGGATATTAAGTGTAACTCACTGTTACTGGGGGATATTAAGTGTAACTCACTGTTACTGGGGGATATTAAGTGTAACTCACTGTTACTGGGGGATATTAAGTGTAACTCTCTGTTACTGGGGGATATTAAGTGTAACTCACTGTTACTGGGGGATATTAAGTGTAACTCTCTGTTACTGGGGGATATTAAGTGTAACTCACTGTTACTGGGGGATATTAAGTGTAACTCACTGTTACTGGGGGATATTAAGTGTAACTCTCTGTTACTGGGGGATATTAAGTGTAACTCACTGTTACTGGGGATATTAAGTGTAACTCACTGTTACTGGGGGATATTAAGTGTAACTCACTGTTACTGGGGGATATTAAGTGTAACTCTCTGTTACTGGGGGATATTAAGTGTAACTCTCTGTTACTGGGGATATTAAGTGTAACTCACTGTTACTGGGGGATATTAAGTGTAACTCTCTGTTACTGGGGGATATTAAGTGTAACTCCCTGTTACTGGGGGATATTAAGTGTAACTCACTGTTACTGGGGGATATTAAGTGTAACTCTCTGTTACTGGGGGATATTAAGTGTAACTCACTGTTACTGGGGGATATTAAGTGTAACACTGTTACTGGGGGATATTAAGTGTAACTCTCTGTTACTGGGGGATATTAAGTGTAACTCTCTGTTACTGGGGGATATTAAGTGTAACTCACTGTTACTGGGGGATATTAAGTGTAACTCTCTGTTACTGGGGGATATTAAGTGTAACTCTCTGTTACTGGGGGATATTAAGTGTAACTCACTGTTACTGGGGGATATTAAGTGTAACTCTCTGTTACTGGGGGATATTAAGTGTAACTCACTGTTACTGGGGGATATTAAGTGTAACTCTCTGTTACTGGGGGATATTAAGTGTAACTCACTGTTACTGGGGGATATTAAGTGTAACTCACTGTTACTGGGGGATATTAAGTGTAACTCTCTGTTACTGGGGGATATTAAGTGTAACTCTCTGTTACTGGGGGATATTAAGTGTAACTCACTGTTACTGTGGGGATATTAAGTGTAACTCACTGTTACTGGGGGATATTAAGTGTAACTCACTGTTACTGGGGGATATTAAGTGTAACTCTCTGTTACTGGGGGATATTAAGTGTAACTCACTGTTACTGGGGGATATTAAGTGTAACTCACTGTTACTGGGGGATATTAAGTGTAACTCTCTGTTACTGGGGGATCTTAAGTGTAACTCACTGTTACTGGGGGATATTAAGTGTAACTCTCTGTTACTGGGGGATATTAAGTGTAACACTGTTACTGGGGGATATTAAGTGTAACACTGTTACTGGGGGATATTAAGTGTAACTCACTGTTACTGGGGGATATTAAGTGTAACACTGTTACTGGGGGATATTAAGTGTAACTCTCTGTTACTGGGGATATTAAGTGTAACTCACTGTTACTGGGGGATATTAAGTGTAACTCACTGTTACTGGGGATATTAAGTGTAACTCACTGTTACTGGGGGATATTAAGTGTAACTCACTGTTACTGGGGATATTAAGTGTAACTCACTGTTACTGGGGGATATTAAGTGTAACACTGTTACTGGGGGATATTAAGTGTAACTCTCTGTTACTGGGGGATATTAAGTGTAACTCTCTGTTACTGGGGGATATTAAGTGTAACTCTCTGTTACTGGGGGATATTAAGTGTAACTCACTGTTACTGTGGGGATATTAAGTGTAACTCACTGTTACTGGGGGATATTAAGTGTAACTCTCTGTTACTGGGGGATATTAAGTGTAACTCTCTGTTACTGGGGGATATTAAGTGTAACTCACTGTTACTGGGGGATATTAAGTGTAACTCTCTGTTACTGGGGGATATTAAGTGTAACTCACTGTTACTGGGGGATATTAAGTGTAACTCTCTGTTACTGGGGGATATTAAGTGTAACTCACTGTTACTGGGGGATATTAAGTGTAACTCTCTGTTACTGGGGGATATTAAGTGTAACTCTCTGTTACTGGGGGATATTAAGTGTAACTCACTGTTACTGGGGGATATTAAGTGTAACTCACTGTTACTGGGGGATATTAAGTGTAACTCTCTGTTACTGGGGGATATTAAGTGTAACTCTCTGTTACTGGGGGATATTAAGTGTAACTCTCTGTTACTGGGGGATATTAAGTGTAACTCACTGTTACTGGGGGATATTAAGTGTAACTCACTGTTACTGGGGGATATTAAGTGTAACTCTCTGTTACTGGGGGATATTAAGTGTAACTCTCTGTTACTGGGGGATATTAAGTGTAACTCACTGTTACTGGGGGATATTAAGTGTAACTCACTGTTACTGGGGGATATTAAGTGTAACTCACTGTTACTGGGGGATATTAAGTGTAACTCACTGTTACTGGGGGATATTAAGTGTAACTCACTGTTACTGGGGGATATTAAGTGTAACTCACTGTTACTGGGGGATATTAAGTGTAACTCTCTGTTACTGGGGATATTAAGTGTAACTCTCTGTTACTGGGGGATATTAAGTGTAACTCACTGTTACTGGGGGATATTAAGTGTAACACTGTTACTGGGGGATATTAAGTGTAACTCACTGTTACTGGGGGATATTAAGTGTAACACTGTTACTGGGGGATATTAAGTGTAACTCACTGTTACTGGGGGATATTAAGTGTAACACTGTTACTGGGGGATATTAAGTGTAACTCTCTGTTACTGGGGATATTAAGTGTAACTCTCTGTTACTGGGGGATATTAAGTGTAACTCTCTGTTACTGGGGGATATTAAGTGTAACTCTCTGTTACTGGGGGATATTAAGTGTAACTCACTGTTACTGGGGATATTAAGTGTAACTCACTGTTACTGTGGGGATATTAAGTGTAACTCACTGTTACTGGGGGATATTAAGTGTAACTCTCTGTTACTGGGGGATATTAAGTGTAACTCTCTGTTACTGGGGGATATTAAGTGTAACTCTCTGTTACTGGGGGATATTAAGTGTAACTCACTGTTACTGGGGGATATTAAGTGTAACTCACTGTTACTGGGGGATATTAAGTGTAACTCACTGTTACTGGGGGATATTAAGTGTAACTCTCTGTTACTGGGGGATATTAAGTGTAACTCACTGTTACTGGGGGATATTAAGTGTAACTCACTGTTACTGGGGGATATTAAGTGTAACTCTCTGTTACTGGGGGATATTAAGTGTAACTCTCTGTTACTGGGGGATATTGAGTGTAACTCACTGTTACTGGGGGATATTAAGTGTAACTCTCTGTTACTGGGGATATTAAGTGTAACTCTCTGTTACTGGGGGATATTAAGTGTAACTCACTGTTACTGGGGGATATTAAGTGTAACACTGTTACTGGGGGATATTAAGTGTAACTCACTGTTACTGGGGGATATTAAGTGTAACACTGTTACTGGGGGATATTAAGTGTAACTCACTGTTACTGGGGGATATTAAGTGTAACACTGTTACTGGGGGATATTAAGTGTAACTCTCTGTTACTGGGGATATTAAGTGTAACTCTCTGTTACTGGGGGATATTAAGTGTAACTCTCTGTTACTGGGGGATATTAAGTGTAACTCTCTGTTACTGGGGGATATTAAGTGTAACTCACTGTTACTGGGGGATATTAAGTGTAACTCACTGTTACTGGGGGATATTAAGTGTAACTCACTGTTACTGGGGGATATTAAGTGTAACTCACTGTTACTGGGGGATATTAAGTGTAACTCTCTGTTACTGGGGATATTAAGTGTAACTCTCTGTTACTGGGGGATATTAAGTGTAACTCACTGTTACTGGGGGATATTAAGTGTAACACTGTTACTGGGGGATATTAAGTGTAACTCACTGTTACTGGGGGATATTAAGTGTAACACTGTTACTGGGGGATATTAAGTGTAACTCACTGTTACTGGGGGATATTAAGTGTAACACTGTTACTGGGGGATATTAAGTGTAACTCTCTGTTACTGGGGATATTAAGTGTAACTCTCTGTTACTGGGGGATATTAAGTGTAACTCTCTGTTACTGGGGGATATTAAGTGTAACTCTCTGTTACTGGGGGATATTAAGTGTAACTCTCTGTTACTGGGGGATATTAAGTGTAACTCACTGTTACTGGGGGATATTAAGTGTAACTCACTGTTACTGGGGGATATTAAGTGTAACTCTCTGTTACTGGGGGATATTAAGTGTAACTCTCTGTTACTGGGGGATATTGAGTGTAACTCACTGTTACTGGGGGATATTAAGTGTAACTCTCTGTTACTGGGGATATTAAGTGTAACTCTCTGTTACTGGGGGATATTAAGTGTAACTCACTGTTACTGGGGGATATTAAGTGTAACACTGTTACTGGGGGATATTAAGTGTAACTCACTGTTACTGGGGGATATTAAGTGTAACACTGTTACTGGGGGATATTAAGTGTAACTCACTGTTACTGGGGGATATTAAGTGTAACACTGTTACTGGGGGATATTAAGTGTAACTCTCTGTTACTGGGGATATTAAGTGTAACTCTCTGTTACTGGGGGATATTAAGTGTAACTCTCTGTTACTGGGGGATATTAAGTGTAACTCTCTGTTACTGGGGGATATTAAGTGTAACTCACTGTTACTGGGGGATATTAAGTGTAACTCACTGTTACTGGGGGATATTAAGTGTAACTCACTGTTACTGGGGGATATTAAGTGTAACTCTCTGTTACTGTGGGGATATTAAGTGTAACTCACTGTTACTGGGGGATATTAAGTGTAACTCTCTGTTACTGGGGGATATTAAGTGTAACTCTCTGTTACTGGGGGATATTAAGTGTAACTCACTGTTACTGGGGGATATTAAGTGTAACTCTCTGTTACTGGGGGATATTAAGTGTAACTCACTGTTACTGGGGGATATTAAGTGTAACTCTCTGTTACTGGGGGATATTAAGTGTAACTCTCGGTTACTGGGGGATATTAAGTGTAACTCTCTGTTACTGGGGGATATTAAGTGTAACTCTCTGTTACTGGGGGATATTAAGTGTAACTCTCTGTTACTGGGGGATATTAAGTGTAACTCACTGTTACTGTGGGGATATTAAGTGTAACTCACTGTTACTGGGGGATATTAAGTGTAACTCACTGTTACTGGGGGATATTAAGTGTAACTCTCGGTTACTGGGGGATATTAAGTGTAACTCACTGTTACTGGGGGATATTAAGTGTAACTCACTGTTACTGGGGGATATTAAGTGTAACTCTCTGTTACTGGGGGATATTAAGTGTAACTCTCTGTTACTGGGGGATATTAAGTGTAACTCACTGTTACTGGGGGATATTAAGTGTAACTCACTGTTACTGGGGGATATTAAGTGTAACTCACTGTTACTGGGGGATATTAAGTGTAACTCTCTGTTACTGGGGGATATTAAGTGTAACTCTCTGTTACTGGGGGATATTAAGTGTAACTCACTGTTACTGGGTGATATTAAGTGTAACTCTCTGTTACTGGGGGATATTAAGTGTAACTCACTGTTACTGGGGGATATTATGTGTAACTCTCTGTTACTGGGGGATATTAAGTGTAACTCTCTGTTACTGGGGGATATTAAGTGTAACTCACTGTTACTGGGGGATATTAAGTGTAACTCTCTGTTACTGGGGGATATTAAGTGTAACTCACTGTTACTGGGGGATATTAAGTGTAACTCTCTGTTACTGGGGGATATTAAGTGTAACTCTCTGTTACTGGGGGATATTAAGTGTAACTCTCTGTTACTGGGGGATATTAAGTGTAACCCAGATTCCAAATGATGTTAAGTGGTCTCTAGAGATGATTGTGCAGAGAGGAGCAGGACAATCAGGCGTTATTACTACAGGGGCAGGTTCTATACAGAGATATCCCCTCCACAGACTCATAGCCCCAGTGCTAACATTGGCCGGTGTTCTGACGAATTACTGGAGCAAATTCTCTGTGCACCAGCCCCATCTACTGGTGATAAACAGATCACAAGATTAGCTATTTAAAGGAGAACTAAACGTATTTAAACACTTGCTTCCTCTTCTCCCAGTAAGCCATACATGTATCCGGGGGGGGGGGGGGGACCTAATGTATACTATGGGGGGGAGGGGGGGGCACCTAATGTGACCTGTAACAAAATCCAAACAGATGTAGTCAGTCTCAGAGGAGTTAACCCCTAGATTGCTTAACATATATAGGCAGTGTCAGATGAATTAACCTATAAATGGCTAGACAGATATAGGCAGTGTCTGAGGAGTTAACCCCTAAATGGCTAGATAAATCTAGACAGTGTCAGAGGCGTTAGCCCTTTGGTAGCTAGACAGATATAGTCAGTGTCAGAGGAGTTAACCCCTTGATTTCTTAACATATATAGGCAGTGTCAGATGAATTAACTCCTAAATGGCTAGACAGATATAGGCCGTGTCAGAAGAGTTAACCCCTTGGTAGCTAGAGGGATATGGGGAGTATCAGGGGAGTTAACCCCTTGGATGGCTAGACAGATACAGGCAGTGTCACAGAAGTTAACCCCTTTATCCACACACTCCCTCACACACATATACAGACAGTCTGTCACTCACACTCACTCACACTGAAACACACACTCACACTGACACACACACACACTCACTCACACTGACATACACCTACACACTCACACATACTCATACTGACATACACACACACTCACTCACACTGACATACACACACACTCACTCACACTGACATACACACACTCACTCACACTGACATACACACACTCACTTACACTGACATACACACACTCACTTCCACTGACATACACCTACACACTCACACATACTCACACTGACATACACACACACTCACTCACACTGGCATACACACTCTCACTTACACTGACATACACACACACTCACTCACACTGACATACACACACACACACTCACACTGACACACACACACTCACACTGACATACACACACTGTCACTCACACTGACATACACACACTCACACTGACATACACACACACTCACTCACACTGACATACACACTCTCACTCACACTGACATACACACACTGTCACTCACACTGACATACACCCACCCACTCACCCACTCACACACACTCACACTCTCTCACACATACACACACACACTGACATACACACACACTCACACTGACATACACACACACACTCACTCACACTGACATACACACACACACTCACACACACTGACACACACACTCTCTCACACATACACACACACACTGACATACACACACACACACTCACACTCACTCACACTGACATACACACACTCACTCACACATACACACACACTCACACTCACATACACACACACACTCACTCACACTCACTCACACTGACATACACACACTCACTCACACATACACACACACTCACACTCACATACACACACACTCACTCACACTGACATACACACACTCACTCACACTCACACTAACACACACACAGACACTGTCCGTTTATAACTTACCTGCTGCACCAATCTCTGTGCTTTGAGCTCCTTGTGTGAAGGAGGGGCTGAGCCAATCACGGGAGGCTTCTGAACTCTCAATCAAGCTCAGACACAGGGGGGAAACAGAAAGAAAAGGACCGCTGTACTGAGCAGCAAAGTGCCGCCTCTGCCAGGCAGATGCCGAGTTTACCTGCACTATTTTTTCCTGAACATTTTTTTCCCGCTGTGCCTGTGCCGGGTGTATCGCCAGTCACCCTGTAATGGCGGCCCTGCAGTGGCGTACCTACCACTGGTGCAGGGGTCGCAGCTGCGACCGGGCCCGTCACCCATGCCAGTACTTACCTCCTTGCTGCTGTCTCCCGGTGCAGGTCCGTGGCTGTGAGGGAAGCGTTGTTCGCTCCCCTCCAGCCGCGAGGATCAATAAAGTTTGTTCAAACTTTTTTTTTAAACAAACTTTATTGATCCGCGCGGCTGGAGGAGAGCGGACAACGCTTCCCTCACAGCCACGGACCTGCACCGGGAGACAGCAGCAAGGAGACAGCAGCAAGGAGGTAAGTACTGGCACGGGTAGCGGGTGAGGAGGGTGGCATAACGAGCATACTAAGGAGCAATATCCTGACATATTAATTAGCTATATCCTGGCATATAAAGTGGCAATACCCTGGCATATTAATTAGCTATATCCTGGCATATAAAGTGGCAATACCCTGGCATATAAAGTGGGAATACCCTGGCATATTAATTAGCTATATCCTGGCATACAAAGTGGCAATACCCTGGCATATAAAGTGGGAATATCCTGGCATATTAATTGGCTATATCCTGGCATATAAAGTGGCAATGTCCTGGAATATTAAGTGGGAATACCCTGGCATATTAATTGGCTATACCCTGGCATATTAATTGGCTATACCCTGGCATATTAATTGGCTATATCCTGGCATATTAATTGGCTATATCCTGGCATATTAATTGGCTATATCCTGGCATTTTAAGTGGGAATACCCTGGCATATTAATTGGCTATTTCCTGGCATATTAAGTGGCTAACTCCTGGCATATTAAGTGGCTAAATCCTGGTATATTAAGTGGCTATATCCTGGTATATTAATTGGCTATATCCTGGCATATTAAGTGGCTATATCCTGGCATATTAAGTGGCTAAATCCTGGCATATTAAGTGGCTATATCCTGGCATATTAATTGGCTATATCCTGGCATATTAAGTGGCTAAATCCTGGCATATTAAGTGGCTAAATCCTGGCATATTAAGTGGCTAACTCCTGGCACATTAAGTGGCTAAATCCTGGCATATTAAGTGGCTATATCCTGGCATATTAATTGGCTATATCCTGGTATATTAATTGGCTATACCCTGGCATATTAAGTGGCTATATCCTGGTATATTAAGTGGCATTATCCTGGTATATTAATTGGCTATACCCTGGCATATTAAGTGGCTATATCCTGGTATATTAAGTGGCTATATCCTGGTATATTAATTGGCTATATCCTGGCATATTAAGTGGCTATATCCTGGTATATTAAGTGGCTATATCCTGGCATATTAATTGGCTAAATCCTGGCATATTAATTGGCATTATCCTGGCATATTAATTGGCATTATCCTGGCATATTAAATGGCATTATCCTGGTATATTAATTGGCTATATCCTGGTATATTAATTGGCATTATCCTGGCATATTAAATGGCATTATCCTGGTATATTAATTGGCTATATCCTGGTATATTAATTGGCTATATCCTGGCATATTAATTGGCTAAATCCTGGCATATTAAGTGGCTATATCCTGGCATATTAATTGGCATTATCCTGGCATATTAATTGGCTATATCCTGGTATATTAATTGGCTATATCCTGGCCTATTAATTGGCTATATCCTGGCATATTAAGTGGCTATATCCTGGTATATTAAGTGGCTATATCCTGGTATATTAATTGGCTATATCCTGGCATATTAAGTGGCATTATCCTGGCATATTAATTGGCAATATCCTGGCATATTAATTGGCTATATCCTGGTATATTAAGTGGCTAACTCCTGGTATATTAATTGGCAATACCCTGGTATATTAATTGGCTATATCCTGGCATATTAATTGGCTATATCCTGGCATATTAATTGGCTATATCCTGGCATATTAAGTGGCTATATCCTGGCATATTAATTGGCTATATCCTGGTATATTAAGTGGCTAACTCCTGGCATATTAATTGGCTATATCCTGGCATATTAATTGGCTAACTCCTGGTATATTAATTGGCTATATCCTGGCATATTAAGTGGCTATATCCTGGTATATTAATTGGCTATATCCTGGCATATTAAGTGGCTATATCCTGGTATATTAATTGGCTATCTCCTGGCATATTAATTGGCTATACCCTGGCATATTAAATGGCAATACCCTGGCATATTAATTGGCAATATCCTGGCATATTAAATGGCAATAACCTGGAATATTAATTGGCTATATCCTGGCATATTAATTGGCTCTATCCTGGCATATTAAGTGTCAATAGAGTGGCAAAATCCTGGCATATTAAAATGGAAAAAGAATGGCATATTGAGGGGCAAAATACTGTATTATTAAATGGAAAAGGAATGGCATATTGAATGGCTAAATCCTGGCATATTGAGGGCACATAACACTGGCAAATGGGCACATAACACTGGCAAATGGACACAACTGGCCAATGGACACAACTGGCAAATGGGCACAACTGGCCAATGGGCACATAACTGGCAAATGTGCACAACACACTGGCAAATGGGCACATAACACTGGCAAATGGGCACATAACACCGGCAAATGGGCACATAACTGGCAAATGGGAAAATAACACTGGTAAATGGGCACATAACTGGCAAATGGGAAAATAACACTGGTAAATGGGCACATAAAAGGCAAATAACTTGCAAATGGGCATGGTAAGCATGCATGGGATAGGTATAAGGTTATCCTAGATATAAGATAAGGCCAGGGACTAATGAAAGTATTACATTACTGAGAGGGTAGTGGATGTATGGAATAGTCTTCCAGTAGAAGTGGTAGAGGTTAATACAGTGAAGGAGTTTAAGCATGCATGGGATAGGTATAAGGTTATCCTAGATATAAGGTAAGGCCAGGGACTAATGAAAGTATTACTTTACTGAGAGGGTAGTGGATACATGGAATAGTCTTCCAGTAGAAGTGGTAGAGGTTAATACAGTGAAGGAGTTTAAGCATGCATGGGATAGGTATCAGGCTTTCCTAGATATAAGATAAGGCCAGGGACTAACGAAAGTATTAGATTACTGAGAGGGTAGTGGATGTATGGAATAGTCTTCCAGTAGAAGTGGTAGAGGTTAATACAGAGAAGGAGTTTAAGCATGCATGGGATAGGAATAAGGCTATCCTAGATATAAGATAAGGCCAGGGACTAATGAAAGTATTACATTACTGAGAGGGTAGTGGATGTATGGAATAGTCTTTCAGTAGAAGTGGTAGAGGTTAATACAGCGAAGGAGTTTAAGCATGCATGGGATAGGTATCAGGCTTTCCTAGATATAAGATAAGGCCAGGGACTAATGAAAGTATTACTTTACTGAGAGGGTAGTGGATGCATGGAATAGTCTTCCAGTAGCAGTGGTAGAGGTTAATACAATGAAGGAGTTTAAGCATGCATGGGATAGGTATACGGCTATCCTAGATATAAGATAAGGCCAGGGACTAATGAAAGTATTACATTACTGAGAGGTTCGTGGATGTATGGAATAGTCTTCCAGTAGAAGTGGTAGAGGTTAATACACTGAAGGAGTTTAAGCATGCGTGGGATAGGTATAAGGCTATCCTAGATATAAGATAAGGCCAGGGACTAATGAATGTATTACATTACTAAGAGGGTAGTGGATGTATGGAATAGTCTTCCAGTAGAAGTGGTAGAGGTTAATACAGTGAAGGAGTTTAAGCATGCATGGGATAGGTATAAGGCTATCCTAGATATAAGATAAGGTCAGGGACTAATGAAAGTATTACTTTACTGAGAGGGTAGTGGATACATGGAATAGTCTTCCAGTAGAAGTGGTAGAGGTTAATACAGTGAAGGAGTTTAAGCATGCATGGGATAGGTATAAGGCTATCCTAGATATGAGATAAGGCCAGGGACTAATGAAAGTATTACTTTACTGAGAGGGTAGTGGATACATGGAATAGTCTTCCAGTAGAAGTGGTAGAGGTTAATACAGTGAAGGAGTTTAAGCATGCATGGGATAGGTATAAGGCTATCCTAGATATAAGATAAGGTCAGGGACTAATGAAAGTATTACTTTACTGAGAGGGTAGTGGATGTATGGAATAGTCTTTCAGTAGAAGTGGTAGAGGTTAATACAGCGAAGGAGTTTAAGCATGCATGGGATAGGTATCAGGCTTTCCTAGATATAAGATAAGGCCAGGGACTAATGAAAGTATTAGATTACTGAGAGGGTAGTGGATGTATGGAATAGTCTTCCAGTAGAAGTGGTAGAGGTTAATACAGTGAAGGAGTTTAAGCATGCATGGGATAGGTATAAGGCTATCCTAGATATAAGATAAGGCCAGGGACTAATGAAAGTATTACTTTACTGAGAGGGTAGTGGATGCATGGAATAGTCTTCCAGTAGCAGTGGTAGAGGTTAATACAATGAAGGAGTTTAAGCATGCATGGGATAGGTATACGGCTATCCTAGATATAAGATAAAGCCAGGGACTAATGAAAGTATTACATTACTGAGAGGTTAGTGGATGTATGGAATAGTCTTCCAGTAGAAGTGGTAGAGGTTAATACAGTGAAGGAGTTTAAGCATGCATGGGATCGGTATAAGGCTATCCTAGATATAAGATAAGGCCAGGGACTAATGAAAGTATTACATTACTGAGAGGGTAGTGGATGCATGGAATAGTCTTCCAGTAGCAGTGGTAGAGGTTAATACAGTGAAGGAGTTTAAGCATGCATGTGATAGGTATAAGGCTATCCTAGATATAAGATAAGGTCAGGGACTAATGAAAGTATTACTTTACTGAGAGGGTAGTGGATACATGGAATAGTCTTCCAGTAGAAGTGGTAGAGGTTAATACAGTGAAGGAGTTTAAGCATGCATGGGATAGGTATAAGGCTATCCTAGATATGAGATAAGGCCAGGGACTAATGAAAGTATTACTTTACTGAGAGGGTAGTGGATACATGGAATAGTCTTCCAGTAGAAGTGGTAGAGGTTAATACAGTGAAGGAGTTTAAGCATGCATGGGATAGGTATAAGGCTATCCTAGATATAAGATAAGGTCAGGGACAAATGAAAGTATTACATTACTGAGAGGGTAGTGGATGTATGGAATAGTCTTCCAGTAGAAGTGGTAGAGGTTAATACAGTGAAGGAGTTTAAGCATGCATGGGATAGGTATAAGGCTATCCTAGATATAAGATAAGGTCAGGGACTAATGAAAGTATTACTTTACTGAGAGGGTAGTGGATGTATGGAATAGTCTTTCAGTAGAAGTGGTAGAGGTTAATACAGCGAAGGAGTTTAAGCATGCATGGGATTGGTATCAGGCTTTCCTAGATATAAGATAAGGCCAGGGACTAATGAAAGTATTAGATTACTGAGAGGGTAGTGGATGTATGGAATAGTCTTCCAGTAGAAGTGGTAGAGGTTAATACAGTGAAGGAGTTTAAGCATGCATGGGATCGGTATAAGGCTATCCTAGATATAAGATAAGGCCAGGGACTAATGAAAGTATTACATTACTGAGAGGGTAGTGGATGTATGGAATAGTCTTCAAGTAGAAGTGGTAGAGGTTAATACAGTGAAGGAGTTTAAGCATGCATGGGATAGGTATAAGGCTATCCTAGATATAAGATAAGGCCAGGGACTAATGAAAGTATTACATTACTGAGAGGGTAGTGGATGTATGGAATAGTCTTCTAGTAGAAGTGGTAGAGGTTAATACAGTGAAGGAGTTTAAGCATGCATGGGATAGGTATAAGGCTATCCTAGATATAAGATAAGGCCAGGGACTAATGAAAGTATTACATTACTGAGAGGTTAGTGGATGTATGGAATAGTCTTCCAGTAGAAGTGGTAGAGGTTAATACAGTGAAGGAGTTTAAGCATGCATGGGATCGGTATAAGGCTATCCTGGATATAAGATAAGGCCAGGGACTAATGAAAGTATTACATTACTGAGAGGTTAGTGGATGTATGGAATAGTCTTCCAGTAGAAGTGGTAGAGGTTAATACAGTGAAGGAGTTTAAGCATGCATGGGATAGGTATAAGGCTATCCTAGATATAAGATAAGGCCAGGGACTAATGAAAGTATTACATTACTGAGAGGTTAGTGGATGTATGGAATAGTCTTCCAGTAGAAGTGGTAGAGGTTAATACAGTGAAGGAGTTTAAGCATGCATGGGATAGGTATAAGGCTATCCTAGATATGAGATAAGGCCAGGGACTAATGAAAGTATTACTTTACTGAGAGGGTAGTGGATACATGGAATAGTCTTCCAGTAGAAGTGGTAGAGGTTAATACAGTGAAGGAGTTTAAGCATGCATGTGATAGGTATAAGGCTATCCTAGATATAAGATAAGGTCAGGGACTAATGAAAGTATTACTTTACTGAGAGGGTAGTGGATACATGGAATAGTCTTCCAGTAGAAGTGGTAGAGGTTAATACAGTGAAGGAGTTTAAGCATGCATGGGATAGGTATAAGGCTATCCTAGATATGAGATAAGGCCAGGGACTAATGAAAGTATTACATTACTGATAGGGTAGTGGGTGTATGGAATAGTCTTTCAGTAGAAGTGGTAGAGGTTAATACAGCGAAGGAGTTTAAGCATGCATGGGATAGGTATCAGGCTTTCCTAGATATAAGATAAGGCCAGGGACTAATGAAAGTATTAGATTACTGAGAGGGTAGTGGATGTATGGAATAGTCTTCCAGTAGAAGTGGTAGAGGTTAATACAGTGAAGGAGTTTAAGCATGCATGGGATAGGTATAAGGCTATCCTAGATATAAGATAAGGCCAGGGACTAATGAAAGTATTACTTTACTGAGAGGGTAGTGGATGCATGGAATAGTCTTCCAGTAGCAGTGGTAGAGGTTAATACAATGAAGGAGTTTAAGCATGCATGGGATAGGTATACGGCTATCCTAGATATAAGATAAAGCCAGGGACTAATGAAAGTATTACATTACTGAGAGGTTAGTGGATGTATGGAATAGTCTTCCAGTAGAAGTGGTAGAGGTTAATACAGTGAAGGAGTTTAAGCATGCATGGGATCGGTATAAGGATATTCTAGATATAAGATAAGGCCAGGGACTAATGAAAGTATTACATTACTGAGAGGTTAGTGGATGTATGGAATAGTCTTCCAGTAGAAGTGGTAGAGGTTAATACAGTGAAGGAGTTTAAGCATGCATGGGATAGGTATAAGGCTATCCTAGATATAAGATAAGGCCAGGGACTAATGAAAGTATTACATTACTGAGAGGTTAGTGGATGTATGGAATAGTCTTCCAGTAGAAGTGGTAGAGGTTAATACAGTGAAGGAGTTTAAGCATGCATGTGATAGGTATAAGGCTATCCTAGATATAAGATAAGGCCAGGGACTAATGAAAGTATTACATTACTGAGAGGGTAGTGGATGTATGGAATAGTCTTCCAGTAGAAGTGGTAGAGGTTAATACAGTGAAGGAGTTTAAGCATGCGTGGGATAGGTATAAGGCTATCCTAGATATAAGATAAGGTCAGGGACTAATGAAAGTATTACATTACTGAGAGGTTAGTGGATGTATGGAATAGTCTTCCAGTAGAAGTGGTAGAGGTTAATACAGTGAAGGAGTTTAAGCATGCATGGGATAGGTATAAGGCTATCCTAGATATAAGATAAGGCCAGGGACTAATGAAAGTATTACTTTACTGAGAGGGTAGTGGATGCATGGAATAGTCTTCCAGTAGCAGTGGTAGAGGTTAATACAATGAAGGAGTTTAAGCTTGCATGGGATAGGTATACGGCTATCCTAGATATAAGATAAGGCCAGGGACTAATGAAAGTATTACATTACTGAGAGGGTAGTGGATGCATAGAATAGTCTTCCAGTAGAAGTGGTAGAGGTTAATACAGTGAAGGAGTTTAAGCATGCATGGGATAGGTATAAGGCTCTCCTAGATATAAGATAAGCCCAGAGACTAATGAAAGTATTAATTTACTGAGAGGGTAGTGGATGCATAGAATAGTCTTCCAGTAGAAGTGGTAGAGGTTAATACATTGAAGGAGTTTAAGCATGAATGGGATAGGTATAAGGCTATCCTAGATATAAGATAAGGCCAGGGAGTAATGAAAGTATTACTTTACTGAGAGGGTAGTGGATACATGGAATAGTCTTCCAGTAGAAGTGGTATAGGTAAATACAGTGAAGGAGTTTAAGCATGCATGGGATAGGTATAAGGCTATTCTAGATATAAGATAAGGCCAGGGAATAATGAAAGTATTACATTACTGAGAGGGTAGTGGATGTATGGAATAGTCTTCCAGTAGAAGAGGAAGAGGTTAATACCTTAAAGGAGTTTAAGCATGCATGGGATAGGTATAAGGCTATCCTAGATATAAGATAAGGCTAGGGACTAATGAAAGTATTACTTTACTGAGAGGGTAGTGGAGACATGGAATAGTCTCCCAGTAGAAGTGGTAGAGGTTAATACAGTGAAGGAGTTTAAGCATGCGCGGGATAAGTATAAGGCTATCCTAGATATAAGATAAGGCCAGGGACTAATGAAAGTATTACTTTACTGAGAGGGTAGTGGATGTATGGAACAGTCTTCCAGTAGAAGTGGAAGAGGTTAAAACAGTGAAGGAGTTTAAGCATGCGTGGGATAGGTATAAGGCTATCCTAGATATAAGATAAGGCCAGGGACTAATGAAAGTATTACTTTACTGAGAGGGTAGTGGATGTATGGAATAGTCTTTCAGTAGAAGTGGTAGAGGTTAATACAGCGAAGGAGTTTAAGCATGCATGGGATAGGTATCAGGCTTTCCTAGATATAAGATAAGGCCAGGGACTAATGAAAGTATTAGATTACTGAGAGGGTAGTGGATGTATGGAATAGTCTTCCAGTAGAAGTGGTAGAGGTTAATACAGTGAAGGAGTTTAAGCATGCATGGGATAGGTATAAGGCTATCCTAGATATAAGATAAGGCCAGGGACTAATGTAAGTATTACTTTACTGAGAGGGTAGTGGATGCATGGAATAGTCTTCCAGTAGCAGTGGTAGAGGTTAATACAATGAAGGAGTTTAAGCATGCATGGGATAGGTATAAGTCTATCCTAGATATAAGATAAGGCCAGGGACTAATGAAAGTATTACATTGCTGAGAGGTTAGTGGATGTATGGAATAGTCTTCTAGTAGAAGTGGTAGAGGTTAATACAGTGAAGGAGTTTAAGCATGCATGGGATAGGTATAAGGCTATCCTAGACATAAGATAAGGCCAGGGACTAATGAAAGTATTACATTACTGAGAGGTTAGTGGATGTATGGAATAGTCTTCCAGTAGAAGTGGTAGAGGTTAATACAGTGAAGGAGTTTAAGCATGCATGGGATCGGTATAAGGCTATCCTAGATATAAGATAAGGCCAGGGACTAATGAAAGTATTACTTTACTGAGAGGGTAGTGGATACATGGAATAGTCTTCCAGTTGAAGTGGTAGAGGTTAATGCAGTGAAGGAGTTTAAGCATGCATGGGATAGGTATAAGGCTATCCTAGATATAAGATAAGGTCAGGGACTAATGAAAGTATTACATTACTGAGAGGGTAGTGGATGTATGGAATAGTCTTCCAGTAGAAGTGGTAGAGGTTAATACAGTGAAGGAGTTTAAGCATGCATGGGATAGGTATACGGCTATCCTAGATATAAGATAAAGCCAGGGACTAATGAAAGTATTACATTACTGAGAGGTTAGTGGATGTATGGAATAGTCTTCCAGTAGAAGTGGTAGAGGTTAATACAGTGAAGGAGTTTAAGCATGCATGGGATCGGTATAAGGCTATCCTAGATATAAGATAAGGCCAGGGACTAATGAAAGTATTACATTACTGAGAGGTTAGTGGATGTATAGAATAGTCTTCCAGTAGAAGTGGTAGAGGTTAATACAGTGAAGGAGTTTAAGCATGCATGTGATAGGTATAAGGCTATCCTAGATATAAGATAAGGCCAGGGACTAATGAAAGTATTACATTACTGAGAGGGTAGTGGATGTATGGAATAGTCTTCCAGTAGAAGTGGTAGAGGTTAATACAGTGAAGGAGTTTAAGCATGCATGGGATAGGTATAAGGCTATCCTAGATATAAGATAAGGCCAGGGACTAATGAAAGTATTACTTTACTGAGAGGGTAGTGGATGCATGGAATAGTCTTCCAGTAGCAGTGGTAGAGGTTAATACAATGAAGGAGTTTAAGCATGCATGGGATAGGTATACGGCTATCCTAGATATAAGATAAAGCCAGGGACTAATGAAAGTATTACATTACTGAGAGGTTAGTGGATGTATGGAATAGTCTTCCAGTAGAAGTGGTAGAGGTTAATACAGTGAAGGAGTTTAAGCATGCATGGGATCGGTATAAGGCTATCCTAGATATAAGATAAGGCCAGGGACTAATGAAAGTATTACATTACTGAGAGGGTAGTGGATGCATGGAATAGTCTTCCAGTAGCAGTGGTAGAGGTTAATACAGTGAAGGAGTTTAAGCATGCATGTGATAGGTATAAGGCTATCCTAGATATAAGATAAGGTCAGGGACTAATGAAAGTATTACTTTACTGAGAGGGTAGTGCATACATGGAATAGTCTTCCAGTAGAAGTGGTAGAGGTTAATACAGTGAAGGAGTTTAAGCATGCATGGGATAGGTATAAGGCTATCCTAGATATGAGATAAGGCCAGGGACTAATGAAAGTATTACTTTACTGAGAGGGTAGTGGATACATGGAATAGTCTTCCAGTAGAAGTGGTAGAGGTTAATACAGTGAAGGAGTTTAAGCATGCATGGGATAGGTATAAGGCTATCCTAGATATAAGATAAGGTCAGGGACTAATGAAAGTATTACATTACTGAGAGGGTAGTGGATGTATGGAATAGTCTTCCAGTAGAAGTGGTAGAGGTTAATACAGTGAAGGAGTTTAAGCATGCATGGGATAGGTATAAGGCTATCCTAGATATAAGATAAGGTCAGGGACTAATGAAAGTATTACTTTACTGAGAGGGTAGTGGATGTATGGAATAGTCTTTCAGTAGAAGTGGTAGAGGTTAATACAGCGAAGGAGTTTAAGCATGCATGGGATTGGTATCAGGCTTTCCTAGATATAAGATAAGGCCAGGGACTAATGAAAGTATTAGATTACTGAGAGGGTAGTGGATGTATGGAATAGTCTTCCAGTAGAAGTGGTAGAGGTTAATACAGTGAAGGAGTTTAAGCATGCATGGGATCGGTATAAGGCTATCCTAGATATAAGATAAGGCCAGGGACTAATGAAAGTATTACATTACTGAGAGGGTAGTGGATGTATGGAATAGTCTTCCAGTAGAAGTGGTAGAGGTTAATACAGTGAAGGAGTTTAAGCATGCATGGGATCGGTATAAGGCTATCCTAGATATAAGATAAGGCCAGGGACTAATGAAAGTATTACATTACTGAGAGGGTAGTGGATGTATGGAATAGTCTTCTAGTAGAAGTGGTAGAGGTTAATACAGTGAAGGAGTTTAAGCATGCATGGGATAGGTATAAGGCTATCCTAGATATAAGATAAGGCCAGGGACTAATGAAAGTATTACATTACTGAGAGGTTAGTGGATGTATGGAATAGTCTTCCAGTAGAAGTGGTAGAGGTTAATACAGTGAAGGAGTTTAAGCATGCATGGGATCGGTATAAGGCTATCCTGGATATAAGATAAGGCCAGGGACTAATGAAAGTATTACATTACTGAGAGGTTAGTGGATGTATGGAATAGTCTTCCAGTAGAAGTGGTAGAGGTTAATACAGTGAAGGAGTTTAAGCATGCATGGGATAGGTATAAGGCTATCCTAGATATAAGATAAGGCCAGGGACTAATGAAAGTATTACATTACTGAGAGGTTAGTGGATGTATGGAATAGTCTTCCAGTAGAAGTGGTAGAGGTTAATACAGTGAAGGAGTTTAAGCATGCATGGGATAGGTATAAGGCTATCCTAGATATGAGATAAGGCCAGGGACTAATGAAAGTATTACTTTACTGAGAGGGTAGTGGATACATGGAATAGTCTTCCAGTAGAAGTGGTAGAGGTTAATACAGTGAAGGAGTTTAAGCATGCATGTGATAGGTATAAGGCTATCCTAGATATAAGATAAGGTCAGGGACTAATGAAAGTATTACTTTACTGAGAGGGTAGTGGATACATGGAATAGTCTTCCAGTAGAAGTGGTAGAGGTTAATACAGTGAAGGAGTTTAAGCATGCATGGGATAGGTATAAGGCTATCCTAGATATGAGATAAGGCCAGGGACTAATGAAAGTATTACTTTACTGAGAGGGTAGTGGATACATGGAATAGTCTTCCAGTTGAAGTGGTAGAGGTTAATGCAGTGAAGGAGTTTAAGCATGCATGGGATAGGTATAAGGCTATCCTAGATATAAGATAAGGTCAGGGACTAATGAAAGTATTACTTTACTGATAGGGTAGTGGATGTATGGAATAGTCTTTCAGTAGAAGTGGTAGAGGTTAATACAGCGAAGGAGTTTAAGCATGCATGGGATAGGTATCAGGCTTTCCTAGATATAAGATAAGGCCAGGGACTAATGAAAGTATTAGATTACTGAGAGGGTAGTGGATGTATGGAATAGTCTTCCAGTAGAAGTGGTAGAGGTTAATACAGTGAAGGAGTTTAAGCATGCATGGGATAGGTATAAGGCTATCCTAGATATAAGATAAGGCCAGGGACTAATGAAAGTATTACTTTACTGAGAGGGTAGTGGATGCATGGAATAGTCTTCCAGTAGCAGTGGTAGAGGTTAATACAATGAAGGAGTTTAAGCATGCATGGGATAGGTATACGGCTATCCTAGATATAAGATAAAGCCAGGGACTAATGAAAGTATTACATTACTGAGAGGTTAGTGGATGTATGGAATAGTCTTCCAGTAGAAGTGGTAGAGGTTAATACAGTGAAGGAGTTTAAGCATGCATGGGATCGGTATAAGGATATTCTAGATATAAGATAAGGCCAGGGACTAATGAAAGTATTACATTACTGAGAGGTTAGTGGATGTATGGAATAGTCTTCCAGTAGAAGTGGTAGAGGTTAATACAGTGAAGGAGTTTAAGCATGCATGGGATAGGTATAAGGCTATCCTAGATATAAGATAAGGCCAGGGACTAATGAAAGTATTACATTACTGAGAGGTTAGTGGATGTATGGAATAGTCTTCCAGTAGAAGTGGTAGAGGTTAATACAGTGAAGGAGTTTAAGCATGCATGTGATAGGTATAAGGCTATCCTAGATATAAGATAAGGCCAGGGACTAATGAAAGTATTACATTACTGAGAGGGTAGTGGATGTATGGAATAGTCTTCCAGTAGAAGTGGTAGAGGTTAATACAGTGAAGGAGTTTAAGCATGCTTGGGATAGGTATAAGGCTATCCTAGATATAAGATAAGGTCAGGGACTAATGAAAGTATTACATTACTGAGAGGTTAGTGGATGTATGGAATAGTCTTCCAGTAGAAGTGGTAGAGGTTAATACAGTGAAGGAGTTTAAGCATGCATGGGATAGGTATAAGGCTATCCTAGATATAAGATAAGGCCAGGGACTAATGAAAGTATTACTTTACTGAGAGGGTAGTGGATGCATGGAATAGTCTTCCAGTAGCAGTGGTAGAGGTTAATACAATGAAGGAGTTTAAGCTTGCATGGGATAGGTATACGGCTATCCTAGATATAAGATAAGGCCAGGGACTAATGAAAGTATTACATTACTGAGAGGGTAGTGGATGCATAGAATAGTCTTCCAGTAGAAGTGGTAGAGGTTAATACAGTGAAGGAGTTTAAGCATGCATGGGATAGGTATAAGGCTCTCCTAGATATAAGATAAGCCCAGAGACTAATGAAAGTATTAATTTACTGAGAGGGTAGTGGATGCATAGAATAGTCTTCCAGTAGAAGTGGTAGAGGTTAATACATTGAAGGAGTTTAAGCATGAATGGGATAGGTATAAGGCTATCCTAGATATAAGATAAGGCCAGGGAGTAATGAAAGTATTACTTTACTGAGAGGGTAGTGGATACATGGAATAGTCTTCCAGTAGAAGTGGTAGAGGTAAATACAGTGAAGGAGTTTAAGCATGCATGGGATAGGTATAAGGCTATTCTAGATATAAGATAAGGCCAGGGAATAATGAAAGTATTACATTACTGAGAGGGTAGTGGATGTATGGAATAGTCTTCCAGTAGAAGAGGTAGAGGTTAATACCTTAAAGGAGTTTAAGCATGCATGGGATAGGTATAAGGCTATCCTAGATATAAGATAAGGCTAGGGACTAATGAAAGTATTACTTTACTGAGAGGGTAGTGGAGACATGGAATAGTCTCCCAGTAGAAGTGGTAGAGGTTAATACAGTGAAGGAGTTTAAGCATGCGCGGGATAAGTATAAGGCTATCCTAGATATAAGATAAGGCCAGGGACTAATGAAAGTATTACTTTACTGAGAGGGTAGTGGATGTATGGAACAGTCTTCCAGTAGAAGTGGAAGAGGTTAAAACAGTGAAGGAGTTTAAGCATGCGTGGGATAGGTATAAGGCTATCCTAGATATAAGATAAGGCCAGGGACTAATGAAAGTATTACTTTACTGAGAGGGTAGTGGATGTATGGAATAGTCTTTCAGTAGAAGTGGTAGAGGTTAATACAGCGAAGGAGTTTAAGCATGCATGGGATAGGTATCAGGCTTTCCTAGATATAAGATAAGGCCAGGGACTAATGAAAGTATTAGATTACTGAGAGGGTAGTGGATGTATGGAATAGTCTTCCAGTAGAAGTGGTAGAGGTTAATACAGTGAAGGAGTTTAAGCATGCATGGGATAGGTATAAGGCTATCCTAGATATAAGATAAGGCAAGGGACTAATGTAAGTATTACTTTACTGAGAGGGTAGTGGATGCATGGAATAGTCTTCCAGTAGCAGTGGTAGAGGTTAATACAATGAAGGAGTTTAAGCATGCATGGGATAGGTATAAGGCTATCCTAGATATAAGATAAGGCCAGGGACTAATGAAAGTATTACATTACTGAGAGGTTAGTGGATGTATGGAATAGTCTTCTAGTAGAAGTGGTAGAGGTTAATACAGTGAAGGAGTTTAAGCATGCATGGGATAGGTATAAGGTTATCCTAGACATAAGATAAGGCCAGGGACTAATGAAAGTATTACATTACTGAGAGGTTAGTGGATGTATGGAATAGTCTTCCAGTAGAAGTGGTAGAGGTTAATACAGTGAAGGAGTTTAAGCATGCATGGGATAGGTATAAGGCTATCCTAGATATAAGATAAGGCCAGGGACTAATGAAAGTATTACATTACTGAGAGGTTAGTGGATGTATGGAATAGTCTTCCAGTAGAAGTGGTAGAGGTTAATACAGTGAAGGAGTTTAAGCATGCATGGGATAGGTATAAGGCTATCCTAGATATGAGATAAGGCCAGGGACTAATGAAAGTATTACTTTACTGAGAGGGTAGTGGATACATGGAATAGTCTTCCAGTAGAAGTGGTAGAGGTTAATACAGTGAAGGAGTTTAAGCATGCATGTGATAGGTATAAGGCTATCCTAGATATAAGATAAGGTCAGGGACTAATGAAAGTATTACTTTACTGAGAGGGTGGTGGATACATGGAATAGTCTTCCAGTAGAAGTGGTAGAGGTTAATACAGTGAAGGAGTTTAAGCATGCATGGGATAGGTATAAGGCTATCCTAGATATGAGATAAGGCCAGGGACTAATGAAAGTATTACTTTACTGAGAGGGTAGTGGATACATGGAATAGTCTTCCAGTTGAAGTGGTAGAGGTTAATGCAGTGAAGGAGTTTAAGCATGCATGGGATAGGTATAAGGCTATCCTAGATATAAGATAAGGTCAGGGACTAATGAAAGTATTACTTTACTGAGAGGGTAGTGGATGTATGGAATAGTCTTTCAGTAGAAGTGGTAGAGGTTAATACAGCGAAGGAGTTTAAGCATGCATGGGATAGGTATCAGGCTTTCCTAGATATAAGATAAGGCCAGGGACTAATGAAAGTATTAGATTACTGAGAGGGTAGTGGATGTATGGAATAGTCTTCCAGTAGAAGTGGTAGAGGTTAATACAGTGAAGGAGTTTAAGCATGCATGGGATAGGTATAAGGCTATCCTAGATATAAGATAAGGCCAGGGACTAATGAAAGTATTACTTTACTGAGAGGGTAGTGGATGCATGGAATAGTCTTCCAGTAGCAGTGGTAGAGGTTAATACAATGAAGGAGTTTAAGCATGCATGGGATAGGTATACGGCTATCCTAGATATAAGATAAAGCCAGGGACTAATGAAAGTATTACATTACTGAGAGGTTAGTGGATGTATGGAATAGTCTTCCAGTAGAAGTGGTAGAGGTTAATACAGTGAAGGAGTTTAAGCATGCATGCAGGGCCGATCCTAGGGTCATGGGCGCATGGGTGCAGGATTTTTTGGGGGCGCCCCCATGTGGGCGTGGCCATATAATTAGCTCCTCCCCTTACAGATGTCTATTTCAGATTCCCTGTTTCTATTGCAATGACTCAGCCTCTCCATTTAAGCCCCACCTTTTTTTGGTAATCCGACTGCTATCATAATTACTTAGTCAACAACTTTGACAAGTCAAAATAAATGTTTATTTATTGACAATTTTGTAAAGTGCATGTTAATCAAATGCTTGAAGCAGCAAACAATTTTGGGAATGTTAATTTAACCAAAAAGTAGTCAACAGAAAATGAATACTGAGGTAGCAGATAATAAACAACTGCAGGTGCAAAATATGCACGATAAGTTAATTCTGGACTATCACCAGCAACAACATTTAAAGAGCAAATTCAACCATATCAACAGATTTCCATAGTAATAAATACAAATGCAAAATAGTGCAAATATAAACAGATTTCCATAATAATAAATACAAATGCAAAATAGTGCAAATATAAACAGATTTCCATAATAATAAAATCACAATTAAAATAAAGTTACAAACATGTAAACATATGGTGTCCATCAGTAGTTTTTTTTTTTTTTTTTAAACTTCTTTTGGGATACGTTTTCTTCTAGTAGTGAGAAACTATGAATGGTAGTGCTGCTTCTCATATATGGATGCAGTGTGTACACATTGGTTGATTAGATAATCAGACAAAACGAACTCTTCGGGCTTTGGTAACTGCAAATTTCCTAATCACCTCATGTATATGCAAATCTTCGCATAAGGATTTTTCAATGGATATTATAGACAAATTGGTAAGTCTTGTCTGGGACATGGTGGAACGGAGGTAATTTTTAATCAGCTTTAGTTTTGAAAATGAACGTTCCCCAGTAGCTACACTTACAGGAAGTGTTAGCAATATTCTCAATGAAACTGAAATGTTTGGGAATGTGTTGGTCAAGTTATTCTCCACTAAATACTGCAAGATGTTGGTGACTGTCATCTCCTGGGTTAGAAAAGGTTTAATGGTGACGAGTTCATCACAAAGATCCAGCCCATTAATGTCAGAGTGGGATAACTGACTGTCCGTTAATTTGATTTGCAGATCCATGCAACACTTCAGCGTTTCATTTCTGTCCATTGCAAGTTGTGGAATTTGATATAAAAAAGCAAATGTGTCACAATGGTGCTGAAGTAAGGTGAATCTTTCATTTATGGATTCGATGGATGTGTCCAAAACTGCAAAGAAAAAATTCACTTTAAAATTTTGTGTTGGGTCTGCAAGAGGCTCATCTACATGTTCGTAATCGAAAATCTTCTTTCTCCGTCGAGGTCGAATTGTAACTACATCAGGGAAATGCTCTTCACAATCAAGTTTTTCGGCTATTTCTTTGGCATCAGCTAACACACTCTCAAAACCTGCATCAGACCGGTATTCCACCAAATGTTTGTGTAACTTTTCCAGCTCTTGTACACAGCCTGATATGTTTAATGTTGTTTGCTGCAGTATTTTGCTGATCACGTTCACCTTCGATAGTATTTCATGCCAAATGACAACAGAACAAATGAATTTGAACGATTGTATCTTTGCTGCTAAGGAGCAAGCCTGATGTTTGGTGTTAATGTCCCTGCTGTCATCATCTGAGATGTCTACCAGTGCGTCATACACTTCCGGTAGGAAATAACGCAAGGGCTTGATTGCTGCGATTCTGCTTTCCCATCTGGTAGCGGAAAGTGGTTTCAAAGTTAAATTTTGAACATGCTTCTTGAGTACCTGCCATCGGTGGGTGGATGACACAAAGTACACATACAGTTCTTGAATGATGCCAAAAAAATCTACTGTCAGGTATGAAATCTTTGCAGCATCATTCACAACCAAGTTAAGCGTATGTGCACTACATGGAACAAAAAAGGCTCTTGGGTTGATATCCAGAATTTTTTGTTGCAAGCCATTATGTTTACCTTTCATATTGGCACCGTTATCATATCCCTGGCCTCGCATGTTTTCGAGTGCAATTTGATTATTTTTGAAGTAGGCCAATAAAAAGGATGTTAGTCCTTCAGCTGTTGTACTGGATACAGGGCAAAAATCCAAGAAGTGTTCGCGTATTTCAACTTTTTTTGTGCTCTGATTTAAAACAACAAATCGGACAACAATGCTGATCTGCTCTATGTGGCTCACATCAGGCGTACAGTCCAGGATAATAGAGAAATATTTGGACTCATTCAGCTTTTGTATAATGGTTTCTTTTATTTTTGTTCCTACTATAGCAATTAGCTCATTCTGAATGCTGTGACCAAGATAATGTGGCATATGTGAGTGCTGTGAAATTGAGCACTGAATTCTCAGAATGTGTTCAGATATGATAGGATCAAATTTTCCTATCATTTCTACTAACTTTAGAAAGTTACCATTATTTTTTTGAAACAACTGAGTATCATTGCCGCGAAGCGCCAGATTTTGTCCAGCTAAATACTGGATAATGTAGATTATTCTTTGTATGACAGAATACCAGCGTTTTTCTTCTTGGTCAATGATTTTTTGATTGAGATGATCAATGGTTGTTTCCTTTTCCAATGCCCTTGAAAGATCCATCCATTTCTTATAATTTGTAACATGGACTGTGTTTTTTTCATGTCTGCTTAAATGTCTCGACAAATGCTGCCAATCACTAAAGCCTTTTTTTGATGCCAAAGCCATATTCTCGCTGTTAAATATTTTACAAGCAAAGCAATAGACTGAATTAGAAGTTGCAGAATATATCAGCCAATTTCTAGATATCATCTCTCCATTATCCAGCTCTCTGTGGTAGTAGGAAATTGAAAAGCTCCTGTTGGACTCATCTTTTGGAAAATGATAGGCCTTTTCTTGAACAGGACCAATTTTTATCAAAGTTATCCTGTGCTGGTCTTCTATTTTTTCAGGCCAGAAAACAGGATCACTCGAGATTCCACTTGATGATGTTGATTGCTCTTCAAGTTCCATTTCAGTTTCTTCTTCCATAAGTACAGTGTACTCAGTGTCTGAATCAGAAGAAACATCAGATATATCTTCTTCTTCAATGTCAAAAGGTTCTGGCGCTGAACCAATATAACCTACAGTTACATCTCCAGTTAGTATTGGCTCTATGTTACGCTCGGGAGCCACTGGGATCAGATCATCACATTCTGATTCTTCCAGTTCTATGGTTATTTCTCCTTCTCCACCATGTGAAGTATCAGTGAGACTGGAAGTTATCTCTTTGCTCGATGTTTCCTGTTCTGTTCCAAGGGAATCCTGACCAGAGCTTGACGCAGACTGTGGCTGTAGGAAGCTTGTAATTGGAGTAGTAATTTTTTTCAAGGCTTCTTCCTTTTTCTTACGTCGTTGTATGTTCTGATATCCGGATAACTTTGGTTTTTTGCTAGCCATCTGAGTAAAAAAGCAAATACATATATAGTCACATAGAAGTAAATGTGGCGTGTTTTTTTTTATTATCGTTAATCTTTTTTATTTGGTACATATTAGCAAAGCATTATTGAAAGAAAGAATTGCTGTGGCAAACTGTTAAAATTCAAGCAATAAGAAAAAAAATGACAGTTCTTACCTCTCTCCATTACATTTCTTGAGGAGCTTCCATCAAACACATCTTGTCACAGCAGTAACTGATGGCTCCCAAAAGCATAACTATAAACTAATGGGACCATGTGCAAACATTTTCCAGCGTTCCCTTTGGGCCTCCATCATCTGATAGGAGCTGGGGAGCGCACGAGCACCGGCAGGAGGAAAAGTTAAGGACCACACGCTGTCAGATGGCATCTTGCCTTGCTCCCTGATTTGACTTTACAATGCAGGTCTTTGCCTGTACCATCACAGACTGGTCACTGCTCTCGAGAGGCCAGATTCAGCAATCTTTTTTTTTTTTCTTATACAATATTCAAGCATCTTTGGCATTTTTAATTATTTACATTTTTTTAAGCATTAGAGCAAATTTACAGTACTATTGAAATGCTACTGAAACAATATTATTAAATTGCTTTAAAAATATATATGTGCCATTTCGAGGAATCCTATACCAAAAAACTGCCAAGATTAAGCAACCTCCCCTAAGCCTAGTCACCATTTAATCAGAATAAATTAGGAAGATTAAAAAATGTGATTCAAATGCTCCAAAGAAAAAAGTAAATCTCAGATTAGCTATGTATAATACCTGTTTGTACCATGCATGTGCCTTAATACTTACTTTTTGGCGCAGAAAAATAGATGTAAATCTGTGCTGTACTCTGATAAGATGAGTTTGTGGATGACTTTTGCAATATCAACAGATTGCATCCAAATTCAGGTGGCACACCTCCACACTGAAGCGAGCAAGAAAATATTGCATTTAGAACGTAACCTTTGAAGTGCTACCACATGATGTTTCAAATAATAGGTCATATATACACTCTTACAACAAGGAAACCAAAAGAGTAGAGGGTGTGGGTCACCCTACCTTTATAATGGGATATTTTCAAACTAGTGTTATTATATGTTGCCTTTACTCTATTACAGCATACTACTAAAGAGCATACAGGGGGTTATTTCTAAAACTCAATTCTGGTGTAAAGTTCTAATAGTGGAGCAGTTACCAAGGAAAGCAATGGAATGTTCCTGATGAATAACTAACTTTTAGATTACATCAGAACTGAGGTTTAGAAATAACAACCTATGTCAATGACAGCCTGACAATCAATCCCATCATGCCATACACTCAGACACACACGGGTAAATCCGTCTCTCTCACACTCCCATGCTGCCACTCCCTCACACACACTCGTGTAAACCCGTCTCTTTCACACTCCCATGCTGCCACTCCCTCACACACGTGTAATTCCGTCTCACTCACACACCCATGCTGCCACTCCCTCACACACACACGTGTAAACCTGTCTCTCTCACACTCCCATGCTGCCACTCGCTCACACACGTGTAAATCCGTCTCACTCACACTCCCATGCTGCCACTCCCTCACACACACACGTGTAAATCCGTCTCACTCACACACCCATGCTGCCACTCCCTCACACACACACGTGTAAATCCGTCTCACTCACACACCCATGCTGCCACTCCCTCACACACACACGTGTAAACCTGTCTCTCTCACACTCCCATGCTGCCACTCCCTCACACACGTGTAAATCCGTCTCACTCACACACCCATGCTGCCACTCCCTCACACACACACGTGTAAACCTGTCTCTCTCACACTCCCATGCTGCCACTCCCTCACACACACACACGTGTAAATCCGTCTCACTCACACTCCAATGCTGCCACTCACATCATGCTACTCACTCAGGCAGTGTAAACTTGTCTCTCTCACATAAACAACCTGCCACTCACACATGAAAACTTACAACACACACTCTTTTTCTCAGACACACTATGCTACTCACTTAGGCACACCTGACTCTTACACGTTTGTGTGGATATATACCGGTGTGTGTGTGTGTGTATATATATATATATATATACTGCCCAATTACATAAAGTAAAAGAATGCACTCACAGGTCTTCTTAGTAAACAGTTGTTAAGCCTTTTATCAAGCGTAAATATATGTATATATGTATATATATATGTAAATATTTTTTTAATAAAAAATGGGGTTCTAAAACCTGGGGAGAATAGAGTGACGTTTGTTTCTTTTACCAATCTCATAAACAAGAGACACCACAAACACATTTAAAACATATTTTCCCTATTATTTTATGCCTTTGCTTGCAATTCTACTAACAAAATATAGATAATTTTTCTCTTTATACAAAGCCTAAGCAATGTGTGTTTGCTTTACTTTTACATTGCAAAATAGAGTATTAAATGGGAGAATTTTTTCCAATTCTGCTACAGTGGCCATGTATTGTTAATGAATATGATGTTTTTCATTATATACGGGCTTTACTCAAGAAAGAAAAATTACAGAGAATTGGAATAAGAATTTCAAACATAAGGCCAAAGTAGCAGAGTTGGAAAAATTCCCCAACTCTGCAACTTTGGCCAATGCCATGCATTAAAGTGAATATGGTTTTAAACTATAAAATAAGTAGTACATATGATTTTTAATGCCATACATTATGTGAATGCCCTTTTATTGCCATGCATATAAAGATAATAATAGTATCTTTATATTCATGACAATAAAAGGGCATTCACATAATGTATGGCATTAAAAATCATACTATATATAGACAGAAGCCTCAAATATACTATAATAATATATTATATACTTTATTTATCCCAATGACATTTACATACAGTGAGTATTTAATAATAAATTTACCTCTGTTTTACTACTACTTTCTTTTCTACTTTTGAATAAGGATGATCTACTCCTCAAAGCTCCTCCTCCTCCTTTTATACACTTACAGGAACGAGGAGGAGGAGGAGCTGTGTGGAGCAGATCATCCTCCACTGCCAATCTGCCAGTGCCAGCACTAGATTTTTATTGGTGCAGGGGCGCTCACATGACCTGCGCCCCTGCTTTGACGTTAGTGGCGCATTATGTATGTCACTCCTCCGTTTCAGCGGAGGAGGACATAGAATATTATTCCCCGTGGCGCCGCTGCCCTGTCAGAGCATGCACGCGCTGCTGCGTGCTCTGGTCTTTAAGTTTGACAGGAGGCAGCGGCGCCTTCTGTTCCCCGCAAGCGACGCTTGAGGAGCGTCACTCGCTCGGCGCCCCTCTCTCTCTTCACTGCCGGGCGCCTGGGCGCGGTGCACCCCGTGCACCCGCCCAGAATCGGCCCTGCATGCATGGGATCGGTATAAGGCTATCCTAGATATAAGATAAGGCCAGGGACTAATGAAAGTATTACATTACTGAGAGGTTAGTGGATGTATAGAATAGTCTTCCAGTAGAAGTGGTAGAGGTTAATACAGTGAAGGAGTTTAAGCATGCATGTGATAGGTATAAGGCTATCCTAGATATAAGATAAGGCCAGGGACTAATGAAAGTATTACATTACTGAGAGGGTAGTGGATGCATGGAATAGTCTTCCAGTAGAAGTGGTAGAGGTTAATACAGTGAAGGAGTTTAAGCATGCATGGGATCGGTATAAGGCTATCCTAGATATAAGATAAGGCCAGGGACTAATGAAAGTATTACATTACTGAGAGGTTAGTGGATGTATGGAATAGTCTTCCAGTAGAAGTGGTAGAGGTTAATACAGTGAAGGAGTTTAAGCATGCATGGGATAGGTATAAGGCTATCCTAGATATAAGATAAGGCCAGGGACTAATGAAAGTATTACTTTACTGAGAGGGTAGTGGATGCATGGAATAGTCTTCCAGTAGCAGTGGTAGAGGTTAATACAATGAAGGAGTTTAAGCTTGCATGGTATAGGTATACGGCTATCCTAGATATAAGATAAGGCCAGGGACTAATGAAAGTATTACATTACTGAGAGGGTAGTGGATGCATAGAATAGTCTTCCAGTAGAAGTGGTAGAGGTTAATACAGTGAAGGAGTTTAAGCATGCATGGGATAGGTATAAGGCTCTCCTAGATATAAGATAAGCCCAGAGACTAATGAAAGTATTAATTTACTGAGAGGGTAGTGGATGCATAGAATAGTCTTCCAGTAGAAGTGGTAGAGGTTAATACATTGAAGGAGTTTAAGCATGAATGGGATAGGTATAAGGCTATCCTAGATATAAGATAAGGCCAGGGAGTAATGAAAGTATTACTTTACTGAGAGGGTAGTGGATACATGGAATAGTCTTCCAGTAGAAGAGGTAGAGGTTAATACCTTAAAGGAGTTTAAGCATGCATGGGATAGGTATAAGGCTATCCTAGATATAAGATAAGGCTAGGGACTAATGAAAGTATTACTTTACTGAGAGGGTAGTGGAGACATGGAATAGTCTCCCAGTAGAAGTGGTAGAGGTTAATACAGTGAAGGAGTTTAAGCATGCGCGGGATAAGTATAAGGCTATCCTAGATATAAGATAAGGCCAGGGACTAATGAAAGTATTACTTTACTGAGAGGGTAGTGGATGTATGGAACAGTCTTCCAGTAGAAGTGGAAGAGGTTAAAACAGTGAAGGAGTTTAAGCATGCGTGGGATAGGTATAAGGCTATCCTAGATATAAGATAAGGCCAGGGACTAATGAAAGGATTACATTACTGAGAGGGTAGTGGATGTATGGAATAGTCTTCCAGTAGAAGTGGTAGAGGTTAATACAGTGAAGTAGTTTAAGCATGCATGGGATAGGTATAAGGCTATCCTAGATATAAGATAAGGCCAGGGACTAATGAAAGTATTAATTTACTGAGAGGGTAGTGGATGCATAGAATAGTCTTCCAGTAGAAGTGGTAGAGGTTAATACATTGAAGGAGTTTAAGCATGAATGGGATAGGTATAAGGCTATCCTAGATATAAGATAAGGCCAGGGAGTAATGAAAGTATTACTTTACTGAGAGGGTAGTGGATACATGGAATAGTCTTCCAGTAGAAGTGGTAGAGGTAAATACAGTGAAGGAGTTTAAGCATGCATGGGATAGGTATAAGGCTATTCTAGATATAAGATAAGGCCAGGGAATAATGAAAGTATTACATTACTGAGAGGGTAGTGGATGTATGGAATAGTCTTCCAGTAGAAGAGGTAGAGGTTAATACCTTAAAGGAGTTTAAGCATGCATGGGATAGGTATAAGGCTATCCTAGCTATAAGCTAAGGCTAGGGACTAATGAAAGTATTACTTTACTGAGAGGGTAGTGGAGACATGGAATAGTCTCCCAGTAGAAGTGGTAGAGGTTAATACAGTGAAGGAGTTTAAGCATGCGCGGGATAAGTATAAGGCTATCCTAGATATAAGATAAGGCCAGGGACTAATGAAAGTATTACTTTACTGAGAGGGTAGTGGACGTATGGAACAGTCTTCCAGTAGAAGTGGTAGAGGTTAAAACAGTGAAGGAGTTTAAGCATGCGTGGGATAGGTATAAGGCTATCCTAGATATAAGATAAGGCCAGGGACTAATGAAAGGATTACATTACTGAGAGGGTAGTGGATGTATGGAATAGTCTTCCAGTAGAAGTGGTAGAGGTTAATACAGTGAAGTAGTTTAAGCATGCATGGGATAGGTATAAGGCTATCCTAGATATAAGATAAGGCCAGGGACTAATGAAAGTATTACATTACTGAGAGGGTAGTGGGTGTATGGAATAGTCTTCCAGTAGAAGTGGAAGAGGTTAATACAGTGAAGGAGTTTAAGCATGCGTGGGATAGGTATAAGGCTATCCTAGATATAAGATAAGGCCAGGGTCTAATGAAAGTATTACATGACAGAGAGGGTAGTGGATGCATGGAATAGTCTTCCAGTAGAAGTGGTAGAGGTTAATACAGTGAAGGAGTTTAAGCATGCATGGGATAGGTATAAGGCTATCCTAGATATAAGATAAGGCCAGGGACTAATGAAAGTATTACATTACTGAGAGGGTAGTGGATGTATGGAATAGTCTTTCAGTAGAAGTGGTAGAGGTTAATACAGTGAAGGAGTTTAAGCATGCATGGGATAGGTATAAGGCTATCCTAGATATAAGATAAGGTCAGGGACTAATGAAAGTATTACATTACTGAGAGGGTAGTGGATGTATGGAATAGTCTTCCAGTAGAAGTGGTAGAGGTTAATACAGTGAAGGAGTTTAAGCATGCATGGGATAGGTATAAGGCTATCCTAGATATAAGATAAGGCCAGGGACTAATGACAGTATTACATTACTGAGAGGGTAGTGGGTGTATGGAATAGTCTTCCAGTAGAAGTGGAAGATGTTAATACAGTGAAGGAGTTTAAGCATGCATGGGATATGTATAAGGCTATCCTAGATATAAGACAAGGCCATGCACAAAGCGGAACAGTTGGGAGGCATGTAAGTGGCATTTCTGGGGTGGATTTGCATAGTTGGGTAGTGGGGCTCCGAGGCAATTTTTGCACCTGGGCCTGGTGGTTTCTAGTTACGCCTCTGCGGCCCTGCGTTTATCATCAGGTTTGCTCTTGGCTCTGACTCATAGCTGAGGCAGAGTCGGACAGGAGGCTGCGTTAGTTAAGATCCACTCTGTTGATCCACATTGATAGAAAGACAGTCGGTAACCGAACAAAGATGTTTGCTTCCTAGTGAATCATAGCCGCATCCGGTCACAGTATAATCTGGCAGGTACTATCAAACCTACCGGTCAGTATACCCTCAAACTGTGTTTCTATATTATCTACTTATACTAAATGATCTACTTATTATATATTATCTACTTATTATATATTATCTACTTATACTAAATGATCTACTTATTATATATTATCTACTTATTATATATTATCTACTTATTATATATTACCTACTTATACTAAATGATCTACTTATTATATATTACCTACTTATACTAAATGATCTACTTATTATATATTATCTACTTATTATATATTACCTACTTATACTAAATGATCTACTTATACTAAATGATCTACTTATTATATATTATCTACTTATTATATATTATCTACTTATTATATATTACCTACTTATACTAAATGATCTACTTATACTAAATGATCTACTTATTATATATTATCATATATAATGATCTACTAAATGATCTACTTATTATCTACTTATTATATATTATCTACTTATACTAAATGATCTACTTATTATATATTATCTACTTATTATATATTATCTACTTATACTAAATGATCTACTTATTATATATTATCTACTTATTATATATTATCTACTTATTATATATTATCTACTTATACTAAATGATCTACTTATTATATATTATCTACTTATTATATATTATCTACTTATACTAAATGATCTACTTATTATATATTATCATATATAATGATCTACTAAATGATCTACTTATTATATATTTTCTACTTATTATATATTATCTACTTATACTAAATGATCTACTTATTATATATTATCTACTTATTATATATTATCTACTTATACTAAATGATCTACTTATTATATATTATCTACTTATTATATATTATCTACTTATTATATATTATCTACTTATACTAAATGATCTACTTATTATATATTATCTACTTATTATATATTATCTACTTATACTAAATGATCTACTTATTATATATTATCTTTTTTTTTTATTGTTTTATTATAAACATACAAAAATGGTACTGCATATATAGCATACATACATACATAAAAGTAGCAGACACATATTGCTACATTATAAAGAATAAACCAAAGAATACACAATTTGACAAGCTGTCGTGTACATACAATAACGTTTCGTAGTTATTGACCTTACTTTATAGAACAATATTGTCATCTTTAGCTTTTCAGAGAATCAGTGCGTGCTAACATTCCAACTATCTAAAGTGGAGACCAGTGAGGGGTGGCCAATCGTCCCCTCCGACCAAGAGGGAACATAGGAGAGAGGGGGAGGGGGATGTGCGAGGCCTGTTGATATATTGTTGTTTTTCCCCGTCCGCGGGATCAATGTCCAGGGATGAGGGGCAGTTAAATGGGCGATGGCAATGAGAGCCACACTCCCCATATGTCATTATAGATGGGCAGATTCTTGTTAGCATAATAAATCGCTTTCTCCATAGAGGCCTGGTAGTCTATCTGGGTCTTAATATCAGCTAGGGTTTAGGTAGCTCCCGAAAATTAATATGGAAAAGGAATTTGTGTAGAGAAAGATCTCCAATATCTATACCAGTTTTGGAGATAAGGCTCTGAGTAATTACTTTGAGATTGTCTAGTAATTTACATTCCCACCATATATGTGCTAGTGATCCCGGAGCTAGGCCACAGCGCCAACACAGGTTTGAGGTTTGTGTCTGGAATTTACACAGTTTGGTTGGATCCATGTACCATCTATGGAGAATTTTTACATAGTTTTCTTGGATATTGATACAGCGTATATATTTTTCCTGACCTCTTCAAAAGATCTGAACCATTCTCGGGTCGAGAAGGATTCATTCATATCTATCTCCCATTTAGTGATGTTACCTAGCTTTTCTTCTTTTGTATTTAGTAGAATTATATGCCTGAGTTTAGAGGTCATTTTGGGGAGAGAGGTATGAATCAATGGCTCTAGTGGGCCCTCATCAATAATAGTAATTAGTGCTAGTGTTGCGATCACTCTTTTATATGTCAGAAATTCAGACATCTGGAGGGCGAATTCCGTTTGTAGTTGCAGGAAGGAATAAAAACCCGATTCCTTAGTAATGTCTGAGACTTTTAGGATTCCCAGATCAGACCAGCGTTTCAGGTTGAGATCCTGGGTCATCAAGACACAAGTAGCTAAGGGGGCCTCTCTGGAGATACAGTTTTTAGGATATAATCGGTCTTTAATTGGACCGATAGAGAGAAAAATCTGTTTAATAACCCTATTATCAATTTTCAACCTCCCGAAACTGGAACCTTTGCGGGTCAACTTGGGGATGACTGAACGAGAAGGCTGTAGGAATGTCAGTTTGCCGAGATAATCAGTCAGCATTCCGGTTGTGCTTACCGGGTCGGTAGCTGATGGTGAAGTTGTAGGGTTGCAGGGCTAAGCTCCACCGTAGCAACCTACCATTGTCTCCTGAGACCCGGTTAAGCCAGACCAAGGGATTGTGGTCAGTCACAAGGGAAAATTCCTGTCCCTATAAATAAGGGTTCAGCTTTTTCAGTGACCAAACCAGGGCCAAACATTCTCTCTCCCCTGCCGCATAACTCACTTCCCGGGGTAGTAGCTTTCTGCTGAGATATGCGATAGGGTGCTCCACTCCATCCTCCCCGACCTGGCTCAGCACAGCCCCCAGTCCATACATGGAACCATCTGTATGGACAAGTAAACGTTTGTTAGGGACTGGGGCAGCCAGGACAGGGGCATTCACCAGAGCTTGCTTCAATGCCTGAAACGCGGCGTCACAAGCTGGAGACCACAGGACCTGCTTAGGTAAATTCTTCTTAGTCAGGTCATTCAGGGGTTTGGCGATAGCACTGTAGTCAGGGACGAAGCGTCGGTAGTACCCTGCCATCCCTAAGAAGGCTAGTACCTGGGTCTTAGTGATAGGTGTGGGCCAGTTAGTCACTGCCTCTACCTTGGCTGGCTCTGGTCTCTGGCTCCCACTTCCCACTCTGCCATGCCTAGATGGCACTTTTCTGGCTTCAAGGTCAGGCCAGCGGCCCGAATCTTGTCCAGAACCACCCCTACATGTACTAGGTGTTCTTCCCAGGACTCACTGTAGACCGCAATGTCATCCAGGTATGCACATGCACCATACGCAGGAAAGTAGCCGGGGCATTCTTCATCCCGAATGGCATGACTCTAAATTGGTACAGGCCAAACGGGGTGACAAATGCCGACTTGGGGATAGCATCCTCGGCCAGGGGGATCTGCCAATAGCCCTTACACTGGTCTATGGTAGTCAGATAGCGCCCCCTAGCGATGCGTTCTAGTAACTCGTCCACCCGAGGCATATGGTAGGCGTCAGTGGTGGTCCGCTCGTTGAGCTGCCTATAGTCCACACAGAACCGGGTGGTCCCGTCTTTCTTAGGCACCAGGACTACAGGCGAGGCCCAAGGGCTATCGGAGTGTTCGATGACCCCAAGCTGAGTCATCTCCTGTATCTCCTTCCGCATTCTTTCTCGGACTGCTTCAGGGAGGGGGGCTGTCACAGGGGGACCAAATAATTTCCAAGGAGCTGGCAAATCCCTCATGACTCTCACATTCACATGTCTAGCGCCCACTCCCCAATCCAAATGCACCGGGGCAACAGGCAGGCGGAACACAGCGCCCCCTGCTACCCTCACCGCCACAGTGTCCCCGGTCTGCTTGTTCTCCGACACCAAGTTCTTTTGAAGTAAGGTCATAGTAGCACCGGTATCTCGCAGACCACTGACCTCTTTCCCATTTACTTTAACGGTTTGTCGGTGCTGATGTCTGTTGTCCCGGTGGGCTTTTTGAACGGGGTCTGCTTCGTGCAGGATGCCCCAACATTCCTCCTCCTCTATGCAGTGGGCAGCAGGCGGAGGGTTATGCTGGTTTACGTTGGCGGGTCTCCTCCAGGACTGTGCTTGGTTGGTGGTGTTTAACGGACACTCTGGCCTTTTTTGCCCCGGCTGCCTACATCCAAAGCACCGGATGGGTTGGGAGTAGTCCCAGGAATTAAACCGGGATTGTTGGTTATAGTTTGCAGCTGGAGGTGGTACTGTAGTGCGGTGTGCCGGGGGCTGGTAGGCATTAGTGGCCTGGGGCGTTGCTGGTCGGTACGCCACTCTGGCAGGGACTTTGGTTACAGCATGGTCCAGTTTGCGGGCATCGGTGTATACATCTGCCAGGCGGGTAGCTCCAGGTGGGTAGCTCCAGGCGGGTAGCTCCAGGTGGGTAGCTCCAGGTGGGTAGCTTCTGACTCCTGTAGGTAATTTATCAAAGAGATGTTCCAACAGGAACATCTGCAGCACCTCTTCCCCGGATACGGCTCGGCACCCCGCCATCCAGTGGTTTGCAATGCTGTGCACCCGGCATGCCCACTCAGTGTAGGAATCTCTAGCCAGCTTGTTTGTCTCTTGGAACCTCTGCCGGTATGCCTCTGGGGTAACAGCATACCTGGCTAAGAGGGCTTCTTTCACAGCCGGGTAATTTGTAATCTCCTCATCGGGAATGGCTCGGAAGGCTTCGCTTGCCCGGCCGGATAACTTCTCAGATAGAATTGTGACCCACTCCTCTGCAGGTACCTGGTGTAGGGCACACTGCCTCTCGAAATCGGCCAGGTACCCATCAATCTCCCCCTCCGCTTCTATGAAGTTTTTAAACGCAGCGAAGAGTACCTTCTTTATTCCATTATTATTAGGTACCTCCGCTGCTGCAGAGCATCTTTGTTGAAGTGCCTGGTTTGCTATCACGGCTGCTTGGACCCGCTCAATGATGTCCGGTGTAGGGTTGGGGCCAAAGTGTGCCAGCCTTATTTGTACTGCCCGGTTAAAGCGTATTTCTTCAGGTGTCAGATCCATGATGCTGGGTACATTAACCCTCATGGTTCCTTGCGCTGCATCCATTTCGAGCAACTCCGTGCTGGCTTGTCGACCTCGGTGTTCCAGTAAGTCCTTAAGAGTAGTACGCTTTAGTTTCTCATACAGTGTTTCCATCCGTCTGGGTTGTGTAGCTGACCTTCTGGGCTGTGAGAACCATCCCGTCGCTTGCCACCAGTTGTTGCGGTACACCCCGGTATAGGAGAGGTTAATACCGCTGAGGACGTTCCCTTTCCGAATGAAGAAGCAGCTAACAGCAGTTCCAATTAGCCGAACAGGAACCATACGAAATCCTTCACGAACCAAACAGCCGCACGAGTAAATCATACGAATCCCGTACCCCCAGGGACGAGACCAAGCTCCGTGTTGAGAGAATCAGACAATTCCACCCAGTAGTTTATTCGGTAGTTTGTGAAATAAATGAACGGAGGGTACGGACAGGCAATTAACCGAAAGATAGACGAAGGCAACGGAATAGAGGTATAGTTCCAAGACAGAGGGGTCTGTCACATATATTATCTAGTTATTATATATTATCTACTTATTATATAGAATCTAGTTATTATATATTATCTACTTATTATATATTATCTTATTATTATATATATTATCTACTTATTGTACATTATCTACTTATTATATATTATCTACTTATTATATATTATCTACTTATTCTATATTATCTACTTATTATATATAATCTAGTTATTCTATATTATCTACTTTTCTAAAATACCTAGTTATTCTATATTACCTACTTATTCTAAATTATCTAGTTATTATATATTATCTTCTTACTATATATTATCTAGTTATTATACATTATCTACTTGTTCTATATTATCTAGTTATTATATATTATCTACTTATTATATATTATCTTGTTATTATATATTTTATCTACTTATTATATATTATCTAGTTATCATACATTATGTACTTGTTCTATATTATCTCGTTATTATATATTATCTACTTATTCTATATTATCTAGTTATTATATATTATCTACTTATTCTATATTATTTACTTATTATATAGAATCTAATTATTATATATTATCTACTTATTCTAAATTATGTAGTTTTTCTATATTATCTACTTATTCTAACTTCTGTAGTTTTTCTATATTATTTACTTATTCTATATTATCTACTTATTTTAAATTATGTAGTTATTATATATTATCTACTTATTCTATATTATCTACGTATTCTAAATTATGTAGTTATTATATATTATCTACTTATTCTAAATTATCTCTTTATTCTATATTATCTACTTATTATATATTATTTACTTACTCTAAATGATCTACATATTATATATTATCTTGCTATCATATATTAGCTAATTATTCTGTCTAGTTCTCACATGTTATATAGTTCTTATATATAATCTAGTTATTCTGTATTTTCTACTTATTCTATATTATCTACTTATTGTACATTATCTACTTATTATATATTATCTACTTATTCTATATTATCTACTTATTATATATAATCTAGTTATTCTATATTATCTACTTTTCTAAATTACCTAGTTATTCTATATTACCTACTTATTCTAAATTATCTAGTTATTATATATTATCTTCTTACTATATATTATCTAGTTATTATACATTATCTACTTGTTCTATATTATCTAGCTATTATATATTATCTACTTATTATATATTATCTTGTTATTATATATTTTATCTACTTATTATATATTATCTAGTTATCATACATTATCTACTTGTTCTATATTATCTCGTTATTATATATTATCTACTTATTCTATATTATCTAGTTATTATATATTATCTACTTATTCTATATTATTTACTTATTATTTAGAATCTAATTATTATATATTATCTACTTATTCTAAATTATGTAGTTTTTCTATATTATCTACTTATTCTAACTTCTGTAGTTTTTCTATATTATTTACTTATTCTATATTATCTACTTATTTTAAATTATGTAGTTATTATATATTATCTACTTATTCTATATTATCCACGTATTCTAAATTATGTAGTTATTATATATTATCTACTTATTCTAAATTATCTCTTTATTCTATATTATCTACTTATTATATATTATTTACTTACTCTAAATGATCTACATATTATATATTATCTTGCTATCATATATTAGCTAATTATTCTGTCTAGTTCTTACATGTTATATAGTTCGTATATATAATCTAGTTATTCTGTATTTTCTACTTATTCTTTATTATCTACTTATTCTAAATTATCTAGTTATTATATATTATCTACGTATTAACATAGAAACATAGAATGTGTTGGCACATAAGAACCATTCGGTCCATCTAGTCTGCCCAATTTTTCTAAATACTTTTATTAGTCCCCTGTTCCCATAGCTAGGATAGCCTTGTGTCTATCCCACGCATGCTTAAAATTCTTGACTGTGTTTACCTCTACCACTTCTGCTGGAAGACTATTCCATACATCCACTACCCTCTCAGTAAGGTAATACTTTTATTAGTCCCTGGTCTTATCTTATATCCAGGATAGCCTTATACCTATCCCACGCATGCTTAAACTCCATCACTGTATTAACCTCTACCACTTCTACTGGAAGACTATTCCATTAATCCACTACCCTCTCAGTATTGTAATACTTTCATTAGTCCCTGACCTTATCTTATATCTAGGATAGTCTTATACCTATCCCACGCATGCTTAAACTCCTTCACTGTATAAACCTCTACCACTTCCACTGGAAGACTATTCCATGCATCCACTACCCTCTCAGTAATGTAATACTTTCATTAGTCCCTGGCCTTATCTTATATCTAGGATAGCCTTATACCTCTCCCATGCATGCTAAAACTCCTTCACTGTATTAACCTCTACCACTTCTACTGGAAGACTATTCCATGCATCCACTACCCTCTCAGTAAAGTAATACTTTCATTAGTCCTTGGCTTTATCTTATATCCAGGATAGCCTTATACCTATCCCATGCATGCTTAAACTCCTTCACTGTATTAACCTCTACCACTTCTACTGGAAGACTATTCCATGCATCCACTACCCTCTCAGTAAAGTAATACTTTCATTAGTCCCTGGCTTTATCTTATATCCAGGATAGCCTTATACCTATCCCATGCATGCTTAAACTCCTTCACTGTATTAACCTCTACCACTTCTACTGGAAGACTATTCCATGCATCCACTACCCTCTCAGTAAAGTAATACTTTCATTAGTCCCTGGCCTTATCTTATATCTAGGATAGCCTTATACCTATCCCATGCATGCTTAAACTCCTTCACTGTATTAACCTCTACCACTTCTACTGGAAGACTATTCCATACATCCACTACCCTCTCAGTATTGTAATACTTTCATTAGTCCCTGACCTTATCTTATATCTAGGATAGCCTTATACCTATCCCATGCATGCTTAAACTCCTTCACTGTATTAACCTCTACCACTTCTACTGGAAGACTATTCCATACATCCACTACCCTCTCAGTAATGTAATACTTTCATTAGTCCCTGGCCTTATCTTATATCTAGGATAGCCTTATACCTATCCCATGCATGCTTAAACTCCTCACTGTATTAACCACTACCACTTCTACTGGAAGACTATTCCATAGATCCACTACCCTCTCAGTAAAGTAATACTTTCATTAGTCCCTGGGCTTATCTTATATCTAGGATAGCCTTATACCTATCCCATGCATGCTTAAACTCCTTCACTGTATTAACCTCTACCACTTCTACTGGAACACTATTCCATACATCCACTACCCTCTCAGTAATGTAATACTTTCATTAGTCCCTGGCCTTATCTTATATCTTGGATAGCCTTATACCTATCCCATGCATGCTTAAACTCATTTCACCCACTGTATTATATATTATCTACTTATTACATATTATTTAGCTATGTATGTATTATCTAGTTATCCTGTATGATTTAGTTATCATGTATGATCTAGTTATTCTATGATATCTAGTTATCCTGTATGATCTAGTTATTCTATATCTAGTTATCCTGTATGATCTAGTTATTCTATGATATCTAGTTATCCTGTATGATCTAGTTATTCTAAGATATCTAGTTATCCTGTATGATCTAGTTATTCTATGATAACTCGTTATCCTGTATGATCTAGTTATTCTATGATATCTAGTTGTCCTGTATTATCTAGTTATTCTATGATATCTAGTTATCCTGTATGATCTAGTTATTCTATATCTAGTTATTCTATGATATCTAGTTATCCTGTATGATCTAGTTATCCTGTATGATTTAGTTATCATGTATGATCTAGTTATTCTATGATATCTAGTTATCCTGTATCATCTAGTTATTCTATATCTAGTTATCATGTATGATCTAGTTATTCTATATCTAGTTATCCTGTATGATATCACGTTATCCTGTATGATATCACGTTATCCTGTATGATCTAGTTATTCTGATATCTAGTTATCCTGTATGATCTAGTTATCCTTTATGATCTAGTTATTCTATGATAACTCGTTATCCTGTATGATCTAGTTATTCTATGATATCTAGTTATCCTGTATGATCTAGTTATTCTATGATATCTAGTTATCCTGTATGATCTAGTTATTCTATGATATCTAGTTATCCTGTATGATCTAGTTATTCTATATCTAGTTATCCTGTATTATCTAGTTATTCTATGATATCTAGTTATCCTGTATGATCTAGTTATTCTATATCTAGTTATCCTGTATGATCTAGTTATTCTATGATATCTAGTTATCCTGTATGATCTAGTTATTCTATGATATCACGTTATCCTGTATGATCTAGTTATTCTATGATAACTCGTTATCCTGTATGATCTAGTTATTCTATGATATCTAGTTATCCTGTATGATCTAGTTATTCCATGATATCTAGTTATCCTGTATGATCTAGTTATTCTATATCTAGTTATCCTGTATTATCTAGTTATTCTATGATATCTAGTTATCCTGTATGATCTAGTTATTCTATATCTAGTTATCCTGTATGATCTAGTTATTCTATGATATCTAGTTATCCTGTATGATCTAGTTATTCTATGATATCACGTTATCCTGTATGATCTAGTTATTCTATGATATCTAGTTATCCTGTATGATCTAGTTATTCTATGATATCTAGTTATCCTGTATGATCTAGTTATTCTATGATATCTAGTTATCCTGTATGATCTAGTTATTCTATATCTAGTTATCCTGTATTATCTAGTTATTCTATGATATCACGTTATCCTGTATGATCTAGTTATTCTATGATAACTCGTTATCCTGTATGATCTAGTTATTCTATGATATCACGTTATCCTGTATGATATCACGTTATCCTGTATGATCTAGTTATTCTATGATATCTAGTTATCCTGTATGATCTAGTTATTCTATGATATCACGTTATCCTGTATGATATCACGTTATCCTGTATGATCTAGTTATCCCGTATGATCTAGTTATTCTATGATATCACGTTATCCTGTATGATCTAGTTATTCTATGATATCTAGTTATCCTGTATGATCTAGTTATTCTATGATATCACGTTATCCTGTATGATCTAGTTATTCTATGATAACTCGTTATCCTGTATGATCTAGTTATTCTATGATAACTCGTTATCCTGTATGATCTAGTTATTCTATGATATCTAATTATCCTGTATGATCTAGTTATTCTAAGATATCTAGTTATCCTGTATGATCTAGTTATTCTATGATATCACGTTATCCTGTATGATCTAGTTATTCTAAGATATCTAGTTATCCTGTATGATCTAGTTATTCTATGATATCACGTTATCCTGTATGATATCACGTTATCCTGTATGATCTAGTTATTCTAAGATATCTAGTTATCCTGTATGATCTAGTTATTCTATGATAACTAGTTATCCTGTATGATCTAGTTATTCTATGATATCTAGTTATCCTGTATGATCTAGTTATTCTATGATATCACGTTATCCTGTATGATCTAGTTATTCTATGATAACTCGTTATCCTGTATGATCTAGTTATTCTATGATAACTCGTTATCCTGTATGATCTAGTTATTCTATGATATCTAATTATCCTGTATGATCTAGTTATTCTAAGATATCTAGTTATCCTGTATGATCTAGTTATTCTATGATATCACGTTATCCTGTATGATCTAGTTATTCTAAGATATCTAGTTATCCTGTATGATCTAGTTATTCTATGATATCACGTTATTCTGTATGATCTAGTTATCCTGTATGATCTAGTTATCCTGTATGATCTAGTTATTCTATGATAACTCGTTATCCTGTATGATCTAGTTATCCTGTATGATCTAGTTATCCTGTATGATCTAGTTATTCTATGATATCACGTTATCCTGTATTATCTAGTTATTCTATGATATCACGTTATCCTGTATGATCTAGTTATTCTATGATAACTCGTTATCCTGTATGATCTAGTTATTCTATGATATCACGTTATCCTGTATGATATCACGTTATCCTGTATGATCTAGTTATTCTATGATATCTAGTTATCCTGTATGATCTAGTTATTCTATGATATCACGTTATCCTGTATGATATCACGTTATCCTGTATGATCTAGTTATCCCGTATGATCTAGTTATTCTATGATATCACGTTATCCTGTATGATCTAGTTATTCTATGATATCTAGTTATCCTGTATGATCTAGTTATTCTATGATATCACGTTATCCTGTATGATCTAGTTATTCTATGATAACTCGTTATCCTGTATGATCTAGTTATTCTATGATAACTCGTTATCCTGTATGATCTAGTTATTCTATGATATCTAATTATCCTGTATGATCTAGTTATTCTAAGATATCTAGTTATCCTGTATGATCTAGTTATTCTATGATATCACGTTATCCTGTATGATCTAGTTATTCTAAGATATCTAGTTATCCTGTATGATCTAGTTATTCTATGATAACTAGTTATCCTGTATGATCTAGTTATTCTATGATATCTAGTTATCCTGTATGATCTAGTTATTCTATGATATCACGTTATCCTGTATGATCTAGTTATTCTATGATAACTCGTTATCCTGTATGATCTAGTTATTCTATGATAACTCGTTATCCTGTATGATCTAGTTATTCTATGATATCTAATTATCCTGTATGATCTAGTTATTCTAAGATATCTAGTTATCCTGTATGATCTAGTTATTCTATGATATCACGTTATCCTGTATGATCTAGTTATTCTAAGATATCTAGTTATCCTGTATGATCTAGTTATTCTATGATATCACGTTATCCTGTATGATCTAGTTATCCTGTATGATCTAGTTATCCTGTATGATCTAGTTATTCTATGATAACTCGTTATCCTGTATGATCTAGTTATCCTGTATGATCTAGTTATTCTATGATATCACGTTATCCTGTATGATCTAGTTATTCTATGATATCACGTTATCCTGTATGATCTAGTTATTCTATGATAACTCGTTATCCTGTATGATCTAGTTATTCTATGATATCACGTTATCCTGTATGATATCACGTTATCCTGTATGATCTAGTTATTCTATGATATCTAGTTATCCTGTATGATCTAGTTATTCTATGATATCACGTTATCCTGTATGATATCACGTTATCCTGTATGATCTAGTTATCCCGTATGATCTATTTATTCTATGATATCACGTTATCCTGTATGATCTAGTTATTCTATGATATCTAGTTATCCTGTATGATCTAGTTATTCTATGATATCACGTTATCCTGTATGATCTAGTTATTCTATGATAACTCGTTATCCTGTATGATCTAGTTATTCTATGATAACTCGTTATCCTGTATGATCTAGTTATTCTATGATATCTAATTATCCTGTATGATCTAGTTATTCTAAGATATCTAGTTATCCTGTATGATCTAGTTATTCTATGATATCACGTTATCCTGTATGATCTAGTTATTCTAAGATATCTAATTATCCTGTATGATCTAGTTATTCTATGATAACTAGTTATCCTGTATGATCTAGTTATTCTATGATATCTAGTTATCCTGTATGATCTAGTTATTCTATGATATCACGTTATCCTGTATGATCTAGTTATTCTATGATAACTCGTTATCCTGTATGATCTAGTTATTCTATGATAACTCGTTATCCTGTATGATCTAGTTATTCTATGATATCTAATTATCCTGTATGATCTAGTTATTCTAAGATATCTAGTTATCCTGTATGATCTAGTTATTCTATGATATCACGTTATCCTGTATGATCTAGTTATTCTAAGATATCTAGTTATCCTGTATGATCTAGTTATTCTATGATATCTAATTATCCTGTATGATCTAGTTATTCTAAGATATCTAGTTATCCTGTATGATCTAGTTATTCTATGATATCTAATTATCCTGTATGATCTAGTTATTCTATGATATCTAGTTATCCTGTATGATCTAGTTATTCTATGATATCACGTTATCCTGTATGATCTAGTTATCCTGTATGATCTAGTTATCCTGTATTATCTAGTTATTCTATGATAACTCGTTATCCTGTATGATCTAGTTATTCTATGATATCACGTTATCCCGTATTATCTAGTTATCCTGTATGATATCACGTTATCCTGTATGATCTAGTTATTCTATGATATCACGTTATCCTGTATGATCTAGTTATTCTATGATATCACGTTATCCTGTATGATATCACGTTATCCTGTATGATATCACGTTATCCTGTATGATCTAGTTATTCTATGATATCACGTTATCCTGTATGATCTAGTTATTCTATGATATCACGTTATCCTGTATGATATCACGTTATCCTGTATGATCTAGTTATTCTATGATATCACGTTATCCTGTATGATATCACGTTATCCTGTATGATCTAGTTATTCTATGATATCACGTTATCCTGTATGATCTAGTTATTCTATGATATCTAATTATCCTGTATGATCTAGTTATTCTATGATATCACGTTATCCTGTATGATCTAGTTATTCTATGATAACTCGTTATCCTGTATGATCTAGTTATCCCGTATGATCTAGTTATTCTATGATATCACGTTATCCTGTATGATCTAGTTATTCTATGATATCTAGTTATCCTGTATGATCTAGTTATTCTATATCACGTTATCCTGTATGATATCACGTTATCCTGTATGATATCTAGTTATCCTGTATGATATCTAGTTATCCTGTATGATATCTAGTTATCCTGTATGATCTAGTTATCCTGTATGATCTAGTTATTCTATGATATCACGTTATCCTGTATGATATCACGTTATCCTGTATGATCTAGTTATCCTGTATGATCTAGTTATCCCGTATGATCTAGTTATCCCGTATGATCTAGTTATGTTATATCATCTAGTAATGCTGTTTACCTGCCTTGTGACTTTGTCTTGTAATATTCCTCCGTTGTACCTTGACCATATCCGTGTATGACCCGGCCTGCTGACTATTCAATTGCGCTCTCGGTCAGTGTACACGGTCTCAGTCAGTATGGGGTCTGTCAGTGCACGGTCTCAGTCAGTATGGGGTCTGTCAGTGTGCCCTCTCAGTCAGTATGGGGTCTGTCAGTGTGCCCTCTCAGTCAGTATGGGGTCTGTCAGTGTACACGGTCTCAGTCAGTATGGGGTCTGTCAGTGCGCGGTCTCAGTCAGTATGGGGTCTGTCAGTGCGCGGTCTCAGTCAGTATGGGGTCTGTCAGTGCGCAGTCTCGGTCAGTATGGGGTCTGTCAGTGCGCAGTCTCGGTCAGTGTGCTCGGTCTCAGTCAGTATGGGGTCTGTCAGTGCGCGGTCTCAGTCAGTATGGGGTCTGTCAGTGCGCGGTCTCAGTCAGTATGGGGTCTGTCAGTGCGCGGTCTCAGTCAGTATGGGGTCTGTCAGTGCGCGGTCTCAGTCAGTATGGGGTCTGTCAGTGCGCGGTCTCAGTCAGTATGGGGTCTGTCAGTGCGCGGTCTCAGTCAGTATGGGGTCTGTCAGTGCGCGGTCTCAGTCAGTATGGGGTCTGTCAGTGCGCGGTCTCAGTCAGTATGTGGTCTGTCAGTGCGCGGTCTCAGTCAGTATGGGGTCTGTCAGTGCGCGGTCTCAGTCAGTATGGGGTCTGTCAGTGCGCGGTCTCAGTCATTATGGGGTCTGTCAGTGCGCGGTCTCAGTCAGTATGGGGTCTGTCAGTGCGCGGTCTCAGTCAGTATGGGGTCTGTCAGTGCGCGGTCTCAGTCAGTATGGGGTCTGTCAGTGCGCGGTCTCAGTCAGTATGGGGTCTGTCAGTGCGCGGTCTCAGTCAGTATGGGGTCTGTCAGTGCGCGGTCTCAGTCAGTATGGGGTCTGTCAGTGCGCGGTCTCAGTCAGTATGGGGTCTGTCAGTGCGCAGTCTCGGTCAGTGTGCGCGGTCTCAGTCAGTATGGGGTCTGTCAGTGCACGGTCTCAGTCAGTATGGGGTCTGTCAGTGCACGGTCTCAGTCAGTATGGAGTCTGTCAGTGCGCAGTCTCGGTCAGTGTGCGCGGTCTCAGTCAGTATGGGGTCTGTCAGTGCGCAGTCTCAGTCAGTATGGGGTCTGTCAGTGCGCAGTCTCAGTCAGTATGGGGTCTGTCAGTGCGCGGTCTCAGTCAGTATGGGGTCTGTCAGTGTGCCCTCTCAGTCAGTATGGGAGTATGGGGTCTGTCAGTGCGCGGTCTCAGTCAGTATGGGGTCTGTCAGTGCGCGGTCTCAGTCAGTATGGGGTCTGTCAGTGTGCCCTCTCAGTCAGTATGGGGTCTGTCAGTGCGCGGTCTCAGTCAGTATGGGGTCTGTCAGTGCGCGGTCTCAGTCAGTATGGGGTCTGTCAGTACGCGGTCTCAGTCAGTATGGGGTCTGTCAGTGTGCCCTCTCAGTCAGTATGGGGTCTGTCAGTGCGCGGTCTCAGTCAGTATGGGGTCTGTCAGTGCGCAGTCTGAGTCAGTATGGGGTCTGTCAGTGCGCGGTCTCAGTCAGTATGGGGTCTGTCAGTACACGGTCTCAGTCAGTATGGGGTCTGTCAGTGCGCGGTCTCAGTCAGTATGGGGTCTGTCAGTGTGCCCTCTCAGTCAGTATGGGGTCTGTCAGTGCGCGGTCTCAGTCAGTATGGGGTCTGTCAGTGCGCAGTCTGAGTCAGTATGGGGTCTGTCAGTGCGCGGTCTCAGTCAGTATGGGGTCTGTCAGTGTGCCCTCTCAGTCAGTATGGGGTCTGTCAGTGCGCGGTCTCAGTCAGTATGGGGTCTGTCAGTGCGCAGTCTCAGTCAGTATGGGGTCTGTCAGTGCGCAGTCTCAGTCAGTATGGGGTCTGTCAGTGCGCCCTCTCAGTCAGTATGGGGTCTGTCAGTGCGCAGTCTCGGTCAGTGTGAGCGGTCTCAGTCAGTATGGGGTCTGTCAGTGCGCAGTCTCAGTCAGTATGGGGTCTGTCAGTGCGCAGTCTCAGTCAGTATGGGGTCTGTCAGTGCGCGGTCTCGGTCAGTGTGCGCAGTCTCAGTCAGTATGGGGTCTGTCAGTGCGCGGTCTCGGTCAGTGTGCGCGGTCTCAGTCAGTATGGGGACTGTCAGTGCGCGGTCTCAGTCAGTATGGAGTCGGTCAGTGTGCCCTCTCAGTCAGTATGGGGTCTGTCAGTAAGCGGTCTCAGTCAGTATGGGGTCTATCAGTGCGCAGTCTCAGTCAGTATGGGGTCTATCAGTGCGCAGTCTCAGTCAGTATGGGGTCTGTCAGTGCGCAGTCTCGGTCAGTGTGCGCGGTCTCAGTCAGTATGGGGTCTGTCAGTGCGCAGTCTCAGTCAGTATGGGGTCTGTCAGTGCGCAGTCTCAGTCAGTATGGGGTCTGTCAGTGCGCAGTCTCAGTCAGTATGGGGTCTGTCAGTGCGCAGTCTCAGTCAGTATGGGGTCTGTCAGTGCGCAGTCTCAGTCAGTATGGGGTCTGTCAGTGCGCAGTCTCAGTCAGTATGGGGTCTGTCAGTGCGCGGTCTCGGTCAGTGTGCGCGGTCTCAGTCAGTATGGGGACTGTCAGTGCGCGGTCTCAGTCAGTATGGAGTCAGTCAGTGTGCCCTCTCAGTCAGTATGGGGTCTGTCAGTAAGCGGTCTCAGTCAGTATGGGGTCTATCAGTGCGCAGTCTCAGTCAGTATGGGGTCTATCAGTGCGCAGTCTCAGTCAGTATGGGGTCTGTCAGTGCGCGGTCTCAGTCAGTATGGAGTCGGTCAGTGTGCCCTCTCAGTCAGTATGGGGTCTGTCAGTGCGCAGTCTCAGTCAGTGTGCCCTCTCAGTCAGTATGGGGTCTATCAGTGCGCAGTCTCAGTCAGTATGGGGTCTGTCAGTGCGCAGTCTCAGTCAGTATGGGGTCTGTCAGTGCGCGGTCTCAGTCAGTATGGGGTCTATCAGTGCGCAGTCTCAGTCAGTATGGGGTCTGTCAGTGCGCGGTCTCAGTCAGTATGGGGTCTGTCAGTGTGCCCTCTCAGTCAGTATGGGGTCTGTCAGTGCGCGGTCTCAGTCAGTATGGGGTCTGTCAGTGTGCCCTCTCAGTCAGTATGGGGTCTGTCAGTACGCGGTCTCAGTCATTATGGGGTCTGTCAGTGTGCCTTCTCAGTCAGTATGGGAGGATTACTGGTTAATAAGAGTGGGCGTCCCAGGGAGGGTTACTGCTTAATAAGAGTGGGCGTCCCCGGGAGGGTTACTGGTTAATAAGAGTGGGCGTCCCCGGGAGGGTTACTGGGTAATAAGAGTGGGCGTCCCCGGGAGGGTTACTGGTTAATAAGAGTGGGCGTCCCCGGGAGGGTTACTGGTTAATAAGAGTGGGCGTCCCCGGGAGGGCTACTGGTTAATACGAGTGGGCGTCCCCGGGAGGATTACTGGTTAATAAGAGTGGGCGTCCCCGAGAGGATTACTGGGTAATAAGAGTGGGCGTCCCCGGGAGGGTTACTGGGTAATAAGAGTGGGCGTCCCAGGGAGGGTTACTGCTTAATAAGAGTGGGCGTCCCCGGGAGGATTACTGGTTAATAAGAGTGGGCGTCCCCGGGAGGGCTACTGGTTAATAAGAGTGGGCGTCCCCGGGAGGGTTACTGGTTAATAAGAGTGGGCGTCCCCAGGAGGAGAGTGGGCGTCCCCGGGAGGGTTACTGGTTAATAAGAGTGGGCGTCCCCGGGAGGAGAGTGGGCGTCCCCGGGAGGGTTACTGGGTAATAAGAGTGGGCGTCCCCGGGAGGGTTACTGGTTAATAAGAGTGGGCGTCCCCGGGAGGGTTACTGGTTAATAAGAGTGGGCGTCCCCGGGAGGAGAGTGGGCGTCCCCGGGAGGGTTACTGGGTAATAAGAGTGGGCGTCCCCGGGAGGGTTACTGGTTAATAAGAGTGGGCGTCCCCGGGAGGGTTACTGGTTAATAAGAGTGGGCGTCCCCGGGAGGAGAGTGGGCGTCCCCGGGTGTGAAGGTGTACTGCAATCTATGAGCCTACACATGTACACGTCTTGTGCCGTCCCCCTTCCCCAGTGAAAGCCAATCACACTGTTTCCAAACTTTATTCCAAAATTCATGACAAAATAAGTTTTCAATAAAAAATAAGAATCCATAGAAAGCCCCCCAACTGTACAGAAAGATAAGGCACTGACACCCCACATCATAATGTACCCCAACATACAACCCCATATTCTGCCTTGGATGTAAATATATACATTATATACACAGATTTCTATACAGCCGACGCTGTATCCAGCTATAGTCACCTTCTCTTCTCTTTCACACTGTACGACAAGACCAGGGGAGCTGGCTGGAAAACAAACACAAACCCATTAATACGAGTGCAGCCCCCCACAGATTACTACTCTATACTACTGAGGCCCCCCACAGATTACTACTCTATACTACTGAGGCCCCCCACAGGTTACTACTCCATACTACTGAGGCCCCCCACAGGTTACTACTCTATACAACTGAGGCCCCCCACAGGTTACTACTCTATACAACTGAGGCCCCCCACAGGTTACTACTCCATACAACTGAGGCCCCCCACAGGTTACTACTCTATACTACTGAGGCCCCCCCCCAGGTTACTACTCTATACTACTGAGGCCCCCCCCCCGGTTACTACTCTATACTACTGAGGCCCCCCCCCCACAGGTTACTACTCTATACTACTGAGGCCCCCCACAGGTTACTACTCTATACTACTGAGGCCCCCCACAGGTTACTACTCTATACAACTGAGGCCCCCCACAGGTTACTACTCTATACTACTGAGGCCCCCCACAGGTTACTACTCTATACTACTGAGGCCCCCCACAGGTTACTACTCTATACAACTGAGGCCCCCCACAGGTTACTACTCTATACTACTGAGGCCCCCCACAGGTTACTACTCTATACTACTGAGGCCCCCCACAGGTTACTACTCTATACAACTGAGGCCCCCCACAGGTTACTACTCTATACTACTGAGGCCCCCCCACAGGTTACTACTCTATACAACTGAGGCCCCCCACAGGTTACTACTCCATACTACTGAGGCCCCCCACAGGTTACTACTCTATACTACTGAGGCCCAGGGGAGTTACAGACTGATACAAGTGGCCACTCACCCTCCTGTACCAACCAAGTGGCCACTCACCCTCCTGTACCAACCAAGTGGGCACTCACCCTCCTGTACCAACCAAGTGGGCACTCACCCACGCTTACCAACGAGTGGGCACTCACCCTCCCTTACCAACGAGTGGGCACTCACCCTCCCTTACCAACGAGTGGGCACTCACCCTCCCTTACCAACGAGTGGGCACTCACCTTCCCGTACCAGTGAGTGAGCCACAGCTGCTTCATGGTCATGTGATCAGGCAGAGTTTCGTTTCCAAAGAGCAGCTGCACCTGCACATGCACAAGGGGTTAACAAACAGCTCAAGGGGGAGGCAGCGCCAACGCGCAGCTCGAGGGGGAGGCAGCGCTAACACACAGAGGGAGGGGAGATACTTACATGTGGGGGGGGCACACTCAGCCTGTGACACAGGACTCTGCGCAGGTGGCGAATCTCAGAACGTACAGAACACCGGACGTATTTTTGCTGTAAGGGGCGGAGCAGATAACAACCAATCAGGAGAGGGGTCCGCTCGCAGGCAGTGTGGGGGTCCCAGGCATCATACACATATAACATTCCCTATCTAACCCCTAGCTGTGTGTGTGGGGTCCGCTCGCAGGCAGTGTGGGGGTCCCAGGCATCATACACATATAACATTCCCTATCTAACCCCTAGCTGTGCGTGTGGGGTCTGCACGCAGGCAGTGTGGGGGTCCCAGGCATCATACACATATAACATTCCCTATCTAACCCCTAGCTGTGCGTGTGGGGTCTGCACGCAGGCAGTGTGGGGGTCCCAGGCATCGTACACATATAACATTCCCTATCTAACCCCTAGCTGTGCGTGTGGGATCAGCTCGCAGGCAGTGTGGGGGTCCCAGGCATCATACACATATAACATTCCCTATCTAACCCCTAGCTGTGCGTGTGGGGTCAGCTCGCAGGCAGTGTGGGGGTCCCAGGCATCATACACATATAACATTCCCTATCTAACCCCTAGCTGTGTGTGTGGGGTCTGCACGCAGGCAGTGTGGGGGTCCCAGGCATCGTACACATATAACATTCCCTATCTAACCCCTAGCTGTGCGTGTGGGGTCCGCTCGCAGGCAGTGTGGGGGTCCCAGGCATCATACACATATAACATTCCCTATCTAACCCCTAGCTGTGCGTGTGGGGTCAGCTCGCAGGCAGTGTGGGGGTCCCAGGCATCATACACATATAACATTCCCTATCTAACCCCTAGCTGTGCGTGTGGGGTCCGCTCGCAGGCAGTGTGGGGGTCCCAGGCATCATACACATATAACATTCCCTATCTAACCCCTAGCTGTGTGTGTAGGGTCCGTTCGCAGGCAGTGTGGGGGTCCCAGGCATCATACACATATAACATTCCCTATCTAACCCCTAGCTGTGCGTGTGGGGTCAGCTCGCAGGCAGTGTGGGGGTCCCAGGCATCATACACATATAACATTCCCTATCTAACCCCTAGCTGTGCGTGTGGGGTCAGCTCGCAGGCAGTGTGGGGGTCCCAGGCATCATACACATATAACATTCCCTATCTAACCCCTAGCTGTGCGTGTGGGGTCTGCACGCAGGCAGTGTGGGGGTCCCAGGCATCATACACATATAACATTCCCTATCAAACCCGTAGCTGAGTGTGTGGTGTCTGCACGCAGGCAGTGTGGGGGTCCCAGGCATCGTACACATATAACATTCCCTATCTAACCCCTAGCTGTGCGTGTGGGGGTCCCAGGCATCATACACATATAACATTCCCTATCTAACCCCTAGCTGTGCGTGTGGGGTCCGCTCGCAGGCAGTGTGGGGGTCCCAGGCATCATACACATATAACATTCCGTATCTAACCCCTAGCTGTGCGTGTGGGGTCTGCACGCAGGCAGTGTGGGGGTCCCAGGCATCATACACATATAACATTCCCTATCTAACCCCTAGCTGTGCGTGTGGGGTCTGCACGCAGGCAGTGTGGGGGTCCCAGGCATCATACACATATAACATTCCCTATCTAACCCCTAGCTGTGCGTGTGGGGTCTGCACGCAGGCAGTGTGGGGGTCCCAGGCATCGTACACATATAACATTCCCTATGTAACCCCTAGCTGTGCGTGTGGGGTCTGCTCGCAGGCAGTGTGGGGGTCCCAGGTATCATACACATATAACATTCCCTATCTAACCCCTAGCTGTGCGTTTGGGGTCCGCACGCAGGCAGTGTGGGGGTCCCAGGTATCATACACATATAACATTCCCTATCTAACCCCTAGCTGTGCGTGTGGGGTCAGCTCGCAGGCAGTGTGGGGGTCCCAGGCATCATACACATATAAAACATTCCCTATCTAACCCCTAGCTGTGCGTGTAGGGTCCGCTCGCAGGCAGTGTGGGGGTCCCAGGCATCATACACATATAACATTCCCTATCTAACCCCTAGCTGTGTGTGTAGGGTCCGCTCGCAGGCAGTGTGGGGGTCCCAGGCATCATACACATATAACATTCCCTATCTAACCCCTAGCTGTGCGTGTGGGGTCCGCTCGCAGGCAGTGTGGGGGTCCCAGGCATCATACACATATAACATTCCCTATCTAACCCCTAGCTGTGCGTGTGGGGTCCGCTCGCAGGCAGTGTGGGGGTCCCAGGCATCATACACATATAACATTCCCTATCTAATTCCTAGCTGTGCGTGTGGGGTCCGCTCGCAGGCAGTGTGGGGGTCCCACGCATCATACACATATAACATTCCCTATCTAACCCCTAGCTGTGCGTGTGGGGTCAGCTCGCAGGCAGTGTGGGGGTCCCAGGCATCATACACATATAACATTCCCTATCTAACCCCTAGCTGTGCGTGTGGGGTCAGCTCGCAGGCAGTGTGGGAGTCCCAGGCATCATACACATATAACATTCCCTATCTAACCCCTAGATGTGCGTGTGGGGTCCGCTCGCAGGCAGTGTGGGGTCCGCTCCCAGGCAGTGTGGGGGTCTTTACCTGCAGGATAGATTTCTTCTTGTCTTTTCCAGAACTGCCAACAAAATACAGAGAGAATGAGAACAGTGAGAATGAGAACTGCCCATCACTGCAGCCCCGATGCCCCACCCACGTGCCCAGTCTGGCCCCACCCACAGCAATACCCTCCTAACAATACCCCCCAACCCCCACTCTCTGCCGCTATCCTAGCACCATACCCCCCGATCCACCCTCCCATCCTTGGTGTTGCTCACCTGACTTTCTCCAGACACAGGCTGACCTGGTCATCATTGCGGTAATAGTGGGAGGTGCTCTGAGAAACCGCTAGCGAGAGAGACAGCCGCGAGACATCCCCAACCGGATCTAAGAGACAGAGAAACCGCTGCATGACAGGGAAAGCCAGAGACCGCCAAGAGTTACACCTCCACGGAGAAGAAATTACCTTCAACGGAGCAGGACTGCAACACTCGCTCCAAACCACGCGACTGATAGAAATCCCGGATACGGTTATCCTCGTCTGACCACGTCACCAAGAGGGAGAGATAATACAGGAAGAATAATGAGATCCCCAAATTAATCAACTACATCCCTGACTACTCATCATCACAGCCTCGCTCCGATACAGCTACTCATCATCACAGCCTCGCTCCGATACAGCTACTCATCATCACAGCCTCGCTCCGATACAGCTACTCATCATCACAGCCTCGCTCTGATACAGCTACTCATCATCACAGCCTCGCTCCGATACAGCTACTCATCATCACAGCCTCGCTCTGATACAGCTACTCATCATCACAGCCTCGCTCCGATACAGCTACTCATCATCACAGCCTCGCTCCGATACAGCTACTCATCATCACAGCCTCGCTCCGATACAGCTACTCATCATCACAGCCTCGCTCCGATACAGCTACTCATCATCACAGCCTCGCTCCGATACAGCTACTCATCATCACAGCCTCGCTCTGATACAGCTACTCATCATCACAGCCTCGCTCTGATACAGCTACTCATCATCACAGCCTCGCTCCGATACAGCTACTCATCATCACAGCCTCGCTCCGATACAGCTACTCATCATCACAGCCTCGCTCCGATACAGCTACTCATCATCACAGCCTCGCTCTGATACAGCTACTCATCATCACAGCCTCGCTCTGATACAGCTACTCATCATTACAGCCTCGCTCCGATACAGCTACTCATCATCACAGCCTCGCTCTGATACAGCTACTCATCATCACAGCCTCGCTCTGATACAGCTACTCATCATCACAGCCTCGCTCCGATACAGCTACTCATCATCACAGCCTCGCTCTGATACAGCTACTCATCATCACAGCCTCGCTCCGATACAGCTACTCATCATCACAGCCTCGCTCCGATACAGCTACTCATCATCACAGCCTCGCTCCGATACAGCTACTCATCATTACAGCCTCGCTCCGATACAGCTACTCATCATCACAGCCTCGCTCATCACTAGTAAAGCAGTAGTAATTATTACAGCCTCGCTCCGATATGGCTACTCATCACTAGTAAAGCAGTAGTAATTATTACAGCCTCGCTCCGATATGGCTACTCATCACTAGAAAAGCAGTAGTAATTATTACAGCCTCGCTCCGATATGGCTACTCATCACTAGTAAAGCAGAAGTAATTATTACAGCCTCGCTCCGATATGGCTACTCATCACAAGTAAAGCAGTAGTAATTATTACAGCCTCGCTCATCACTAGTAAAGCAGTAGTAATTATTACAGCCTCGCTCCGATATGGCTACTCATCACTAGTAAAGCAGTAGTAATTATTACAGCCTCGCTCCGATACAGCTACTCATCACTAGTAAAGCAGTAGTAATTATTACAGCCTCGCTCCGATACAGCTACTCATCACAAGTAAAGCAGAAGTAATCATTACAGTCTCACTCCGATACAGCTACTCATCACTAGTAAAGCAGTAGTAATCATTACAGCCTCACTCCGATACAGCTACTCATCACTAGTAAAGCAGTAGTAATCATTACAGCCTCACTCCGATACAGCTACTCATCACTAGTAAAGCAGTAGTAATCATTACAGCCTCGCTCCGATACAGCTACTCATCACAAGTAAAGCAGAAGTAATCATTACAGCCTCACTCCGATACAGCTACTCATCACTAGTAAAGCAGTATTAATCCTTACAGCCTCGCTCCGATACAGCTACTCATCACTAGTAAAGCAGTAGTAATCCTTACAGCCTCGCTCCGATACAGCTACTCATCACGAGTAAAGCAGAAGTAATTATTACAGCCTCGCTCCGATATGGCTACTCATCACTAGTAAAGCAGTAGTAATTATTACAGCCTCGCTCCGATACAGCTACTCATCACTAGTAAAGCAGTAGTAATTATTACAGCCTCGCTCCGATACAGCTACTCATCACTAGTAAAGCAGTAGTAATTATTACAGCCTCGCTCCGATACAGCTACTCATCACAAGTAAAGCAGAAGTAATCATTACAGCCTCACTCCGATACAGCTACTCATCACTAGTAAAGCAGTAGTAATTATTACAGCCTCGCTCCGATACAGCTACTCATCACTAGTAAAGCAGTAGTAATTATTACAGCCTCACTCCGATATGGCTACTCATCACAAGTAAAGCAGTAATAATCATTACAGCCTCGCTCCGATAAGCTACTCATCACTAGTAAAGCAGTAGTAATCATTACAGCCTCGCTCCGATACAGCTACTCATCACTAGTAAAGCAGTAGTAATCATTACAGCCTCGCTCCGATACAGCTACTCATCACAAGTAAAGCAGAAGTAATCCTTACAGCCTCGCTCCGATACAGCTACTCATCACTAGTAAAGCAGAAGTAATTATTATAGCCTCACTCCGATACAGCTACTCATCACGAGTAAAGCAGAAGTAATTATTACAGACTAGCTCCGATACAGCTACTCATCACTAGTAAAGCAGAAGTAATCATTACAGCCTCACTCCGATACAGCTACTCATCACGAGTAAAGCAGAAGTAATTATTACAGCCTCGCTCCGATACAGCTACTCATCACTAGTAAAGCAGAAGTAATTATTACAGCCTCACTCCGATACAGCTACTCATCACGAGTAAAGCAGAAGAAATTATTACAGACTAGCTCCGATACAGCTACTCATCACTAGTAAAGCAGAAGTAATTATTACAGCCTCACTCCGATACAGCTACTCATCACTAGTAAAGCAGAAGTAATCATTACAGCCTCACTCCTATACAGCTACTCATCACTAGTAAAGCAGTAGTAATCATTACAGCCTCGCTCCGATACAGCTACTAATCACTAGTAAAGCAGAAGTAATCATTACAGCCTCACTCCGATATGGCTACTCATCACTAGTAAAGCAGAAGTAATTATTACAGGCTCACTCCGATATGGCTACTCATCACAAGTAAAGCAGTAGTAATCATTACAGCCTCACTCCGATATGGCTACTCATCACTAGTAAAGCAGTAGTAATCATTACAGCCTCGCTCAAGTACATCTACTCATCACTAGTAAAGCAGTAGTAATCATTACAGCCTCACTCCGAAACAGCTACTCATCACAAGTAAAGCAGTAGTAATCATTACAGCCTCGCTCCGATATGGCTACTCATCACTAGTAAAGCAGTAGTAATCATTACAGCCCCACTCCAATACAGCTACTCATCACAAGTAAAGCAGTAGTAATCATTACAGCCTCACTCCGATAAAGCTACTCATCACTAGTAAAGCAGTAGTAATCATTACAGCCTCACTCCGATACAGCTACTCAACACAAGTAAAGCAGTAGTAATCATTACAGCCTTACTGAGGTACGGCTACTCAACACAAGTAAAGCAGTAGTAATCATTACAGCCTTACTGAGGTACGGCTACTCATCACAAGTAAAGTAGTAGTGATCATTACAGCCTCACTCTGATACAGCTACTCATCACAAGTAAAGCAGTAGTAATCATTACAGCCTCGCTCCGAGATGCCTACTCATCACAAGTAAAGCAGTAGTAATCATTACAGCCTCACTCTGATACAGCTACTCATCACAAGTAAAGCAGTAGTAATCATTACAGCCTCACTCTGATACAGCTACTCATCACAAGTAAAGCAGTAGTAATCATTACAGCCTCACTCTGATACAGCTACTCATCACAAGTAAAGCAGTAGTATTCATTACAGCCTCGCTCCGATACAGCTACTCATCACAAGTAAAGCAGTAGTAATCATTACAGCCTCGCTCCGATATGGCTACTCATCACTAGTAAAGCAGTAGTAATCATTACAGCCTCGCTCCGATACAGCTACTCATCACTAGTAAAGCAGTAGTATTCATTACAGCCTCGCTCCGATACAGCTACTCATCACTAGTAAAGCAGTAGTATTCATTACAGCCTCGCTCCGATACAGCTACTCATCACTAGTATAGCAGTAGTAATCATTACAGCCTCGCTCCGATATAGCTACTCATCACTAGTAAAGCAGTAGTATTCATTACAGCCTCGCTCCGATATGGCTACTCATCACAAGTAAAGCAGTAGTAATCATTACAGCCTCGCTCCGATACAGCTACTCATCACTAGTATAGCAGTAGTAATCATTACAGCCTCGCTCCGATATGGCTACTCATCACAAGTAAAGCAGTAGTAATCATTACAGCCTCGCTCCGATACAGCTACTCATCACTAGTAAAGCAGTAGTAATCATTACAGCCTCGCTCCGATACAGCTACTCATCACAAGTAAAGCAGTAGTAATCATTACAGCCTCACTGAGGTACGGCTACTCATCATTTGTAAAGTAGTAGTAACAGTCACTCACTCTCCTGCAGGCTAGGTACCAGTTTGTAGACAATGTCCTGCATGACGCGGTCTAGTTTCAGGTTGAGTAGGGGTTGTGTCTCGTGGATTTTGATGTTACACAAGGGGCAGTACTTGCTCGTCTGCAGGTATTTCACAATACAGCTTTTACAGACTGTGAAGAGATATAGTGGGGGTTACAAGGGTGGTCTGTGATACATGTACATGCAGTGGCCGCAGGATACTCACATGTGTGGAGACATTCCGTGATGGTGGTGGCGTCGATGAAGTATCCAGCGCAGAGATAACATACAATGTGCTCATTCAGCTCCTTGATCTTCACTTTCACCACTTCCTGCAAATACAAGAAGGAATAACACTGGGGGTCACAGCGCCTGCCAAACCTCGGGCCCCTCCAAAAACAGAAATAAATAAGAGCGCTGCCCCTCCAAGTGCACTGCCCTGGGTACATCATGTATAGACATGCTGCCTCCATCTTGTGACTGGCACTGCCCTGGGTACATCATGAATAGACCCACTGCCTCCATCTTGTGACTGGCACTGCCCCGGGTACATCATGAATAGACCCACTGCCTCCATCTTGTGACTGGCACTGCTCCGGGTACATCATGAATAGACCCACTGCCTCCATCTTGTGACTGGCACTGCCCCGGGTACATCATGAATAGACATGCTGCCTCCATCTTGTGACTGGCACTGCCCTGGGTACATCATGAATAGACCCACTGCCTCCATCTTGTGACTGGCACTGCCCCGGGTACATCATGAATAGACACGCTGCCTCCATCTTGTGACTGGCACTGCCCCGGGTACATCATGAATAGACACGCTGCCTCCATCTTGTGACTGGCACTGCCCCGGGTACATCATGAATAGACCCGCTGCCTCCATCTTGTGACTGGCACTGCCCCGGGTACATCATGAATAGACATGCTGCCTCCATCTTGTGACTGGCACTGCCCTGGGTACATCATGAATAGACCCACTGCCTCCATCTTGTGACTGGCACTGCCCCGGGTACATCATGAATAGACACGCTGCCTCCATCTTGTGACTGGCACTGCCCCGGGTACATCATGAATAGACACGCTGCCTCCATCTTGTGACTGGCACTGCCCTGGGTACATCATGAATAGACCCACTGCCTCCATCTTGTGACTGGCACTGCTCCGGGTACATCATGAATAGACCCACTGCCTCCATCTTGTGACTGGCACTGCCCCGGGTACATCATGAATAGACATGCTGCCTCCATCTTGTGACTGGCACTGCCCTGGGTACATCATGAATAGACCCACTGCCTCCATCTTGTGACTGGCACTGCCCCGGGTACATCATGAATAGACACGCTGCCTCCATCTTGTGACTGGCACTGCCCCGGGTACATCATGAATAGACACGCTGCCTCCATCTTGTGACTGGCACTGCCCCGGGTACATCATGAATAGACCCGCTGCCTCCATCTTGTGACTGGCACTGCCCCGGGTACATCATGAATAGACATGCTGCCTCCATCTTGTGACTGGCACTGCCCTGGGTACATCATGAATAGACCCACTGCCTCCATCTTGTGACTGGCACTGCCCCGGGTACATCATGAATAGACACGCTGCCTCCATCTTGTGACTGGCACTGCCCCGGGTACATCATGAATAGACACGCTGCCTCCATCTTCTGACTGGCACTGCCCCGGGTACATCATGAATAGACACGCTGCCTCCATCTTGTGACTGGCACTGCCCTGGGTACATCATGAATAGACACGCTGCCTCCATCTTGTGACTGGCACTGCCCTGGGTACATCATGAATAGACACGCTGCCTCCATCTTGTGACTGGCACTGCCCTGGGTACATCATGAATAGACACGCTGCCTCCATCTTGTGACTGGCACTGCCCTGGGTACATCATGTATAGACACGCTGCCTCCATCTTGTGACTGGCACTGCCCCGGGTACATCATGAATAGACCCACTGCCTCCATCTTGTGACTGGCACTGCCCCGGGTACATCATGAATAGACCCACTGCCTCCATCTTGTGACTGGCACTGCCCCGGGTACATCATGAATAGACCCACTGCCTCCATCTTGTGACTGGCACTGCCCCGGGTACATCATGAATAGACATGCTGCCTCCATCTTGTGACTGGCACTGCCTGGGTACATCATGAATAGACCCACTGCCTCCATCTTGTGATTGGCACTGCCCTGGGTACATCATGAATAGACCCACTGCCTCCATCTTGTGACTGGCACTGCCCCGGGTACATCATGAATAGACACACTGCCTCCATCTTGTGACTGGCACTGCCCTGGGTACATCATGAATAGACACGCTGCCTCCATCTTGTGACTGGCACTGCCCTGGGTACATCATGAATAGACCCGCTGCCTCCATCTTGTGACTGGCACTGCCCCGGGTACATCATGCCTCCATCTTGTGACTGGCACTGCCCCGGGTACATCATGAATAGACACGCTGCCTCCATCTTGTGACTGGCACTGCCCTGGGTACATCATGAATAGACCCGCTGCCTCCATCTTGTGACTGGCACTGCCCCGGGTACATCATGAATAGACACGCTGCCTCCATCTTGTGACTGGCACTGCCCCGGGTACATCATGAATAGACCCGCTGCCTCCATCTTGTGACTGGCACTGCCCCGGGTACATCATGAATAGACCCGCTGCCTCCATCTTGTGACTGGCACTGCCCCGGGTACATCATGAATAGACACGCTGCCTCCATCTTGTGACTGGCACTGCCCTGGGTACATCATGAATAGACATGCTGCCTCCATCTTGTGACTGGCACTGCCCTGGGTACATCATGAATAGACCCACTGCCTCCATCTTGTGACTGGCACTGCCCCGGGTACATCATGAATAGACACGCTGCCTCCATCTTGTGACTGGCACTGCCCCGGGTACATCATGTATAGACACGCTGCCTCCATCTTGTGACTGGCACTGCCCCTGGTACATCATGAATAGACCCACTGCCTCCATCTTGTGACTGGCACTGCCCCTGGTACATCATGAATAGACCCACTGCCTCCATCTTGTGACTGGCACTGCCCCGGGTACATCATGAATAGACCCACTGCCTCCATCTTGTGACTGGCACTGCCCCGGGTACATCATGAATAGACACGCTGCCTCCATCTTGTGACTGGCACTGCCCCGGGTACATCATGAATAGACCCGCTGCCTCCATCTTGTGACTGACACTGCCCCGGGTACATCATGAATAGACATGCTGCCTCCATCTTGTGACTGGCACTGCCCCGGGTACATCATGAATAGACACGCTGCCTCCATCTTGTGACTGGCACTGCCCCGGGTACATCATGTATAGACACGCTGCCTCCATCTTGTGACTGGCACTGCCCCGGGTACATCATGAATAGACACGCTGCCTCCATCTTGTGACTGGCACTGCCCTGGGTACATCATGTATAGACACGCTGCCTCCATCTTGTGACTGGCACTGCCCTGGGTACATCATGAATAGACACGCTGCCTCCATCTTGTGACTGGCACTGCCCTGGGTACATCATGTATAGACACGCTGCCTCCATCTTGTGACTGGCACTGCCCCGGGTACATCATGAATAGACCCACTGCCTCCATCTTGTGACTGGCACTGCCCCGGGTACATCATGAATAGACACGCTGCCTCCATCTTGTGACTGGCACTGCCCTGGGTACATCATGTATAGACACGCTGCCTCCATCTTGTGACTGGCACTGCCCCGGGTACATCATGAATAGACACGCTGCCTCCATCTTGTGACTGGCACTGCCCCGGGTACATCATGTATAGACCCACTGCCTCCATCTTGTGACTGGCACTGCCCCGGTACATCATGAATAGACACGCTGCCTCCATCTTGTGACTGGCACTGCCCTGGGTACATCATGAATAGACACGCTGCCTCCATCTTGTGACTGGCACTGCCCCGGGTACATCATGAATAGACACGCTGCCTCCATCTTGTGACTGGCACTGCCCCGGGTACATCATGAATAGACCCACTGCCTCCATCTTGTGACTGGCACTGCCCCGGGTACATCATGCCTCCATCTTGTGACTGGCACTGCCCCGGGTACATCATGAATAGACACGCTGCCTCCATCTTGTGACTGGCACTGCCCTGGGTACATCATGAATAGACACGCTGCCTCCATCTTGTGACTGGCACTGCCCTGGGTACATCATGTATAGACATGCTGCCTCCATCTTGTGACTGGCACTGCCCTGGGTACATCATGAATAGACACGCTGCCTCCATCTTGTGACTGGCACTGCCCTGGGTACATCATGTATAGACACGCTGCCTCCATCTTGTGACTGGCACTGCCCCGGGTACATCATGAATAGACCCACTGCCTCCATCTTGTGACTGGCACTGCCCCGGGTACATCATGAATAGACACGCTGCCTCCATCTTGTGACTGGCACTGCCCTGGGTACATCATGTATAGACACGCTGCCTCCATCTTGTGACTGGCACTGCCCCGGGTACATCATGAATAGACACGCTGCCTCCATCTTGTGACTGGCACTGCCCCGGGTACATCATGTATAGACCCACTGCCTCCATCTTGTGACTGGCACTGCCCCGGTACATCATGAATAGACACGCTGCCTCCATCTTGTGACTGGCACTGCCCTGGGTACATCATGAACAGACACGCTGCCTCCATCTTGTGACTGGCACTGCCCCGGGTACATCATGAATAGACACGCTGCCTCCATCTTGTGACTGGCACTGCCCCGGGTACATCATGAATAGACCCACTGCCTCCATCTTGTGACTGGCACTGCCCCGGGTACATCATGTATAGACATGCTGCCTCCATCTTGTGACTGGCACTGCCCCGGGTACATCATGAATAGACACGCTGCCTCCATCTTGTGACTGGCACTGCCCCGGGTACATCATGTATAGACATGCTGCCTCCATCTTGTGACTGGCACTGCCCCGGGTACATCATGAATAGACACGCTGCCTCCATCTTGTGACTGGCACTGCCCCGGGTACATCATGAATAGACCCGCTGCCTCCATCTTGTGACTGGCACTCCCCCCCCTCCCTCCCCCGCGGACTTGCTGCCAGTCCCATCCCCGTCTCACCTCGTTCCTCAGCGGGTCCATCTTATACACGGACTGCAGCTGATTCCGCAGCCGCATCGCAATTACCATCGGACCCTGCGCCGCCATCTTGCCGGGTGTACCCGAGGACTTCCGCTAAGGGGCGTGTCTTGACGTCACATGGTGTTTCGCAGAACGTTGAGAATCCGGTCGCCATGGAGACCGCCGCGGAAATCTAAACACCAGAGACATAAATCACTGAGGCTCCGGACTCCGACAAGATGGCGGCCTGGGTCACATCACGCTGGGATCCCTGTCTCATTAACCCCTCGGTGACATTGCTGCGGTGTTTGTGTTTAGCTGTGCGTTTCCTTCTCCATTTTATATACTATCACTTATTATATCAGCTTGGAAAGTGATTTCTTAACTCACTATTATTAACATATAATTCATTATAAGGATAATCTGCTGAAAAACTGAAGAAAATCACTTTTTCTAAATTTGACCTGAAACATTTTTTATACACGTTAATCTATATAGTTTATAATGTACGTCCTAAGTTTAGAAACATGTTGTTTTTTTGCAAGTTGTAGCACAATAATTAAATAATTGAAAGTTGTGTTTTCCATAGTTGCCAACATCGGCCATATTTCCAGGGACACATATTTGTTCCACATGCTGCAGAAAGAGCATGCAAAGTGCAGCCCGGCAGTATGTAGGATGTATATACACAGACACAATCCAATTCATGTAAAGTGCAGCCTGGCAGTATGTAGGATGTATACACACACAGACACACAATCCAATTCATGTAAAGTGCAGCCCGGCAGTATGTAGGATGTATATACACACACACACAATCCAATTCATGTAAAGTGCAGCCCGGCAGTATGTAGGATGTATATACACACACACACACACAATCCAATTCATGTAAAGTGCAGCCTGGCAGTATGTAGGATGTATATACACACACACACACACAATCCAATTCATGTAAAGTGCAGCCTGGCAGTATGTAGGATGTATATACACACACACACAATCCAATTCATGTAAAGTGCAGCCCGGCAGTATGTAGGATGTATATACACACACACACAATCCAATTCATGTAAAGTGCAGCCCGGCAGTATGTAGGATGTATATACACACACACACACAATCTAATTCATGTAAAGTGCAGCCTGGCAGTATGTAGGATGTATATACACACACACAATCCAATTCATGTAAAGTGCAGCCTGGCAGTATGTAGGATGTATACACACACACACACAATCCAATTCATGTAAAGTGCAGCCCGGCAGTATGTAGGATGTATATACACACACACACAATCCAATTCATGTAAAGTGCAGCCCGGCAGTATGTAGGATGTATATACACACACACAATACAATTCATGTAAAGTGCAGCCCGGCAGTATGTAGGATGTATATACACACACAGACACAATCCAATTCATGTAAAGTGCAGCCCGGCAGTATGTAGGATGTATATACACACACACACAATCCAATTCATGTAAAGTGCAGCCCGGCAGTATGTAGGATGTATATACACACACAGACACAATCCAATTCATGTAAAGTGCAGCCCGGCAGTATGTAGGATGTATATACACACACAGACACAATCCAATTCATGTAAAGTGCAGCCCGGCAGTATGTAGGATGTATACACACACAGACACAATCCAATTCATGTAAAGTGCAGCCAGGCAGTATGTAGGATGTATATACACACACACACACAATCCAATTCATGTAAAGTACAGCCCAGCAGTATGTAGGATGTATATACACACACAGACACAATCCAATTCATGTAAAGTGCAGCCCGGCAGTATGTAGGATGTATACACACACAGACACAATCCAATTCATGTAAAGTGCAGCCAGGCAGTATGTAGGATGTATATACACACACACACACAATCCAATTCATGTAAAGTACAGCCCAGCAGTATGTAGGATGTATATACTCACACGCACACAATCCAATTCATGTAAAGTGCAGCCCGGCAGTATGTAGGATGTATATACACACACACACACAATCCAATTCATGTAAAGTGCAGCCTGGCAGTATGTAGGATGTATATACACACACACACAATCCAATTCATGTAAAGTGCAGCCCGGCAGTATGTAGGATGTATATACACACACACACACAATCCAATTCATGTAAAGTGCAGCCCGGCAGTATGTAGGATGTATATACACACACACACACACACAATCCAATTCATGTAAAGTGCAGCCTGGCAGTATGTAGGATGTATATACACACAGACACAATCCAATTCATGTAAAGTGCAGCCTGGCAGTATGTAGGATGTATATACACACACACACAATCCAATTCATGTAAAGTGCAGCCCGGCAGTATGTAGGATGTATATACACACACACACAATCCAATTCATGTAAAGTGCAGCCCGGCAGTATGTAGGATGTATACACACACACACAATCCAATTCATGTAAAGTGCAGCCCGGCAGTATGTAGGATGTATATACACACACACACAATCCAATTCATGTAAAGTGCAGCCCGGCAGTATGTAGGATGTATATACACACACACACAATCCAATTCATGTAAAGTGCAGCCTGGCAGTATGTAGGATGTATATACACACAGACACACAATCCAATTCATGTAAAGTGCAGCCCGGCAGTATGTAGGATGTATATACACACACACACAATCCAATTCATGTAAAGTGCAGCCCGGCAGTATGTAGGATGTATATACACACACACAATACAATTCATGTAAAGTGCAGCCCGGCAGTATGTAGGATGTATATACACACACACACAATCCAATTCATGTAAAGTGCAGCCCGGCAGTATGTAGGATGTATATACACACACAGACACAATCCAATTCATGTAAAGTGCAGCCCGGCAGTATGTAGGATGTATATACACACACAGACACAATCCAATTCATGTAAAGTGCAGCCCGGCAGTATGTAGGATGTATACACACACAGACACAATCCAATTCATGTAAAGTGCAGCCAGGCAGTATGTAGGATGTATATACACACACACACACAATCCAATTCATGTAAAGTACAGCCCAGCAGTATGTAGGATGTATATACACACACAGACACAATCCAATTCATGTAAAGTGCAGCCCGGCAGTATGTAGGATGTATACACACACAGACACAATCCAATTCATGTAAAGTGCAGCCAGGCAGTATGTAGGATGTATATACACACACACACACAATCCAATTCATGTAAAGTACAGCCCAGCAGTATGTAGGATGTATATACTCACACGCACACAATCCAATTCATGTAAAGTGCAGCCCGGCAGTATGTAGGATGTATATACACACACACACACAATCCAATTCATGTAAAGTGCAGCCTGGCAGTATGTAGGATGTATATACACACACACACAATCCAATTCATGTAAAGTGCAGCCCGGCAGTATGTAGGATGTATATACACACACACACACAATCCAATTCATGTAAAGTGCAGCCCGGCAGTATGTAGGATGTATATACACACACACACACACACAATCCAATTCATGTAAAGTGCAGCCTGGCAGTATGTAGGATGTATATACACACAGACACAATCCAATTCATGTAAAGTGCAGCCTGGCAGTATGTAGGATGTATATACACACACACACAATCCAATTCATGTAAAGTGCAGCCCGGCAGTATGTAGGATGTATATACACACACACACAATCCAATTCATGTAAAGTGCAGCCTGGCAGTATGTAGGATGTATATACACACACACACAATCCAATTCATGTAAAGTGCAGCCCGGCAGTATATAGGATGTATATACACACACACAATCCAATTCATGTAAAGTGCAGCCCGGCAGTATATAGGATGTATATACACACACACAATCCAATTCATGTAAAGTGCAGCCCGGCAGTATGTAGGATGTATATACACAGACACAATCCAATTCATGTAAAGTGCAGCCTGGCAGTATGTAGGATGTATATACACACACACACACAATCCAATTCATGTAAAGTGCAGCCCGGCAGTATGTAGGATGTATATACACACACACACAATCCAATTCATGTAAAGTGCAGCCCGGCAGTATGTAGGATGTATACACACACACACAATCCAATTCATGTAAAGTGCAGCCCGGCAGTATGTAGGATGTATATACACACACACACAATCCAATTCATGTAAAGTGCAGCCCGGCAGTATGTAGGATGTATATACTGTGGCAAACCTAGCCACTTATTGCAGAACATTTAAAGGTTGTCTGAAATAGCTGTGTTAACCTGGTCTAAAAATGTATTCATGTTAATGTCAAAGTTATATATTGTTATGTTAAAACCAGGTTCTGCTGTATTGAGGGATAATCCACTTAACAGGATTATCTAGTGTGAGTGCCCCTCCCGTACAGCAGTGCATAGTGGGAGAAATGTCCTGTATTTGCACTTCCCAGGTAATCTACTATTGTATAGCCCCTGTAAGGGGATTAAGTAAACCCCTTGCATGGGGAATTGCATAAATGCTGGAGCTGTGAATAAAGTAATCAGTTGACTCCCAGAACTGTGTTTCGTCCGGTTACTGGGGGATTTGGGATATTGCCTTACTTTCCAGCGCTTTATTTGGATTACCTTCTTTTACCAGCGGAGATATTGGGATTTAATATTGCAGCTCCGTTACAATTGGTGGCAGCGGCGGGATCCAACCTTACAGCCGAAAAGCGGTGTTCGTGTAATTGAAACTACCGAACAGGAAAGTGAATGGCAATTCGGATGCAACAAAGAACCGAACACAGAGGTGAATGGAGACAGACTTTACTGCATTGAAACGGCAGACGGTAAAGGAACTACTGGAAGCCAGGGGTAAGATAGCCAGCAATAAGCCAAAAGCTGTGCTGATTGCTGAATTGATGGAGGGAGACAGAGCTCGCAGCGTTACACCCCCACCAGCCATGGAGGAAACCCCCTTCCAAAAGGAAATGAGGACCAGGATGGAATTTTTACCCCAGCCAGTACCCCTGGAAATACTGACAGTACTGATGGCGGATGTGCAGGAGTATGTGATGGCACACGGACCGCAGGATGCTCCTCCCAGAGCAGAGTCTATTACTGCTTCAGTCATCAGCCAGGTAAAGCCTAAGATCCCATACCATGCGTTTAAAATGTTCTGTGAAGAGAAAGACGAGATTGATGGGTATCTACAAGACTTTGAGAGGCTATGTGACTTGCATGATTTGGAGCAGGCAGTGTGGGTACCTTTACTGGCGGGCAAACTGTCAGGTCGGGCAGCAGAAGCCTATCGGGCTGTACCCAGGGAAGACAGCAAAGATTATGCCCGGGTGAAACAGGCTATACTGGAAAGATATGCCATTACCCCAGATGCATACCGGCGCAAGTTTAGAGGGTTGCGCAAACCAGAGAAAGATTCCCACGCAGAGTATGCCCACAAACTGGACCAAGCCTCCCATGGGTGGATACAAGCCAGTCAAGCAACCACCATGGAGGAGTTACGGCAATTGCTGCTGTTAGAACAGTTTTTCAATGGCCTGTCCCCAGAGGCACAGGAATGGGTGAGAGATAGAAAACCCCTCACCCTAACAGAAGCTGCACGACAAGCCGACCAGCACTATGACGCCAGGAGGCATCACGGTAACCTCAACCGATGGTACCCTCGACCCACGGCTCAACCTCACACAGCTACCCCTACTGCACCTACAGCGACCTCCTTCCGGCCAACTCCGGGGGGGCACACTCCGCCATCCAGATATAATGGCAGAGCGAATATCCAGTGCCATACGTGCAAACAATGGGGCCACATGGCGAGAGAGTGTACCCAGAACCGGAGCCGCCAAGCATGGAGCCAGGTACGGCAGAACCCAGCACCAAGAGCAGCCACCCAGCAATACAGACAACAGGCAACACCATGGCCAGCTAGTAACCCTGGAAGTGAAAGATCTGAGAGGGGGAGAGATAGAAAACCCCTCACCCTAACAGAAGATGTACGACTAGCCGACCAGCACTATGACGCCAGGAGGCATCACGGTAACCTCAACCGAGGGTACCCTCGACCCACGGCTCAACCTCACACAGCTACCCCTACTGCACCTTCAGCGACCCCATTCCGGCCAACCCCTGGGGGGCACACTCCACCATCCAGATATAATGGTAGAGCGAATATCCAGTGCCATACGTGCAAACAATGGGGCCACATGGCGAGAGAGTGTACCCAGAACCGGAGCCGCCAAGTATGGAGCCAGGTACGGCAGAACCCAGCACCAAGAACAGCTGCCCACCACTACCAAGCGGAGCCAGCAACACAGGAGATACTTTTTAATCAGACCGAAGAGCCCCTGGGGATACTACACGATGTGATGTCGGTACAAGCCACAGACAACAGGCAACACCATCGCCAGCTAGTAACTCTGGAAGGGAAAGAGGTCCAAGGGCTCCGGGATTCGGGAGCCACTCTGACTCTGGTAGATCCTCATTTGGTTCCAGGCTCCGCACACACCGGCGGATCTGTAGCAGTGCGAGTAGCAGGGGGAGCGGTATACAGATTACCCACTGCCAAAGTACATTTGAATTGGGGTGTTGGGGAGGGCATGGTAGAGGTGGGCCTGATGCAGAAACTGCCAGCGGATGTCGTATTGGGGAACGACCTGGGTCGAATGACTTCCGCCTTTATTCCTCAAGCTCCACTCCAAGAGGCCCACCCAGTAACCACAAGGCAACAGGCTCGCACCACGGCTCCAGCAACGCACTCTGAGGCTCAGATGCTTCAATGTTTGAATTGGGAGCAGGGCTGAGCCAAGTTGGAGCAGATGGCGGAGAACATCCCGTAGCTTACTTAAGCCGAAAGTTATTACCCCGTGAAGTGAGCTACGCCGCCATTGAGAAAGAATGCCTGGCCGTGGTGTGGGCCCTCAAAAAGTTGCAGCCTTATTTATATGGACAACCTTTTTCCCTACTCACAGATCACAACCCGTTGGTGTGGCTGAACCGTGTGGCAGGGGACAATGCCAGGCTGCTGCGCTGGAGTTTGGCGCTGCAGCCTTTTGACTTTACTATTCATTACCGCCCAGGAAAGCAAAACGGTAACGCCGACGGGTTATCTAGACAGACTGACCTTGAGAAGTGATCTGTGAGTACTCCTCCGGACATCCCCAAGCCGATCCGTTTGGATCAGACTGTGTATGCCGGCTTGGTTCTGGGGGAGCATTGTGGCAAACCTAGCCACTTATTGCAGAACATTTAAAGGTTGTCTGAAATAGCTGTGTTAACCTGGTCTAAAAATGTATTCATGTTAATGTCAAAGTTATATATTGTTATGTTAAAACCAGGTTCTGCTGTATTGAGGGATAATCCACTTAACAGGATTATCTAGTGTGAGTGCCCCTCCCGTACAGCAGTGCATAGTGGGAGAAATGTCCTGTATTTGCACTTCCCAGGTAATCTACTATTGTATAGCCCCTGTAAGGGGATTAAGTAAACCCCTTGCATGGGGAATTGCATAAATGCTGGAGCTGTGAATAAAGTAATCAGTTGACTCCCAGAACTGTGTTTCGTCCGGTTACTGGGGGATTTGGGATATTGCCTTACTTTCCAGCGCTTTATTTGGATTACCTTCTTTTACCAGCGGAGATATTGGGATTTAATATTGCAGCTCCGTTACATATACACACACACACAATCCAATTCATGTAAAGTGCAGCCTGGCAGTATGTAGGATGTATATACACACAGACACACAATCCAATTCATGTAAAGTGCAGCCCGGCAGTATGTAGGATGTATATACACACACACACAATCCAATTCATGTAAAGTGCAGCCCGGCAGTATGTAGGATGTATATACACACACACAATACAATTCATGTAAAGTGCAGCCCGGCAGTATGTAGGATGTATATACACACACACACAATCCAATTCATGTAAAGTGCAGCCCGGCAGTATGTAGGATGTATATACACACACAGACACAATCCAATTCATGTAAAGTGCAGCCCGGCAGTATGTAGGATGTATATACACACACAGACACAATCCAATTCATGTAAAGTGCAGCCCGGCAGTATGTAGGATGTATACACACACAGACACAATCCAATTCATGTAAAGTGCAGCCAGGCAGTATGTAGGATGTATATACACACACACACACAATCCAATTCATGTAAAGTACAGCCCAGCAGTATGTAGGATGTATATACACACACAGACACAATCCAATTCATGTAAAGTGCAGCCCGGCAGTATGTAGGATGTATACACACACAGACACAATCCAATTCATGTAAAGTGCAGCCAGGCAGTATGTAGGATGTATATACACACACACACACAATCCAATTCATGTAAAGTACAGCCCAGCAGTATGTAGGATGTATATACACACACAGACACAATCCAATTCATGTAAAGTGCAGCCCGGCAGTATGTAGGATGTATACACACACAGACACAATCCAATTCATGTAAAGTGCAGCCAGGCAGTATGTAGGATGTATATACACACACACACACAATCCAATTCATGTAAAGTACAGCCCAGCAGTATGTAGGATGTATATACTCACACGCACACAATCCAATTCATGTAAAGTGCAGCCCGGCAGTATGTAGGATGTATATACACACACACACACAATCCAATTCATGTAAAGTGCAGCCTGGCAGTATGTAGGATGTATATACACACACACACAATCCAATTCATGTAAAGTGCAGCCCGGCAGTATGTAGGATGTATATACACACACACACACAATCCAATTCATGTAAAGTGCAGCCCGGCAGTATGTAGGATGTATATACACACACACACACACACAATCCAATTCATGTAAAGTGCAGCCTGGCAGTATGTAGGATGTATATACACACAGACACAATCCAATTCATGTAAAGTGCAGCCTGGCAGTATGTAGGATGTATATACACACACACACAATCCAATTCATGTAAAGTGCAGCCCGGCAGTATGTAGGATGTATATACACACACACACAATCCAATTCATGTAAAGTGCAGCCTGGCAGTATGTAGGATGTATATACACACACACACAATCCAATTCATGTAAAGTGCAGCCCGGCAGTATATAGGATGTATATACACACACACAATCCAATTCATGTAAAGTGCAGCCCGGCAGTATATAGGATGTATATACACACACACAATCCAATTCATGTAAAGTGCAGCCCGGCAGTATGTAGGATGTATATACACAGACACAATCCAATTCATGTAAAGTGCAGCCCGGCAGTATATAGGATGTATATACACACAGACACACAATCCAATTCATGTAAAGTGCAGCTTGGCAGTATGTAGGATGTATATACACACACACAATCCAATTCATGTAAAGTGCAGCCTGGCAGTATGTAGGATGTATATACACACACACACAATCCAATTCATGTAAAGTGCAGCCTGGCAGTATGTAGGATGTATATACACACACACAATCCAATTCATGTAAAGTGCAGCCAGGCAGTATGTAGGATGTATATACACAGACACACACAATCCAATTCATGTAAAGTGCAGCCCGGCAGTATGTAGGATGTATATACACAGACACACACACACAATCCAATTCATGTAAAGTGCAGCCCGGCAGTATGTAGGATGTATATACACACACACACACAATCCAATTCATGTAAAGTGCAGCCCGGCAGTATGTAGGATGTATATACACACACACACACAATCCAATTCATGTAAAGTGCAGCCTGGCAGTATGTAGGATGTATATACACACACACAATCCAATTCATGTAAAGTGCAGCCAGGCAGTATGTAGGATGTATATACACAGACACACACAATCCAATTCATGTAAAGTGCAGCCCGGCAGTATGTAGGATGTATATACACACACACAATACAATTCATGTAAAGTGCAGCCCGGCAGTATGTAGGATGTATATACACACACACACAATCCAATTCATGTAAAGTGCAGCCCGGCAGTATGTAGGATGTATATACACACACACACAATCCAATTCATGTAAAGTGCAGCCCGGCAGTATGTAGGATGTATATACACACACACACAATCCAATTCATGTAAAGTGCAGCCCGGCAGTATGTAGGATGTATATACACACACACAATCCAATTCATGTAAAGTGCAGCCCGGCAGTATGTAGGATGTATATACACACACACACAATCCAATTCATGTAAAGTGCAGCCCGGCAGTATGTAGGATGTATATACACACACAGACACAATCCAATTCATGTAAAGTGCAGCCCGGCAGTATGTAGGATGTATATACACACACAGACACAATCCAATTCATGTAAAGTGCAGCCCGGCAGTATGTAGGATGTATACACACACAGACACAATCCAATTCATGTAAAGTGCAGCCAGGCAGTATGTAGGATGTATATACACACACACACACAATCCAATTCATGTAAAGTACAGCCCAGCAGTATGTAGGATGTATATACACACACAGACACAATCCAATTCATGTAAAGTGCAGCCCGGCAGTATGTAGGATGTATACACACACAGACACAATCCAATTCATGTAAAGTGCAGCCAGGCAGTATGTAGGATGTATATACACACACACACACAATCCAATTCATGTAAAGTACAGCCCAGCAGTATGTAGGATGTATATACTCACACGCACACAATCCAATTCATGTAAAGTGCAGCCCGGCAGTATGTAGGATGTATATACACACACACACACAATCCAATTCATGTAAAGTGCAGCCTGGCAGTATGTAGGATGTATATACACACACACACAATCCAATTCATGTAAAGTGCAGCCCGGCAGTATGTAGGATGTATATACACACACACACACACACAATCCAATTCATGTAAAGTGCAGCCCGGCAGTATGTAGGATGTATATACACACACACACACACACAATCCAATTCATGTAAAGTGCAGCCTGGCAGTATGTAGGATGTATATACACACAGACACAATCCAATTCATGTAAAGTGCAGCCTGGCAGTATGTAGGATGTATATACACACACACACAATCCAATTCATGTAAAGTGCAGCCCGGCAGTATGTAGGATGTATATACACACACACACAATCCAATTCATGTAAAGTGCAGCCTGGCAGTATGTAGGATGTATATACACACACACACAATCCAATTCATGTAAAGTGCAGCCCGGCAGTATATAGGATGTATATACACACACACAATCCAATTCATGTAAAGTGCAGCCCGGCAGTATATAGGATGTATATACACACACACAATCCAATTCATGTAAAGTGCAGCCCGGCAGTATGTAGGATGTATATACACAGACACAATCCAATTCATGTAAAGTGCAGCCCGGCAGTATATAGGATGTATATACACACAGACACACAATCCAATTCATGTAAAGTGCAGCTTGGCAGTATGTAGGATGTATATACACACACACAATCCAATTCATGTAAAGTGCAGCCTGGCAGTATGTAGGATGTATATACACACACACACAATCCAATTCATGTAAAGTGCAGCCTGGCAGTATGTAGGATGTATATACACACACACAATCCAATTCATGTAAAGTGCAGCCAGGCAGTATGTAGGATGTATATACACAGACACACACAATCCAATTCATGTAAAGTGCAGCCCGGCAGTATGTAGGATGTATATACACAGACACACACACACAATCCAATTCATGTAAAGTGCAGCCCGGCAGTATGTAGGATGTATATACACACACACACACAATCCAATTCATGTAAAGTGCAGCCCGGCAGTATGTAGGATGTATATACACACACACACACAATCCAATTCATGTAAAGTGCAGCCTGGCAGTATGTAGGATGTATATACACACACACAATCCAATTCATGTAAAGTGCAGCCAGGCAGTATGTAGGATGTATATACACAGACACACACAATCCAATTCATGTAAAGTGCAGCCCGGCAGTATGTAGGATGTATATACACACACACAATCCAATTCATGTAAAGTGCAGCCTGGCAGTATGTAGGATGTATATACACACACACACAATCCAATTCATGTAAAGTGCAGCCTGGCAGTATGTAGGATGTATATACACACACACAATCCAATTCATGTAAAGTGCAGCCAGGCAGTATGTAGGATGTATATACACAGACACACACAATCCAATTCATGTAAAGTGCAGCCCGGCAGTATGTAGGATGTATATACACAGACACACACACACAATCCAATTCATGTAAAGTGCAGCCCGGCAGTATGTAGGATGTATATACACACACACACACAATCCAATTCATGTAAAGTGCAGCCCGGCAGTATGTAGGATGTATATACACACACACACACAATCCAATTCATGTAAAGTGCAGCCTGGCAGTATGTAGGATGTATATACACACACACAATCCAATTCATGTAAAGTGCAGCCTGGCAGTATGTAGGATGTATATACACACACACACAATCCAATTCATGTAAAGTGCAGCCCGGCAGTATGTAGGATGTATATACACACAGACAATCCAATTCATGTAAAGTGCAGCCCGGCAGTATGTAGGATGTATATACACACAGATACAATCCAATTCATGTAACGTGCAGCCTGGCAGTATGTAGGATGTATATACACACACACAATCCAATTCATGTAAAGTGCAGCCTGGCAGTATGTAGGATGTATATACACACACACACACACAATCCAATTCATGTAAAGTGCAGCCTGGCAGTATGTAGGATGTATATACACACACACACAATCCAATTCATGTAAAGTGCAGCCTGGCAGTATGTAGGATGTATATACACACACACACACACAATCCAATTCATGTAAAGTGCAGCCCGGCAGTATGTAGGATGTATATACACACAGACACAATCCAATTCATGTAAAGTGCAGCCTGGCAGTATGTAGGATGTATATACACACACACAATCCAATTCATGTAAAGTGCAGCCCGGCAGTATGTAGGATGTATATACACACACACAATCCAATTCATGTAAAGTGCAGCCTGGCAGTATGTAGGATGTATATACACACACACACAATCCAATTCATGTAAAGTGCAGCCTGGCAGTATGTATTATGTATATACACACACACACACACACACACACACAATCCAATTCATGTAAAGTGCAGCCTGGCAGTATGTAGGATGTATATACACACACACAATCCAATTCATGTAAAGTGCAGCCTGGCAGTATGTAGGATGTATATACACACACACAATCCAATTCATGTAAAGTGCAGCCTGGCAGTATGTAGGATGTATATACACACACACACAATCCAATTCATGTAAAGTGCAGCCCGGCAGTATGTAGGATGTATATACACATACACAATCCAATTCATGTAAAGTGCAGCCCGGCAGTATGTAGGATGTATATACACATACACAATCCAATTCATGTAAAGTGCAGCCCGGCAGTATGTAGGATGTATATACACACACACACAATCCAATTCATGTAAAGTGCAGCCTGGCAGTATGTAGGATGTATATACACACACACAGAATCCAAATCATGTAAAGTGCAGCCTGGCAGTATGTAGGATGTATATACACACACACACAATCCAATTCATGTAAAGTGCAGCCGGCAGTATGTAGGATGTATATACACACACACAATCCAATTCATGTAAAGTGCAGCCTGGCAGTATGTAGGATGTATATACACACACACACAATCCAATTCATGTAAAGTGCAGCCTGGCAGTATGTAGGATGTATATACACACACACACACAATCCAATTCATGTAAAGTGCAGCCTGGCAGTATGTAGGATGTATATACACACACACAATCCAATTCATGTAAAGTGCAGCCTGGCAGTATGTAGGATGTATATACACACACACACAATCCAATTCATATAAAGTGCAGCCCGGCAGTATGTAGGATGTATACATACACACACACACAATCCAATTCATGTAATGTGCAGCCTGGCAGTATGTAGGATGTATATACACACACACACAATCCAATTCATGTAAAGTGCAGCCTGGCAGTATGTAGGATGTATATACACACACACACAATCCAATTCATGTAAAGTGCAGCCTGGCAGTATGTAGGATGTATATACACACACACACAATCCAATTCATGTAAAGTGCAGCCTGGCAGTATGTAGGATGTATATACACACAGACACAATCCAATTCATGTAAAGTGCAGCCCGGCAGTATGTAGGATGTATATACACACACACAATCCAATTCATGTAAAGTGCAGCCCGGCAGTATGTAGGATGTATATACACACACACAATCCAAATCATGTAAAGTGCAGCCTGGCAGTATGTAGGATGTATATACACACACACACAATCCAATTCATGTAAAGTGCAGCCCGGCAGTATGTAGGATGTATATACACACACACACACAATCCAATTCATGTAAAGTGCAGCCTGACAGTATATAGGATGTATATACACAGACACAATCCAATTCATGTAAAGTGCAGCCCGGCAGTATGTAGGATGTATATATACACACACAATCCAATTCATGTAAAGTGCAGCCCGGCAGTATGTAGGATGTATATACACACACACAGACACAATCCAATTCATGTAAAGTGCAGCCCGGCAGTATGTAGGATGTATATACACACACACACACACAATCCAATTCATGTAAAGTGCAGCCTGGCAGTATGTAGGATGTATATACACACACACACACAATCCAATTCATGTAAAGTGCAGCCCGGCAGTATGTAGGATGTATATACACACACACACAATCCAATTCATGTAAAGTGCAGCCTGGCAGTATGTAGGATGTATATACACACACACACACAATCCAATTCATGTAAAGTGCAGCCTGGCAGTATGTAGGATGTATATACACACACACAATCCAATTCATGTAAAGTGCAGCCTGGCAGTATGTAGGATGTATATACACACACACATAATCCAATTCATGTAAAGTGCAGCCCGGCAGTATGTAGGATGTATATACACACACACACAATCCAATTCATGTAAAGTGCAGCCTGGCAGTATGTAGGATGTATATACACACACACACAATCCAATTCATGTAAAGTGCAGCCCGGCAGTATGTAGGATGTATATACACACACACACACAATCCAATTCATGTAAAGTGCAGCCTGGCAGTATGTAGGATGTATATACACACACACACACAATCCAATTCATGTAAAGTGCAGCCTGGCAGTATGTAGGATGTATATACACACACACACAATCCAATTCATGTAAAGTGCAGCCCGGCAGTATGTAGGATGTATATACACACACACACAATCCAATTCATGTAAAGTGCAGCCCGGCAGTATGTAGGATGTATATACACACACACACACAATCCAATTCATGTAAAGTGCAGCCTGGCAGTATGTAGGATGTATATACACACACACACACAATCCAATTCATGTAAAGTGCAGCCCGGCAGTATGTAGGATGTATATACACACACACACAATCCAATTCATGTATAGTGCAGCCCGGCAGTATGTAGTATGTATATACACACACACACACAATCCAATTCATGTAAAGTGCAGCCCGGCAGTATGTAGGATGTATATACACACAGACACACAATCCAATTCATGTAAAGTGCAGCCCGGCAATATGTAGGATGTATATACACACACACACACACACAATCCAATTCATGTAATGTGCAGCCCAGCAGTATGTAGGATGTATATACACACACACATACACACAATCCAATTCATGTAAAGTGCAGCCCGGCAGTATGTAGGATGTATATACACACAGACACACAATCCAATTCATGTAAAGTGCAGCCCGGCAGTATGTAGGATGTATATACACACACACACACACACAATCCAATTCATGTAAAGTGCAGCCCGGCAGTATGTAGGATGTATATACACACACACAATCCAATTCATGTAAAGTGCAGCCCGGCAGTATGTAGGATGTATATACACACACACACAATCCAATTCATGTAAAGTGCAGACAGGCACTATGTAGGATGTATATACACACACAGACACAATCCAAATCATGTAAAGTGCAGCCCGGCAGTATGTAGGATGTATATACACACACACACACAATCCAATTCATGTAAAGTGCAGACCGGCAGTATGTAGGATGTATATATACACACACACAATCCAATTCATGTAAAGTGCAGCCTGGCAGTATGTAGGATGTATATACACACACACAATCCAATTCATGTAAAGTGCAGCCCGGCAGTATGTAGGATGTATATACACACACACACACAATCCAATTCATGTAAAGTGCAGCCCGGCAGTATGTAGGATGTATATACACACATACACACAATCCAATTCATGTAAAGTGCAGCCTGGCAGTATGTAGGATGTATATACACACACACAGACACAATCCAATTCATGTAAAGTGCAGCCCGGCAGTATGTAGGATGTATATACACACACACAATCCAATTCATGTAAAGTGCAGCCCGGCAGTATGTAGGATGTATATATACACACACAATCCAATTCATGTAAAGTGCAGCCTGGCAGTATGTAGGATGTATATACACACACACACACAATCCAATTCATGTAAAGTGCAGCCCGGCAGTATGTAGGATGTATATACACACACACACACAATCCAATTCATGTAAAGTGCAGCCTGGCAGTATGTAGGATGTATATACACACACACACACAATCCAATTCATGTAAAGTGCAGCCTGGCAGTATGTAGGATGTATATACACACACACACACAATCAAATTCATGTAAAGTGCAGCCCAGCAGTATGTAGGCTGTATATACACACACACACAATCCAATTTATGTAAAGTGCAGGCCGGCAGTATGTAGGATGTATATAAACACACACACACAATCCAATTCATGTAAAGTGCAGCCCAGCAGTATGTAGGATGTATATACACACACACACAATCCAATTCATGTAAAGTGCAGCACGGCAGTATGTAGGATGTATATACACACACACACAATCCAATTCATGTAAAGTGCAGCCCGGCAGTATGTAGGATGTATATACACACACACACAATCCAATTCATGTAAAGTGCAGCCCGGCAGTATGTAGTATGTATATACACACACACACACACACAATCCAATTCATGTAAAGTGCAGCCCGGCAGTATGTAGGATGTATATACACACATACACAATCCAATTCATGTAAAGTGCAGCCCGGCAGTATGTAGGATGTATATACACACATACACAATCCAATTCATGTAACATGCAGCCTGGCAGTATGTAGGATGTATATACACACACACACACACACAATCCAATTCATGTAAAGTGCAGCCTGGCAGTATGTAGGATGTATATACACACACACAATCCAATTCATGTAAAGTGCAGCCCGGCAGTATGTAGGATGTATATACACACACACACAATCCAATTCATGTAAAGTGCAGCCTGGCAGTATGTAGGATGTATATACACACAGACACAATCCAATACATGTAAAGTGCAGCCCGGCAGTATGTAGGATGTATATACACACAGACATAATCCAATTCATGTAAAGTGCAGCCCGGCAGTATGTAGGATGTATATACACACAGACACAATCCAATTCATGTAAAGTGCAGCCCGGCAGTATGTAGGATGTATATATACACACACACAATCCAATTCATGTAAAGCGCAGCCTGGCAGTATGTAGAATGTATATACACACACACAATCCAATTCATGTAAAGTGCAGCCCGGCAGTATGTAGGATGTATATACACACATACACAATCCAATTCATGTAAAGTGCAGCCCTGCAGTATGTAGGATGTATATACACACAGACACAATCCAATTCATGTAAAGTGCAGCCCGGCAGTATGTAGGATGTATATACACACATACACAATCCAATTCATGTAACATGCAGCCTGGCAGTATGTAGGATGTATATACACACACACACACACAATCCAATTCATGTAAAGTGCAGCCTGGCAGTATGTAGGATGTATATACACACACACAATCCAATTCATGTAAAGTGCAGTCCGGCAGTATGTAGGATGTATATATACACACACAATCCAATTCATGTAAAGTGCAGCCTGGCAGTATGTAGGATGTATATACACACACACAATCCAATTCATGTAAAGTGCAGCCCGGCAGTATGTAGGATGTATATACACACATACACAATCCAATTCATGTAAAGTGCAGCCCGGCAGTATGTAGGATGTATATACACACATACACAATCCAATTCATGTAACATGCAGCCTGGCAGTATGTAGGATGTATATACACACACACACACACAATCCAATTCATGTAAAGTGCAGCCTGGCAGTATGTAGGATGTATATACACACACACAATCCAATTCATGTAAAGTGCAGCCCGGCAGTATGTAGGATGTATATACACACACACACAATCCAATTCATGTAAAGTGCAGCCTGGCAGTATGTAGGATGTATATACACACAGACACAATCCAATACATGTAAAGTGCAGCCCGGCAGTATGTAGGATGTATATACACACAGACACAATCCAATTCATGTAAAGTGCAGCCCGGCAGTATGTAGGATGTATATACACACAGACACAATCCAATTCATGTAAAGTGCAGCCCGGCAGTATGTAGGATGTATATATACACACACACAATCCAATTCATGTAAAGCGCAGCCTGGCAGTATGTAGGATGTATATACACACACACAATCCAATTCATGTAAAGTGCAGCCCGGCAGTATGTAGGATGTATATACACACACACAATCCAATTCATGTAAAGTGCAGCCCGGCAGTATGTAGGATGTATATACACACACACAATCCAATTCATGTAAAGTGCAGCCCGGCAGTATGTAGGATGTATATACACACACACACACACAATCCAATTCATGTAAAGTGCAGCCCGGCATTATGTAGGATGTATATACACACACACACACAATCCAATTCATGTAAAGTGCAGCCCGGCAGTATGTAGGATGTATATACACACACACAATCCAATTCATGTAAAGTGCAGCCCGGCAGTATGTAGGATGTATATACACACAGACACACAATCCAATTCATGTAAAGTGCAGCCCGGCAGTATGTAGGATGTATATACACACACACAATCCAATTCATGTAAAGTGCAGCCCGGCAGTATGTAGGATGTATATACACACACACACAATCCAATTCATGTAAAGTGCAGCCCAGCAGTATGTAGGATGTATATACACACACACAGACACAATCCAATTCATGTAAAGTGCAGCCCGGCAGTATGTAGGATGTATATACACACACACACACAATCCAATTCATGTAAAGTGCAGCCCGGCAGTATGTAGGATGTATATACACACAGACACACAATCCAATTCATGTAAAGTGCAGCCCAGCAGTATGTAGGCTGTATATACACACACACACAATCCAATTTATGTAAAGTGCAGCCCGGCAGTATGTAGGATGTATATAAACACACACACACAATCCAATTCATGTAAAGTGCAGCCCAGCAGTATGTAGGATGTATATACACACACACACAATCCAATTCATGTAAAGTGCAGCACGGCAGTATGTAGGATGTATATACACACACACACAATCCAATTCATGTAAAGTGCAGCCCGGCAGTATGTAGGATGTATATACACACACACACAATCCAATTCATGTAAAGTGCAGCCCGGCAGTATGTAGTATGTATATACACACACACACACACACAATCCAATTCATGTAAAGTGCAGCCCGGCAGTATGTAGGATGTATATACACACATACACAATCCAATTCATGTAAAGTGCAGCCCGGCAGTATGTAGGATGTATATACACACATACACAATCCAATTCATGTAACATGCAGCCTGGCAGTATGTAGGATGTATATACACACACACACACACACAATCCAATTCATGTAAAGTGCAGCCTGGCAGTATGTAGGATGTATATACACACACACAATCCAATTCATGTAAAGTGCAGCCCGGCAGTATGTAGGATGTATATACACACACACACAATCCAATTCATGTAAAGTGCAGCCTGGCAGTATGTAGGATGTATATACACACAGACACAATCCAATACATGTAAAGTGCAGCCCGGCAGTATGTAGGATGTATATACACACAGACATAATCCAATTCATGTAAAGTGCAGCCCGGCAGTATGTAGGATGTATATACACACAGACACAATCCAATTCATGTAAAGTGCAGCCCGGCAGTATGTAGGATGTATATATACACACACACAATCCAATTCATGTAAAGCGCAGCCTGGCAGTATGTAGAATGTATATACACACACACAATCCAATTCATGTAAAGTGCAGCCCGGCAGTATGTAGGATGTATATACACACATACACAATCCAATTCATGTAAAGTGCAGCCCTGCAGTATGTAGGATGTATATACACACAGACACAATCCAATTCATGTAAAGTGCAGCCCGGCAGTATGTAGGATGTATATACACACATACACAATCCAATTCATGTAACATGCAGCCTGGCAGTATGTAGGATGTATATACACACACACACACACAATCCAATTCATGTAAAGTGCAGCCTGGCAGTATGTAGGATGTATATACACACACACAATCCAATTCATGTAAAGTGCAGTCCGGCAGTATGTAGGATGTATATATACACACACAATCCAATTCATGTAAAGTGCAGCCTGGCAGTATGTAGGATGTATATACACACACACAATCCAATTCATGTAAAGTGCAGCCCGGCAGTATGTAGGATGTATATACACACATACACAATCCAATTCATGTAAAGTGCAGCCCGGCAGTATGTAGGATGTATATACACACATACACAATCCAATTCATGTAACATGCAGCCTGGCAGTATGTAGGATGTATATACACACACACACACACAATCCAATTCATGTAAAGTGCAGCCTGGCAGTATGTAGGATGTATATACACACACACAATCCAATTCATGTAAAGTGCAGCCCGGCAGTATGTAGGATGTATATACACACACACACAATCCAATTCATGTAAAGTGCAGCCTGGCAGTATGTAGGATGTATATACACACAGACACAATCCAATACATGTAAAGTGCAGCCCGGCAGTATGTAGGATGTATATACACACAGACACAATCCAATTCATGTAAAGTGCAGCCCGGCAGTATGTAGGATGTATATACACACAGACACAATCCAATTCATGTAAAGTGCAGCCCGGCAGTATGTAGGATGTATATATACACACACACAATCCAATTCATGTAAAGCGCAGCCTGGCAGTATGTAGGATGTATATACACACACACAATCCAATTCATGTAAAGTGCAGCCCGGCAGTATGTAGGATGTATATACACACACACAATCCAATTCATGTAAAGTGCAGCCCGGCAGTATGTAGGATGTATATACACACACACAATCCAATTCATGTAAAGTGCAGCCCGGCAGTATGTAGGATGTATATACACACACACACACACAATCCAATTCATGTAAAGTGCAGCCCGGCATTATGTAGGATGTATATACACACACACACACAATCCAATTCATGTAAAGTGCAGCCCGGCAGTATGTAGGATGTATATACACACACACAATCCAATTCATGTAAAGTGCAGCCCGGCAGTATGTAGGATGTATATACACACACACAATCCAATTCATGTAAAGTGCAGCCCGGCAGTATGTAGGATGTATATACACACACACACAATCCAATTCATGTAAAGTGCAGCCCAGCAGTATGTAGGATGTATATACACACACACAGACACAATCCAATTCATGTAAAGTGCAGCCCGGCAGTATGTAGGATGTATATACACACACACACACAATCCAATTCATGTAAAGTGCAGCCCGGCAGTATGTAGGATGTATATACACACAGACACACAATCCAATTCATGTAAAGTGCAGCCCGGCAGTATGTAGGATGTATATACACACACACAATCCAATTCATGTAAAGTGCAGCCCGGCAGTATGTAGGATGTATATACACACACACACACAATCCAATTCATGTAAAGTGCAGCCCGGCAGTATGTAGGATGTATATACACACAGACACACAATCCAATTCATGTAAAGTGCAGCCCGGCAGTATGTAGGATGTATATACACACACACAATCCAATTCATGTAAAGTGCAGCCTGGCAGTATGTAGGATGTATATACACACACACACAATCCAATTCATGTAAAGTGCAGCCCAGCAGTATGTAGGATGTATATACACATAGACACAATCCAATTCATGTAAAGTGCAGCCCGGCAGTATGTAGGATGTATATACACACACACAGACACACAATCCAATTCATGTAAAGTGCAGCCCGGCAGTATGTAGGATGTATATACACACACACAATCCAATTCATGTAAAGTGCAGCCTGGCAGTATGTAGGATGTATATACACACACACAATCCAATTCATGTAAAGTGCAGCCCGGCAGTATGTAGGATGTATACATACACACACACACAATCCAATTCATGTAAAGTGCAGCCCAGCAGTATGTAGGATGTATATACACATAGACACAATCCAATTCATGTAAAGTGCAGCCCGGCAGTATGTAGGATGTATACATACACACACACACAATCCAATTCATGTAAAGTGCAGTCCGGCAGTATGTAGGATGTATATATACACACACAATCCAATTCATGTAAAGTGCAGCCTGGCAGTATGTAGGATGTATATACACACACACAATCCAATTCATGTAAAGTGCAGCCCGGCAGTATGTAGGATGTATATACACACATACACAATCCAATTCATGTAAAGTGCAGCCCGGCAGTATGTAGGATGTATATACACACATACACAATCCAATTCATGTAACATGCAGCCTGGCAGTATGTAGGATGTATATACACACACACACAATCCAATTCATGTAAAGTGCAGCCCGGCAGTATGTAGGATGTATATACACACACACACAATCCAATTCATGTAAAGTGCAGCCTGGCAGTATGTAGGATGTATATACACACACACAATCCAATTCATGTAAAGTGCAGCCCGGCAGTATGTAGGATGTATATACACACACACACAATCCAATTCATGTAAAGTGCAGCCTGGCAGTATGTAGGATGTATATACACACAGACACAATCCAATACATGTAAAGTGCAGCCCGGCAGTATGTAGGATGTATATACACACAGACACAATCCAATTCATGTAAAGTGCAGCCCGGCAGTATGTAGGATGTATATACACACAGACACAATCCAATTCATGTAAAGTGCAGCCCGGCAGTATGTAGGATGTATATATACACACACACAATCCAATTCATGTAAAGCGCAGCCTGGCAGTATGTAGGATGTATATACACACACACAATCCAATTCATGTAAAGTGCAGCCCGGCAGTATGTAGGATGTATATACACACACACAATCCAATTCATGTAAAGTGCAGCCCGGCAGTATGTAGGATGTATATACACACACACAATCCAATTCATGTAAAGTGCAGCCCGGCAGTATGTAGGATGTATATACACACACACACACACAATCCAATTCATGTAAAGTGCAGCCCGGCATTATGTAGGATGTATATACACACACACACACAATCCAATTCATGTAAAGTGCAGCCCGGCAGTATGTAGGATGTATATACACACACACAATCCAATTCATGTAAAGTGCAGCCCGGCAGTATGTAGGATGTATATACACACAGACACACAATCCAATTCATGTAAAGTGCAGCCCGGCAGTATGTAGGATTTATATACACACACACAATCCAATTCATGTAAAGTGCAGCCCGGCAGTATGAAAAGGATGTATATACACACACACACAATCCAATTCATGTAAAGTGCAGCCCAGCAGTATGTAGGATGTATATACACACACACAGACACAATCCAATTCATGTAAAGTGCAGCCCGGCAGTATGTAGGATGTATATACACACACACACACAATCCAATTCATGTAAAGTGCAGCCCGGCAGTATGTAGGATGTATATACACACAGACACACAATCCAATTCATGTAAAGTGCAGCCCGGCAGTATGTAGGATGTATATACACACACACAATCCAATTCATGTAAAGTGCAGCCCGGCAGTATGTAGGATGTATATACACACACACACAATCCAATTCATGTAAAGTGCAGCCCAGCAGTATGTAGGATGTATATACACATAGACACAATCCAATTCATGTAAAGTGCAGCCCGGCAGTATGTAGGATGTATATACACACACACAGACACACAATCCAATTCATGTAAAGTGCAGCCCGGCAGTATGTAGGATGTATATACACACACACACAATCCAATTCATGTAAAGTGCAGCCCGGCAGTATGTAGGATGTATACATACACACACACACAATCCAATTCATGTAAAGTGCAGCCCAGCAGTATGTAGGATGTATATACACATAGACACAATCCAATTCATGTAAAGTGCAGCCCGGCAGTATGTAGGATGTATACATACACACACACACAATCCAATTCATGTAAAGTGCAGCCCGGCAGTATGTAGGATGTATATACACACACACACAATCCAATTCATGTAAAGTGCAGCCCGGCAGTATGTAGGATGTATATACACACACACACAATCCAATTAATGTAAAGTGCAGCCTGGCAGTATGTAGGATGTATATACACACACATACACAATCCAATTTATGTAAAGTGCAGCCCGGCAGTATGTAGGATGTATATACACACAGACACAATCTAATTCATGTAAAGTGCAGCCTGGCAGTATGTAGGATGTATATACACACAGACACAATCTAATTCATGTAAACTGCAGCCCGGCAGTATGTAGGATGTATATACACACACACACACACAATCCAATTCATGTAAAGTGCAGCCTGGCAGTATGTAGGATGTATATATACACACACACACAATCCAATTCATGTAAAGTGCAGCCCGGCAGTATGTAGGATGTATATACACACACACAATCCAATTCATGTAAAGTGCAGCCTGGCAGTATGTAGGATGTATATACACACACACACAATCCAATTCATGTAAAGTGCAGCCCGGCAGTATGTAGGATGTATATACACACACACACACAATCCAATTCATGTAAAGTGCAGCCCAGCAGTATGTAGGATGTATATACACACACACACACAATCCAATTCATGTAAAGTGCAGCCCGGCAGTATGTAGGGTGTATATACACACACACACACAATCCAATTCATGTAAAGTGCAGCCCGGCAGTATGTAGGATGTATATACACACAGACACACAATCCAATTCATGTAAAGTGCAGCCTGGCAGTATGTAGGATGTATATACACACACACAATCCAATTCATGTAAAGTGCAGCCCGGCAGTATGTAGGATGTATATACACACACACACAATCCAATTCATGTAAAGTGCAGCCCGGCAGTATGTAGGATGTATATATACACACACACACACAATCCAATTCATGTAAAGTGCAGCCCGGGAGTATGTAGGATGTATATACACACACACACACAATCCAATTCATGTAAAGTGCAGCCTGGCAGTATGTAGGATGTATATATACACACACAATCCAATTCATGTAAAGTGCAGCCTGGCAGTATGTAGGATGTATATATACACACACAATCCAATTCATGTAAAGTGCAGCCCGGCAGTATGTAGGATATATATACACACAGACACAATCCAATTCATGTAAAGTGCAGCCTGGCAGTATGTAGGATGTATATACACACACACAATCCAATTCATGTAAAGTGCAGCCCGGCAGTATGTAGGATGTATATACACACACACAATCCAATTCATGTAAAGTGCAGCCCGGCAGTATGTAGGATGTATATACACACACACACAATCCAATTCATGTAAAGTGCAGCCTGGCAGTATGTAGGATGTATATACACACACACACAATCCAATTCATGTAAAGTGCAGCCCGGCAGTATGTAGGATGTACATACACACACACACACACACAATCCAATTCATGTAAAGTGCAGCCAGTCAGTATGTAGGATGTATACACACACACACACACAATCCAATTCATGTAACGTGCAGCCCGGCAGTATGTAGGATGTATATACACACACACAATCCAATTCATGTAAAGTGCAGCCCGGCAGTATGTAGGATGTATATACACACACACAATCCAATTCATGTAAAGTGCAGCCTGGCAGTATGTAGGATGTATATACACACACACAATCCAATTCATGTAAAGTGCAGCCCGGCAGTATGTAGGATGTATATACACACACACACAATCCAATTCATGTAAAGTGCAGCCTGGCAGTATGTAGGATGTATATACACACACACAATCCAATTCATGTAAAGTGCAGCCTGGCAGTATGTAGGATGTATATACACACAGACACACACAATCCAATTCATGTAAAGTGCAGCCTGGCAGTATGTAGGATGTATATACACACACACACAATCCAATTCATGTAAAGTGCAGCCTGGCAGTATGTAGGATGTATATATACACACACACAATCCAATTCATGTAAAGTGCAGCCTGGCAGTATATAGGATGTATATACACACACACACACACACACACAATCCAATTCATGTAAAGTGCAGTCCGGCAGTATGTAGGATGTATATACACACACTGACACAATCCAATTCATGTAAAGTGCAGCCTGGCAGTATGTAGGATGTATATACACACACACACAATCCAATTCATGTAAAGTGCAGCCTGGCAGTATGTAGGATGTATATACAGACACACACAATCCAATTCATGTAAAGTGCAGCCCGGCAGTATGTAGGATGTATATACACACTGACACAATCCAATTCATGTAAAGTGCAGCCTGGCAGTATGTAGGATGTATATACACACAGACACAATCCAATTCATGTAAAGTGCAGCCCGGCAGTATGTAGGATGTATATACACACACACAATCCAATTCATGTAACGTGCAGCCCGGCAGTATGTAGGATGTATATACACACACACAATCCAATTCATGTAAAGTGCAGCCTGGCAGTATGTAGGATGTATATACACACAGACACAATCCAATTCATGTAAAGTGCAGCCCGGCAGTATGTAGGATGTATATACACACAGACACACACAATCCAATTCATGTAAAGTGCAGCCTGGCAGTATGTAGGATGTATATACACACACACAGACACAATCCAATTCATGTAAAGTGTAGCCCGGCAGTATGTAGGATGTATATACACACACACACACAATCCAATACATGTAAAGTGCAGCCCGGCAGTATGTAGGATGTATATAAACACACACACAATCCAATTCATGTAAAGTGCAGCCTGGCAGTATGTAGGATGTATATACACACACACACACAATCCAATTCATGTAAAGTGCAGCCTGGCAGTATGTAGGATGTATATAAACACACACACAATCCAATTCATGTAAAGTGTAGCCCGGCAGTATGTAGGATGTATATACACACACACACACAATCCAATTCATGTAAAGTGCAGCCTGGCAGTATGTAGGATGTATACACACACACACACACACACACACAATCCAATTCATGTAAAGTGCAGCCTGGCAGTATGTAGGATGTATATACACACACACACACAATCCAATTCATGTAAAGTGCAGCCCGGCAGTATGTAGGATGTATATACACACACACACAATCCAATTCATGTAAAGTGCAGCCCGGCAGTATGTACGATGTATATACACACACACACAATCCAATTCATGTAAAGTGCAGCCCGGCAGTATGTAGGATGTATATACACACACACACAATCCAATTCATGTAAAGTGCAGCCCGGCAGTATGTAGGATGTATATACACACACACACAATCCAATTCATGTAATGTGCAGCCTGGCAGTATGTAGGATGTATATACACACAGACACAATCCAATTCATGTAAAGTGCAGCCTGGCAGTATGTAGGATGTATATACACACACACAATCCAATTCATGTAAAGTGCAGCCTGCCAGTATGTAGGATGTATATACACACACACACAATCCAATTCATGTAAAGTGCAGCCCGGCAGTATGTAGGATGTATATACACACACACACACAATCCAATTCATGTAAAGTGCAGCCCGGCAGTATGTAGGATGTATATATACACACACAATCCAATTCATGTAAAGTGCAGCCCGGCAGTATGTAGGATGTATATACACACACACAATCCAATTCATGTAAAGTGCAGCCCGGCAGTATGTAGGATGTATATACACACACACACAATCCAATTCATGTAAAGTGCAGCCCGGCAGTATGTAGGATGTATATACACACACACAATCCAATTCATGTAAAGTGCAGCCCTGCAGTATGTAGGATGTATATACACACACACACAATCAAATTCATGTAAAGTGCAGCCCGGTAGTATGTAGGATGTATATACACACACACAATCCAATTCATGTAAAGTGCAGCCTGGCAGTATGTAGGATGTATATACACACAGACACAATCCAATTCATGTAAAGTGCAGCCCGGCAGTATGTAGGATGTATATACACACAGACACAATCCAATTCATGTAAAGTGCAGCCTGGCAGTATGTAGGATGTATATACACACACACACACACACAATCCAATTCATGTAAAGTGCAGCCTGGCAGTATGTAGGATGTATATACACACACAATCCAATTCATGTAAAGTGCAGCCCGGCAGTATGTAGGATGTATATACACACACACACACAATCCAATTCATGTAAAGTGCAGCCCGGCAGTATGTAGGATGTATATACACACACACACACAATCCAATTCATGTAAAGTGCAGCCCGGCAGTATGTAGGATGTATATACACACACACACAATCCAATTCATGTAAAGTGCAGCCCGGCAGTATGTAGGATGTATATACACACACACAATCCAATTCATGTAAAGTGCAGCCCGGCAGTATGTAGGATGTATATACACACACACACAATCCAATTCATGTAAAGTGCAGCCTGGCAGTATGTAGGATGTATATACACACAGACACAATCCAATACATGTAAAGTGCAGCCCGGCAGTATGTAGGATGTATATACACACAGACACAATCCAATTCATGTAAAGTGCAGCCCGGCAGTATGTAGGATGTATATACACACAGACACAATCCAATTCATGTAAAGTGCAGCCCGGCAGTATGTAGGATGTATATATACACACACACAATCCAATTCATGTAAAGCGCAGCCTGGCAGTATGTAGGATGTATATACACACACACAATCCAATTCATGTAAAGTGCAGCCCGGCAGTATGTAGGATGTATATACACACACACAATCCAATTCATGTAAAGTGCAGCCCGGCAGTATGTAGGATGTATATACACACACACAATCCAATTCATGTAAAGTGCAGCCCGGCAGTATGTAGGATGTATATACACACACACACACACAATCCAATTCATGTAAAGTGCAGCCCGGCATTATGTAGGATGTATATACACACACACACACAATCCAATTCATGTAAAGTGCAGCCCGGCAGTATGTAGGATGTATATACACACACACAATCCAATTCATGTAAAGTGCAGCCCGGCAGTATGTAGGATGTATATACACACACACAATCCAATTCATGTAAAGTGCAGCCCGGCAGTATGTAGGATGTATATACACACACACACAATCCAATTCATGTAAAGTGCAGCCCAGCAGTATGTAGGATGTATATACACACACACAGACACAATCCAATTCATGTAAAGTGCAGCCCGGCAGTATGTAGGATGTATATACACACACACACACAATCCAATTCATGTAAAGTGCAGCCCGGCAGTATGTAGGATGTATATACACACAGACACACAATCCAATTCATGTAAAGTGCAGCCCGGCAGTATGTAGGATGTATATACACACACACAATCCAATTCATGTAAAGTGCAGCCCGGCAGTATGTAGGATGTATATACACACACACACACAATCCAATTCATGTAAAGTGCAGCCCGGCAGTATGTAGGATGTATATACACACAGACACACAATCCAATTCATGTAAAGTGCAGCCCGGCAGTATGTAGGATGTATATACACACACACAATCCAATTCATGTAAAGTGCAGCCTGGCAGTATGTAGGATGTATATACACACACACACAATCCAATTCATGTAAAGTGCAGCCCAGCAGTATGTAGGATGTATATACACATAGACACAATCCAATTCATGTAAAGTGCAGCCCGGCAGTATGTAGGATGTATATACACACACACAGACACACAATCCAATTCATGTAAAGTGCAGCCCGGCAGTATGTAGGATGTATATACACACACACAATCCAATTCATGTAAAGTGCAGCCTGGCAGTATGTAGGATGTATATACACACACACAATCCAATTCATGTAAAGTGCAGCCCGGCAGTATGTAGGATGTATACATACACACACACACAATCCAATTCATGTAAAGTGCAGCCCAGCAGTATGTAGGATGTATATACACATAGACACAATCCAATTCATGTAAAGTGCAGCCCGGCAGTATGTAGGATGTATACATACACACACACACAATCCAATTCATGTAAAGTGCAGTCCGGCAGTATGTAGGATGTATATATACACACACAATCCAATTCATGTAAAGTGCAGCCTGGCAGTATGTAGGATGTATATACACACACACAATCCAATTCATGTAAAGTGCAGCCCGGCAGTATGTAGGATGTATATACACACATACACAATCCAATTCATGTAAAGTGCAGCCCGGCAGTATGTAGGATGTATATACACACATACACAATCCAATTCATGTAACATGCAGCCTGGCAGTATGTAGGATGTATATACACACACACACAATCCAATTCATGTAAAGTGCAGCCCGGCAGTATGTAGGATGTATATACACACACACACAATCCAATTCATGTAAAGTGCAGCCTGGCAGTATGTAGGATGTATATACACACACACAATCCAATTCATGTAAAGTGCAGCCCGGCAGTATGTAGGATGTATATACACACACACACAATCCAATTCATGTAAAGTGCAGCCTGGCAGTATGTAGGATGTATATACACACAGACACAATCCAATACATGTAAAGTGCAGCCCGGCAGTATGTAGGATGTATATACACACAGACACAATCCAATTCATGTAAAGTGCAGCCCGGCAGTATGTAGGATGTATATACACACAGACACAATCCAATTCATGTAAAGTGCAGCCCGGCAGTATGTAGGATGTATATATACACACACACAATCCAATTCATGTAAAGCGCAGCCTGGCAGTATGTAGGATGTATATACACACACACAATCCAATTCATGTAAAGTGCAGCCCGGCAGTATGTAGGATGTATATACACACACACAATCCAATTCATGTAAAGTGCAGCCCGGCAGTATGTAGGATGTATATACACACACACAATCCAATTCATGTAAAGTGCAGCCCGGCAGTATGTAGGATGTATATACACACACACACACACAATCCAATTCATGTAAAGTGCAGCCCGGCATTATGTAGGATGTATATACACACACACACACAATCCAATTCATGTAAAGTGCAGCCCGGCAGTATGTAGGATGTATATACACACACACAATCCAATTCATGTAAAGTGCAGCCCGGCAGTATGTAGGATGTATATACACACAGACACACAATCCAATTCATGTAAAGTGCAGCCCGGCAGTATGTAGGATTTATATACACACACACAATCCAATTCATGTAAAGTGCAGCCCGGCAGTATGAAAAGGATGTATATACACACACACACAATCCAATTCATGTAAAGTGCAGCCCAGCAGTATGTAGGATGTATATACACACACACAGACACAATCCAATTCATGTAAAGTGCAGCCCGGCAGTATGTAGGATGTATATACACACACACACACAATCCAATTCATGTAAAGTGCAGCCCGGCAGTATGTAGGATGTATATACACACAGACACACAATCCAATTCATGTAAAGTGCAGCCCGGCAGTATGTAGGATGTATATACACACACACAATCCAATTCATGTAAAGTGCAGCCCGGCAGTATGTAGGATGTATATACACACACACACAATCCAATTCATGTAAAGTGCAGCCCAGCAGTATGTAGGATGTATATACACATAGACACAATCCAATTCATGTAAAGTGCAGCCCGGCAGTATGTAGGATGTATATACACACACACAGACACACAATCCAATTCATGTAAAGTGCAGCCCGGCAGTATGTAGGATGTATATACACACACACACAATCCAATTCATGTAAAGTGCAGCCCGGCAGTATGTAGGATGTATACATACACACACACACAATCCAATTCATGTAAAGTGCAGCCCAGCAGTATGTAGGATGTATATACACATAGACACAATCCAATTCATGTAAAGTGCAGCCCGGCAGTATGTAGGATGTATACATACACACACACACAATCCAATTCATGTAAAGTGCAGCCCGGCAGTATGTAGGATGTATATACACACACACACAATCCAATTCATGTAAAGTGCAGCCCGGCAGTATGTAGGATGTATATACACACACACACAATCCAATTAATGTAAAGTGCAGCCTGGCAGTATGTAGGATGTATATACACACACATACACAATCCAATTTATGTAAAGTGCAGCCCGGCAGTATGTAGGATGTATATACACACAGACACAATCTAATTCATGTAAAGTGCAGCCTGGCAGTATGTAGGATGTATATACACACAGACACAATCTAATTCATGTAAACTGCAGCCCGGCAGTATGTAGGATGTATATACACACACACACACACAATCCAATTCATGTAAAGTGCAGCCTGGCAGTATGTAGGATGTATATATACACACACACACAATCCAATTCATGTAAAGTGCAGCCCGGCAGTATGTAGGATGTATATACACACACACAATCCAATTCATGTAAAGTGCAGCCTGGCAGTATGTAGGATGTATATACACACACACACAATCCAATTCATGTAAAGTGCAGCCCGGCAGTATGTAGGATGTATATACACACACACACACAATCCAATTCATGTAAAGTGCAGCCCAGCAGTATGTAGGATGTATATACACACACACACACAATCCAATTCATGTAAAGTGCAGCCCGGCAGTATGTAGGGTGTATATACACACACACACACAATCCAATTCATGTAAAGTGCAGCCCGGCAGTATGTAGGATGTATATACACACAGACACACAATCCAATTCATGTAAAGTGCAGCCTGGCAGTATGTAGGATGTATATACACACACACAATCCAATTCATGTAAAGTGCAGCCCGGCAGTATGTAGGATGTATATACACACACACACAATCCAATTCATGTAAAGTGCAGCCCGGCAGTATGTAGGATGTATATATACACACACACACACAATCCAATTCATGTAAAGTGCAGCCCGGGAGTATGTAGGATGTATATACACACACACACACAATCCAATTCATGTAAAGTGCAGCCTGGCAGTATGTAGGATGTATATATACACACACAATCCAATTCATGTAAAGTGCAGCCTGGCAGTATGTAGGATGTATATATACACACACAATCCAATTCATGTAAAGTGCAGCCCGGCAGTATGTAGGATATATATACACACAGACACAATCCAATTCATGTAAAGTGCAGCCTGGCAGTATGTAGGATGTATATACACACACACAATCCAATTCATGTAAAGTGCAGCCCGGCAGTATGTAGGATGTATATACACACACACAATCCAATTCATGTAAAGTGCAGCCCGGCAGTATGTAGGATGTATATACACACACACACAATCCAATTCATGTAAAGTGCAGCCTGGCAGTATGTAGGATGTATATACACACACACACAATCCAATTCATGTAAAGTGCAGCCCGGCAGTATGTAGGATGTACATACACACACACACACACACAATCCAATTCATGTAAAGTGCAGCCAGTCAGTATGTAGGATGTATACACACACACACACACAATCCAATTCATGTAACGTGCAGCCCGGCAGTATGTAGGATGTATATACACACACACAATCCAATTCATGTAAAGTGCAGCCCGGCAGTATGTAGGATGTATATACACACACACAATCCAATTCATGTAAAGTGCAGCCTGGCAGTATGTAGGATGTATATACACACACACAATCCAATTCATGTAAAGTGCAGCCCGGCAGTATGTAGGATGTATATACACACACACACAATCCAATTCATGTAAAGTGCAGCCTGGCAGTATGTAGGATGTATATACACACACACAATCCAATTCATGTAAAGTGCAGCCTGGCAGTATGTAGGATGTATATACACACAGACACACACAATCCAATTCATGTAAAGTGCAGCCTGGCAGTATGTAGGATGTATATACACACACACACAATCCAATTCATGTAAAGTGCAGCCTGGCAGTATGTAGGATGTATATATACACACACACAATCCAATTCATGTAAAGTGCAGCCTGGCAGTATATAGGATGTATATACACACACACACACACACACACAATCCAATTCATGTAAAGTGCAGTCCGGCAGTATGTAGGATGTATATACACACACTGACACAATCCAATTCATGTAAAGTGCAGCCTGGCAGTATGTAGGATGTATATACACACACACACAATCCAATTCATGTAAAGTGCAGCCTGGCAGTATGTAGGATGTATATACAGACACACACAATCCAATTCATGTAAAGTGCAGCCCGGCAGTATGTAGGATGTATATACACACTGACACAATCCAATTCATGTAAAGTGCAGCCTGGCAGTATGTAGGATGTATATACACACAGACACAATCCAATTCATGTAAAGTGCAGCCCGGCAGTATGTAGGATGTATATACACACACACAATCCAATTCATGTAACGTGCAGCCCGGCAGTATGTAGGATGTATATACACACACACAATCCAATTCATGTAAAGTGCAGCCTGGCAGTATGTAGGATGTATATACACACAGACACAATCCAATTCATGTAAAGTGCAGCCCGGCAGTATGTAGGATGTATATACACACAGACACACACAATCCAATTCATGTAAAGTGCAGCCTGGCAGTATGTAGGATGTATATACACACACACAGACACAATCCAATTCATGTAAAGTGTAGCCCGGCAGTATGTAGGATGTATATACACACACACACACAATCCAATACATGTAAAGTGCAGCCCGGCAGTATGTAGGATGTATATAAACACACACACAATCCAATTCATGTAAAGTGCAGCCTGGCAGTATGTAGGATGTATATACACACACACACACAATCCAATTCATGTAAAGTGCAGCCTGGCAGTATGTAGGATGTATATAAACACACACACAATCCAATTCATGTAAAGTGTAGCCCGGCAGTATGTAGGATGTATATACACACACACACACAATCCAATTCATGTAAAGTGCAGCCTGGCAGTATGTAGGATGTATACACACACACACACACACACACACAATCCAATTCATGTAAAGTGCAGCCTGGCAGTATGTAGGATGTATATACACACACACACACAATCCAATTCATGTAAAGTGCAGCCCGGCAGTATGTAGGATGTATATACACACACACACAATCCAATTCATGTAAAGTGCAGCCCGGCAGTATGTACGATGTATATACACACACACACAATCCAATTCATGTAAAGTGCAGCCCGGCAGTATGTAGGATGTATATACACACACACACAATCCAATTCATGTAAAGTGCAGCCCGGCAGTATGTAGGATGTATATACACACACACACAATCCAATTCATGTAATGTGCAGCCTGGCAGTATGTAGGATGTATATACACACAGACACAATCCAATTCATGTAAAGTGCAGCCTGGCAGTATGTAGGATGTATATACACACACACAATCCAATTCATGTAAAGTGCAGCCTGCCAGTATGTAGGATGTATATACACACACACACAATCCAATTCATGTAAAGTGCAGCCCGGCAGTATGTAGGATGTATATACACACACACACACAATCCAATTCATGTAAAGTGCAGCCCGGCAGTATGTAGGATGTATATATACACACACAATCCAATTCATGTAAAGTGCAGCCCGGCAGTATGTAGGATGTATATACACACACACAATCCAATTCATGTAAAGTGCAGCCCGGCAGTATGTAGGATGTATATACACACACACACAATCCAATTCATGTAAAGTGCAGCCCGGCAGTATGTAGGATGTATATACACACACACAATCCAATTCATGTAAAGTGCAGCCCTGCAGTATGTAGGATGTATATACACACACACACAATCAAATTCATGTAAAGTGCAGCCCGGTAGTATGTAGGATGTATATACACACACACAATCCAATTCATGTAAAGTGCAGCCTGGCAGTATGTAGGATGTATATACACACAGACACAATCCAATTCATGTAAAGTGCAGCCCGGCAGTATGTAGGATGTATATACACACAGACACAATCCAATTCATGTAAAGTGCAGCCTGGCAGTATGTAGGATGTATATACACACACACACACACACAATCCAATTCATGTAAAGTGCAGCCTGGCAGTATGTAGGATGTATATACACACACAATCCAATTCATGTAAAGTGCAGCCCGGCAGTATGTAGGATGTATATACACACACACACACAATCCAATTCATGTAAAGTGCAGCCCGGCAGTATGTAGGATGTATATACACACACACACACAATCCAATTCATGTAAAGTGCAGCCCGGCAGTATGTAGGATGTATATACACACACACACAATCCAATTCATGTAAAGTGCAGCCCGGCAGTATGTAGGATGTATATACACACACACACAATCCAATTCATGTAAAGAGCAGCCTGGCAGTATGTAGGATGTATATACACACACACACAATCCAATTCATGTAAAGTGCAGCCCGGCAGTATGTAGGATGTATATACACACACACACACAATCCAATTCATGTAAAGTGCAGCCCGGCAGTATGTAGGATGTATATACACACACACACAATCCAATTCATGTAAAGTGCAGCCTGGCAGTATGTAGGATGTATATACACACACACACACAATCCAATTCATGTAAAGTGCAGCCTGGCAGTATGTAGGATGTATATACACACACACACACAATCCAATTCATGTAAAGTGCAGCCTGGCAGTATGTAGGATGTATATACACACACACAATCCAATTCATGTAAAGTGCAGCCCGGCAGTATGTAGGATGTATATACACACACACAATCCAATTCATGTAAAGTGCAGCCCGGCAGTATGTAGGATGTATATACACACACACACAATCCAATTCATGTAAAGTGCAGCCTGGCAGTATGTAGGATGTATATACACACATACACACACACACAATCCAATTCATGTAAAGTGCAGCCTGGCAGTATGTAGGATGTATATACACACACACACAATCCAATTCATGTAAAGTGCAGCCCGGCAGTATGTAGGATGTATATACACACACACAATCCAATTCATGTAAAGTGCAGCCCGGCAGTATGTAGGATGTATATACACACACACACACACAATCCAATTCATGTAAAGTGCAGCCTGGCAGTATGTAGGATGTATATATACACACACACACAATCCAATTCATGTAAAGTGCAGCCCGGCAGTATGTAGGATGTATATACACACACAGACACAATCCAATTCATGTAAATTGCAGCCTGGCAGTATGTAGGATGTATATACACACACACAATCCAATTCATGTAAAGTGCAGCCTGGCAGTATGTAGGATGTATATACACACACACACACAATCCAATTCATGTAAAGTGCAGCCCGGCAGTATGTAGGATGTATATACACACACACACACAATCCAATTTATGTAAAGTGCAGCCTGGCAGTATGTAGGATGTATATATACACACACACACAATCCAATTCATGTAAAGTGCAGCCCGGCAGTATGTAGGATGTATATACACACACAGACACAATCCAATTCATGTAAATTGCAGCCTGGCAGTATGTAGGATGTATATACACACACACAATCCAATTCATGTAAAGTGCAGCCCGGCAGTATGTAGGATGTATATACACACACACACACAATCCAATTCATGTAAAGTGCAGCCCGGCAGTATGTAGGATGTATATACACACACACACACACACACACACACACACACAATCCAATTCATGTAAAGTGCAGCCCGGCAGTATGTAGGATGTATATACACACACAAACACAATCTAATTCATGTAAAGTGCAGCCTGGCAGTATGTAGGATGTATATACACACAGACACACAATCCAATTCATGTAAAGTGCAGCCTGGCAGTATGTAGGATGTATACACACACACACACAATCCAATTCATGTAAAGTGCAGCCCGGCAGTATGTAGGATGTATATACACACACACACAATCCAATTCATGTAAAGTGCAGCCCAGCAGTATGTAGGATGTATATACACACACACATACACACAATCCAATTCATGTAAAGTGCAGCCTGGCAGTATGTAGGATGTATATACACACACACAATCCAATTCATGTAAAGTGCAGCCTGGCAGTATGTAGGATGTATATATACACACACACACAATCCAATTCATGTAAAGTGCAGCCCGGCAGTATGTAGGATGTATATACACACACAGACACAATCCAATTCATGTAAAGTGCAGCCTGGCAGTATGTAGGATGTATATACACACACACACAATCCAATTCATGTAAAGTGCAGCCCGGCAGTATGTAGGATGTATATACACACACACACACAATCCAATTCATGTAAAGTGCAGCCTGGCAGTATGTAGGATGTATATACACACACACACACAATCCAATTCATGTAAAGTGCAGCCTGGCAGTATGTAGGATGTATATACACACACACACACAATCCAATTCATGTAAAGTGCAGCCCGGCAGTATGTAGGATGTATATACACACACACAATCCAATTCATGTAAAGTACAGCCCGGCAGTATGTAGGATGTATATACACACACACAATCCAATTCATGTAAAGTGCAGCCCGGCAGTATGTAGGATGTATATACACACACACACAATCCAATTCATGTAAAGTGCAGCCCGGCAGTATGTAGGATGTATATATATACACACACACAATCCAATTCATGTAAAGTGCAGCCTGGCAGTATGTAGGATGTATATACACACACACAATCCAATTCATGTAAAGTGCAGCCCGGCAGTATGTAGGATGTATATACACACACACACAATCCAATTCATGTAAAGTGCAGCCCGGCAGTATGTAGGATGTATATACACACACACACACACAATCCAATTCATGTAAAGTGCAGCCTGGCAGTATGTAGGATGTATATACACACACACACAATCCAATTCATGTAAAGTGCAGCCTGGCAGTATGTAGGATGTATATACACACACACACACACAATCCAATTCATGTAAAGTGCAGCCCGGCAGTTTGTAGGATGTATATATACACACACAATACAATTCATGTAAAGTGCAGCCTGGCAATATGTAGGATGTATATACACACAGACACAATCCAATTCATGTAACATGTCGCCTGGCAGTATGTAGGATGTATATACACACACACACACAATCCAATTCATGTAAAGTGCAGCCCGGCAGTATGTAGGATGTATATACACACACACACAATCCAATTCATGCAAAGTGCAGCCCGGCAGTACGTAGGATGTATATACACACACACACACACACAATCCAATTCATGTAAAGTGCAGCCTGGCAGTATGTAGGATGTATATACACACACAGACACTATCCAATTCATGTAAAGTGCAGCCTGGCAGTATGTAGGATGTATATACACACACACACAATCCAATTCATGTAAAGTGCAGCCCGGCAGTATGTAGGATGTATATACACACACACACAATCCAATTCATGTAAAGTGCAGCCCGGCAGTATGTAGGATGTATATACACACACACACTCACACAATTCATGTAAAGTGCAGCCCGGCAGTATGTAGGATGTATATACACACACACACACAATCCAATTCATGTAAAGTGCAGCCCGGCAGTATGTAGGATGTATATAAACACACACACACAATCCAATTCATGTAAAGTGCAGCCCGGCAGTATGTAGGATGTATATACACACACATACAATCCAATTCATGTAAAGTGCAGCCTGGCAGTATGTAGGATGTATATACACACACACACAATCCAATTCATGTAAAGTGCAGCCTGGCAGTATGTAGGATGTATATACACACACACAATCCAATTCATGTAAAGTGCAGCCTGGCAGTATGTAGGATGTATATACACACACACAATCCAATTCATGTAAAGTGCAGCCCGGCAGTATGTAGGATGTATATACACACACACACACACACACACACACAATCCAATTCATGTAAAGTGCAGCCCGGCAGTATGTAGGATGTATATACACACACACACACAATCCAAATCATGTAAAGTGCAGCCCGGCAGTATGTAGGATGTATATACACACACACACAATCCAATTCATGTAAAGTGCAGCCCGGCAGTATGTAGGATGTATATACACACACACAATCCAATTCATGTAAAGTGCAGCCCGGTAGTATGTAGGAAGTATATACACACAGACACACAATCCAAATCATGTAAAGTGCAGCCCGGTAGTATGTAGGAAGTATATACACACAGACACACAATCCAATTCATGTAAAGTGCAGCCCGGCAGTATGTAGGATGTATATAGACACATACACACAATCCAATTCATGTAAAGTGCAGCCCGTAAGTATGTAGGATGTATATACACACAGACACAATCCAATTCATGTAAAGTGCAGCCCAGCAGTATGTAGGAAGTATATACACACAGACACAATCCAATTCATGTAAAGTGCAGCCCGGCAGTATGTAGGATGTATATACACACACACAATCCAATTCATGTAAAGTGCAGCCCGGCAGTTTGTAGGATGTATATATACACACACAATCCAATTCATGTAAAGTGCAGCCCAGCAGTATGTAGGATGTATACACACACACACACAATCCAATTCATGTAAAGTGCAGCCTGGCAGTATGTAGGATGTATATACACACACACACACACAATCCAAATCATGTAAAGTGCAGCCCGGCAGTATGTAGGATGTATATACACACACACACACAATCCAATTCATGTAAAGTGCAGCCCAGCAGTATGTAGGAAGTATATACACACAGACACAATCCAATTCATGTAAAGTGCAGCCCGGCAGTATGTAGGATGTATATACACACACACAGACACAATCCAATTCATGTAAAGTGCAGCCTGGCAGTATGCAGGATGTATATACACACACACACAATCCAATTCATGTAAAGTGCAGCCCGGCAGTTTGTAGGATGTATATATACACACACAATCCAATTCATGTAAAGTGCAGCCCAGCAGTATGTAGGATGTATACACACACACACACAATCCAATTCATGTAAAGTGCAGCCTGGCAGTATGTAGGATGTATATACACACACACAATCCAATTCATGTAAAGTGCAGCCCGGCAGTTTGTAGGATGTATATATACACACACACACAATCCAATTCATTTAAAGTGCAGCCCGGCAGTATGTAGGATGTATATACACACACACACAATCCAATTCATGTAAAGTGCAGCCCGGCAGTATGTAGGATGTATATACACACACACACAATCCAATTCATGTAAAGTGCAGCCTGGCAGTATGTAGGATGTATATACACACACACAATCCAATTCATGTAAAGTGCAGCCCGGCAGTTTGTAGGATGTATATATACACACACACACAATCCAATTCATTTAAAGTGCAGCCCGGCAGTACGTAGGATGTATATACACACACACACAATCCAATTCATGTAAAGTGCAGCCCGGCAGTATGTAGGATGTATATAAACACACACACACACACAATCCAATTCATGTAAAGTGCAGCCCGGCAGTTTGTAGGATGTATATATACACACACAATCCAATTCATGTAAAGTGCAGCCTGGCAGTATGTAGGATTTATATACACACACACAATCCAATTCATGTAAAGTGCAGCCCGGCAGTATGTAGGATGTATATACACACACACACACACAATCCAATTCATGTAAAGTGCAGCCCGGCAGTTTGTAGGATGTATATATACACACACAATCCAATTCATGTAAAGTGCAGCCTGGCAGTATGTAGGATGTATATACACACACACACACACAATCCAATTCATGTAAAGTGCAGCCTGGCAGTATGTAGGATGTATATACACACACACACACAATCCAATTCATGTAAAGTGCAGCCCGGCAGTATGTAGGATGTATATACACACAGACACAATCCAATTCATGTAACATGCAGCCTGGCAGTATGTAGGATGTATATACACACACACACACAATCCAATTCATGTAAAGTGCAGCCCGGCAGTATGTAGGATGTATATACACACACACAATCCAATTCATGCAAAGTGCAGCCCGGCAGTACGTAGGATGTATATACACACACACACACACACAATCCAATTCATGTAAAGTGCAGCCTGGCAGTATGTAGGATGTATATACACACACAGACACTATCCAATTCATGTAAAGTGCAGCCTGGCAGTATGTAGGATGTATATACACACACACACAATCCAATTCATGTAAAGTGCAGCCCGGCAGTATGTAGGATGTATATACACACACACACAATCCAATTCATGTAAAGTGCAGCCCGGCAGTATGTAGGATGTATATACACACACACACTCACACAATTCATGTAAAGTGCAGCCCGGCAGTATGTAGGATGTATATACACACACACACACAATCCAATTCATGTAAAGTGCAGCCCGGCAGTATGTAGGATGTATATAAACACACACACACATTCCAATTCATGTAAAGTGCAGCCCGGCAGTTTGTAGGATGTATATATACACACACAATCCAATTCATGTAAAGTGCAGCCCGGCAGTATGTAGGATGTATATACACACAGACACAATCCAATTCATGTAAAGTGCAGCCCGGCAGTATGTAGGATGTATATACACACACACAATCCAATTCATGTAAAGTGCAGCCCGGCAGTATGTAGGATGTATATACACACACACAATCCAATTCATGTAAAGTGCAGCCTGGCAGTATGTAGGATGTATATACACACACACACAATCCAATTCATGTAAAGTGCAGCCCAGCAGTATGTAGGATGTATATACACACACACACAATCCAATTCATGTAAAGTGCAGCCTGGCAGTATGTAGGATGTATATACACACACACAATCCAATTCATGTAAAGTGCAGCCCGGCAGTATGTAGGATGTATATACACACACACACACACACACACACAATCCAATTCATGTAAAGTGCAGCCCGGCAGTTTGTAGGATGTATATATACACACACAATCCAATTCATGTAAAGTGCAGCCTGGCAGTATGTAGGATGTATATACACACAGACACAATCCAATTCATGTAACATGCAGCCTGGCAGTATGTAGGATGTATATACACACACACACACAATCCAATTCATGTAAAGTGCAGCCCGGCAGTATGTAGAATGTATATACACACACACAATCCAATTCATGCAAAGTGCAGCCCGGCAGTACGTAGGATGTATATACACACACACACACACACAATCCAATTCATGTAAAGGGCAGCCTGGCAGTATGTAGGATGTATATACACACACACAATCCAATTCATGTAAAGTGCAGCCCGGCAGTATGTAGGATGTATATACACACACACAATCCAATTCATGTAAAGTGCAGCCCGGCAGTTTGTAGGATGTATATATACACACACAATCCAATTCATGTAAAGTGCAGCCTGGCAGTATGTAGGATGTATATACACACAGACACAATCCAATTCATGTAACATGCAGCCTGGCAGTATGTAGGATGTATATACACACACACACACACAATCCAATTCATGTAAAGTGCAGCCCGGCAGTATGTAGGATGTATATACACACACACAATCCAATTCATGTAAAGTGCAGCCCGGCAGTATGTAGGATGTATATAAACACACACACACAATCCAATTCATGTAAAGTGCAGCCCGGCAGTTTGTAGGATGTATATATACACACACAATCCAATTCATGTAAAGTGCAGCCCAGCAGTATGTAGGATGTATATACACACACACACAATCCAATTCATGTAAAGTGCAGCCTGGCAGTATGTAGGATGTATATACACACACACAATCCAATTCATGTAAAGTGCAGCCCGGCAGTATGTAGGATGTATATACACACACACACACACACACACAATCCAATTCATGTAAAGTGCAGCCCGGCAGTTTGTAGGATGTATATATACACACACAATCCAATTCATGTAAAGTGCAGCCTGGCAGTATGTAGGATGTATATACACACAGACACAATCCAATTCATGTAACATGCAGCCTGGCAGTATGTAGGATGTATATACACACACACACACAATCCAATTCATGTAAAGTGCAGCCCGGCAGTATGTAGAATGTATATACACACACACAATCCAATTCATGCAAAGTGCAGCCCGGCAGTACGTAGGATGTATATACACACACACACACAATCCAATTCATGTAAAGGGCAGCCTGGCAGTATGTAGGATGTATATACACACACACAATCCAATTCATGTAAAGTGCAGCCCGGCAGTATGTAGGATGTATATACACACACACACACAATCCAATTCATGTAAAGTGCAGCCCGGCAGTTTGTAGGATGTATATACACACACACACAATCCAATTCATGTAAAGTGCAGCCTGGCAGTATGTAGGATGTATATACACACAGACACAATCCAATTCATGTAACATGCAGCCTGGCAGTATGTAGGATGTATATACACACACACACACACAATCCAATTCATGTAAAGTGCAGCCCGGCAGTTTGTAGGATGTATATATACACACACAATCCAATTCATGTAAAGTGCAGCCCAGCAGTATGTAGGATGTATATACACACACACACAATCCAATTCATGTAAAGTGCAGCCTGGCAGTATGTAGGATGTATATACACACACACAATCCAATTCATGTAAAGTGCAGCCCGGCAGTATGTAGGATGTATATACACACACACACACACACACACAATCCAATTCATGTAAAGTGCAGCCCGGCAGTTTGTAGGATGTATATATACACACACAATCCAATTCATGTAAAGTGCAGCCTGGCAGTATGTAGGATGTATATACACACAGACACAATCCAATTCATGTAACATGCAGCCTGGCAGTATGTAGGATGTATATACACACACACACACAATCCAATTCATGTAAAGTGCAGCCCGGCAGTATGTAGAATGTATATACACACACACAATCCAATTCATGCAAAGTGCAGCCCGGCAGTACGTAGGATGTATATACACACACACACACAATCCAATTCATGTAAAGGGCAGCCTGGCAGTATGTAGGATGTATATACACACACACAATCCAATTCATGTAAAGTGCAGCCCGGCAGTATGTAGGATGTATATACACACACACACACAATCCAATTCATGTAAAGTGCAGCCCGGCAGTTTGTAGGATGTATATACACACACACACAATCCAATTCATGTAAAGTGCAGCCTGGCAGTATGTAGGATGTATATACACACAGACACAATCCAATTCATGTAACATGCAGCCTGGCAGTATGTAGGATGTATATACACACACACACACACAATCCAATTCATGTAAAGTGCAGCCCGGCAGTATGTAGGATGTATATACACACACACAATCCAATTCATGTAAAGTGCAGCCTGGCAGTATGTAGGATGTATATACACACACACACACAATCCAATTCATGTAAAGTGCAGCCCGGCAGTATGTAGGATGTATATATACACACACACAATCCAATTCATGTAAAGTGCAGACCGGCAGTATGTAGGATGTATATACACACAGACACACAATCCAATTCATGTAAAGTGCAGCCCGGCAGTATGTAGGATGTATATACACACACACACAATCCAATTCATGTAAAGTGCAGCCTGGCAGTATGTAGGATGTATATACACACAGACACAATCCAATTCATGTAAAGTGCAGCCCGGCAGTATGTAGGATGTATATACACACACACACAATCCAATTCATGCAAAGTGCAGCCCGGCAGTACGTAGGATGTGTATACACACACACACACACACAATCCAATTCATGTAAAGGGCAGCCTGGCAGTATGTAGGATGTATATACACACACACAATCCAATTCATGTAAAGTGCAGCCCGGCAGTATGTAGGATGTATATACACACACACACACACACACAATCCAATTCAGGTAAAGTGCAGCCCGGCAGTTTGTAGGATGTATATATACACACACAATCCAATTCATGTAAAGTGCAGCCTGGCAGTATGTAGGATGTATATACACACAGACACAATCCAATTCATGTAACATGCAGCCTGGCAGTATGTAGGATGTATATACACACACACACACACAATCCAATTCATGTAAAGTGCAGCCCGTCAGTATGTAGGATGTATATACACACACACAATCCAATTCATGTAAAGTGCAGCCTGGCAGTATGTAGGATGTATATACACACACACACACAATCCAATTCATGTAAAGTGCAGCCCGGCAGTATGTAGGATGTATATATACACACACACAATCCAATTCATGTAAAGTGCAGACCGGCAGTATGTAGGATGTATATACACACAGACACACAATCCAATTCATGTAAAGTGCAGCCCGGCAGTATGTAGGATGTATATACACACACACACAATCCAATTCATGTAAAGTGCAGCCTGGCAGTATGTAGGATGTATATACACACACACAATCCAATTCATGCAAAGTGCAGCCCGGCAGTACGTAGGATGTATATACACACACACACACACACACTATCCAATTCATGTAAAGTGCAGCCTGGCAGTATGTAGGATGTATATACACACACACACAATCCAATTCATGTAAAGTGCAGCCCGGCAGTATGTAGGATGTATATACACACACACAGACACAATCCAATTCATGTAAAGTGCAGCCCGGCAGTATGTAGGATGTATATACACACACACAATCCAATTCATGTAAAGTGCAGCCCTGCAGTATGTAGGATGTATATACACACACACACACACACAATCCAATTCATGTAAAGTGCAGCCTGGCAGTATGTAGGATGTATATACACACATACACACACACACACAATCCAATTCATGCAAAGTGCAGCCCGGCAGTACGTAGGATGTATATACACACACACACAATCCAATTCATGTAAAGTGCAGCCCGGCAGTATGTAGGATGTATATACACACACACAATCAAATTCATGTAAAGTGCAGCCCGGCAGTATGTAGGATGTATATACACACACACACACACAATCCAATTCATGTAAAGTGCAGCCCGGCAGTTTGTAGGATGTATATATACACACACAATCCAATTCATGTAAAGTGCAGCCTGGCAGTATGTAGGATGTATATACACACAGACACAATCCAATTTATGTAACATGCAGCCTGGCAGTATGTAGGATGTATATACACACACACACACACACACAATCCAATTCATGTAAAGTGCAGCCCGGCAGTATGTTGGATGTATATACACACACACAATCCAATTCATGTAAAGTGCAGCCTGGCAGTATGTAGGATGTATATACACACACACACACACACACAATCCAATTCATGTAAAGTGCAGCCCGGCAGTATGTAGGATGTATATATACACACACACAATCCAATTCATGTAAAGTGCAGACCGGCAGTATGTAGGATGTATATATACACACACACAATCCAATTCATGTAAAGTGCAGACCGGCAGTATGTAGGATGTATATACACACAGACACACAATCCAATTCATGTAAAGTGCAGCCGGCAGTATGTAGGATGTATATACACACACACACACAATCCAATTCATGTAAAGTGCAGCCTGGCAGTATGTAGGATGTATATACACACACACAATCCAATTCATGCAAAGTGCAGCCCGGCAGTACGTAGGATGTATATACACACACACACACACACTATCCAATTCATGTAAAGTGCAGCCTGGCAGTATGTAGGATGTATATACACACACACAATCCAATTCATGTAAAGTGCAGCCCGGCAGTATGTAGGATGTATATACACACACACAGACACAATTCAATTCATGTAAAGTGCAGCCCGGCATTATGTAGGATGTATATACACACACACAATCCAATTCATGTAAAATGCAGCCCTGCAGTATGTAGGATGTATATACACACACACACACAAAATCCAATTCATGTAAAGTGCAGCCTGGCAGTATGTAGGATGTATATACACACACACACAATCCAATTCATGTAAAGTGCAGCCTGGCAGTATGTAGGATGTATATACACACACACACAATCCAATTCATGTAAAGTGCAGCCCGGCAGTATGTAGGATGTATATACACACACACACAATCCAATTCATGTAAAGTGCAGCCCGGCAGTATGTAGGATGTATATACACACACACACAATCCAATTCATGTAAAGTGCAGCCCGGCAGTATGTAGGATGTATACACACACACAATCCAATTCATGTAAAGTGCAGCCCGGCAGTATGTAGGATGTATATACACACACACACAATCCAATTCATGTAAAGTGCAGCCTGGCAGTATGTAGGATGTATATACACACACACAATCCAATTCATGTAAAGTGCAGCCTGGCAGTATGTAGGATGTATATACACACACACAATCCAATTCATGTAAACTGCAGCCCGGCAGTATGTAGGATGTATATACACACACACACACACAATCCAATTCATGTAAAGTGCAGCCTGGCAGTATGTAGGATGTATATACACACACACACACACAATCCAATTCATGTAAAGTGCAGCCTGGCAGTATGTAGGATGTATATACACACACACACACAATCCAATTCATGTAAAGTGCAGCCCGGCAGTATGTAGGATGTATATACACACAGACACAATCCAATTCATGTAACATGCAGCCTGGCAGTATGTAGGATGTATATACACACACACACACAATCCAATTCATGTAAAGTGCAGCCCGGCAGTATGTAGGATGTATATACACACACACAATCCAATTCATGCAAAGTGCAGCCCGGCAGTACGTAGGATGTATATACACACACACACACACACAATCCAATTCATGTAAAGTGCAGCCTGGCAGTATGTAGGATGTATATACACACACAGACACTATCCAATTCATGTAAAGTGCAGCCTGGCAGTATGTAGGATGTATATACACACACACACAATCCAATTCATGTAAAGTGCAGCCCGGCAGTATGTAGGATGTATATACACACACACACAATCCAATTCATGTAAAGTGCAGCCCGGCAGTATGTAGGATGTATATACACACACACACTCACACAATTCATGTAAAGTGCAGCCCGGCAGTATGTAGGATGTATATACACACACACACACAATCCAATTCATGTAAAGTGCAGCCCGGCAGTATGTAGGATGTATATAAACACACACACACATTCCAATTCATGTAAAGTGCAGCCCGGCAGTTTGTAGGATGTATATATACACACACAATCCAATTCATGTAAAGTGCAGCCCGGCAGTATGTAGGATGTATATACACACAGACACAATCCAATTCATGTAAAGTGCAGCCCGGCAGTATGTAGGATGTATATACACACACACAATCCAATTCATGTAAAGTGCAGCCCGGCAGTATGTAGGATGTATATACACACACACAATCCAATTCATGTAAAGTGCAGCCTGGCAGTATGTAGGATGTATATACACACACACACAATCCAATTCATGTAAAGTGCAGCCCAGCAGTATGTAGGATGTATATACACACACACACAATCCAATTCATGTAAAGTGCAGCCTGGCAGTATGTAGGATGTATATACACACACACAATCCAATTCATGTAAAGTGCAGCCCGGCAGTATGTAGGATGTATATACACACACACACACACACACACACAATCCAATTCATGTAAAGTGCAGCCCGGCAGTTTGTAGGATGTATATATACACACACAATCCAATTCATGTAAAGTGCAGCCTGGCAGTATGTAGGATGTATATACACACAGACACAATCCAATTCATGTAACATGCAGCCTGGCAGTATGTAGGATGTATATACACACACACACACAATCCAATTCATGTAAAGTGCAGCCCGGCAGTATGTAGAATGTATATACACACACACAATCCAATTCATGCAAAGTGCAGCCCGGCAGTACGTAGGATGTATATACACACACACACACACACAATCCAATTCATGTAAAGGGCAGCCTGGCAGTATGTAGGATGTATATACACACACACAATCCAATTCATGTAAAGTGCAGCCCGGCAGTATGTAGGATGTATATACACACACACAATCCAATTCATGTAAAGTGCAGCCCGGCAGTTTGTAGGATGTATATATACACACACAATCCAATTCATGTAAAGTGCAGCCTGGCAGTATGTAGGATGTATATACACACAGACACAATCCAATTCATGTAACATGCAGCCTGGCAGTATGTAGGATGTATATACACACACACACACACAATCCAATTCATGTAAAGTGCAGCCCGGCAGTATGTAGGATGTATATACACACACACAATCCAATTCATGTAAAGTGCAGCCCGGCAGTATGTAGGATGTATATAAACACACACACACAATCCAATTCATGTAAAGTGCAGCCCGGCAGTTTGTAGGATGTATATATACACACACAATCCAATTCATGTAAAGTGCAGCCCAGCAGTATGTAGGATGTATATACACACACACACAATCCAATTCATGTAAAGTGCAGCCTGGCAGTATGTAGGATGTATATACACACACACAATCCAATTCATGTAAAGTGCAGCCCGGCAGTATGTAGGATGTATATACACACACACACACACACACACAATCCAATTCATGTAAAGTGCAGCCCGGCAGTTTGTAGGATGTATATATACACACACAATCCAATTCATGTAAAGTGCAGCCTGGCAGTATGTAGGATGTATATACACACAGACACAATCCAATTCATGTAACATGCAGCCTGGCAGTATGTAGGATGTATATACACACACACACACAATCCAATTCATGTAAAGTGCAGCCCGGCAGTATGTAGAATGTATATACACACACACAATCCAATTCATGCAAAGTGCAGCCCGGCAGTACGTAGGATGTATATACACACACACACACAATCCAATTCATGTAAAGGGCAGCCTGGCAGTATGTAGGATGTATATACACACACACAATCCAATTCATGTAAAGTGCAGCCCGGCAGTATGTAGGATGTATATACACACACACACACAATCCAATTCATGTAAAGTGCAGCCCGGCAGTTTGTAGGATGTATATACACACACACACAATCCAATTCATGTAAAGTGCAGCCTGGCAGTATGTAGGATGTATATACACACAGACACAATCCAATTCATGTAACATGCAGCCTGGCAGTATGTAGGATGTATATACACACACACACACACAATCCAATTCATGTAAAGTGCAGCCCGGCAGTTTGTAGGATGTATATATACACACACAATCCAATTCATGTAAAGTGCAGCCCAGCAGTATGTAGGATGTATATACACACACACACAATCCAATTCATGTAAAGTGCAGCCTGGCAGTATGTAGGATGTATATACACACACACAATCCAATTCATGTAAAGTGCAGCCCGGCAGTATGTAGGATGTATATACACACACACACACACACACACAATCCAATTCATGTAAAGTGCAGCCCGGCAGTTTGTAGGATGTATATATACACACACAATCCAATTCATGTAAAGTGCAGCCTGGCAGTATGTAGGATGTATATACACACAGACACAATCCAATTCATGTAACATGCAGCCTGGCAGTATGTAGGATGTATATACACACACACACACAATCCAATTCATGTAAAGTGCAGCCCGGCAGTATGTAGAATGTATATACACACACACAATCCAATTCATGCAAAGTGCAGCCCGGCAGTACGTAGGATGTATATACACACACACACACAATCCAATTCATGTAAAGGGCAGCCTGGCAGTATGTAGGATGTATATACACACACACAATCCAATTCATGTAAAGTGCAGCCCGGCAGTATGTAGGATGTATATACACACACACACACAATCCAATTCATGTAAAGTGCAGCCCGGCAGTTTGTAGGATGTATATACACACACACACAATCCAATTCATGTAAAGTGCAGCCTGGCAGTATGTAGGATGTATATACACACAGACACAATCCAATTCATGTAACATGCAGCCTGGCAGTATGTAGGATGTATATACACACACACACACACAATCCAATTCATGTAAAGTGCAGCCCGGCAGTATGTAGGATGTATATACACACACACAATCCAATTCATGTAAAGTGCAGCCTGGCAGTATGTAGGATGTATATACACACACACACACAATCCAATTCATGTAAAGTGCAGCCCGGCAGTATGTAGGATGTATATATACACACACACAATCCAATTCATGTAAAGTGCAGACCGGCAGTATGTAGGATGTATATACACACAGACACACAATCCAATTCATGTAAAGTGCAGCCCGGCAGTATGTAGGATGTATATACACACACACACAATCCAATTCATGTAAAGTGCAGCCTGGCAGTATGTAGGATGTATATACACACAGACACAATCCAATTCATGTAAAGTGCAGCCCGGCAGTATGTAGGATGTATATACACACACACACAATCCAATTCATGCAAAGTGCAGCCCGGCAGTACGTAGGATGTGTATACACACACACACACACACAATCCAATTCATGTAAAGGGCAGCCTGGCAGTATGTAGGATGTATATACACACACACAATCCAATTCATGTAAAGTGCAGCCCGGCAGTATGTAGGATGTATATACACACACACACACACACACAATCCAATTCAGGTAAAGTGCAGCCCGGCAGTTTGTAGGATGTATATATACACACACAATCCAATTCATGTAAAGTGCAGCCTGGCAGTATGTAGGATGTATATACACACAGACACAATCCAATTCATGTAACATGCAGCCTGGCAGTATGTAGGATGTATATACACACACACACACACAATCCAATTCATGTAAAGTGCAGCCCGTCAGTATGTAGGATGTATATACACACACACAATCCAATTCATGTAAAGTGCAGCCTGGCAGTATGTAGGATGTATATACACACACACACACAATCCAATTCATGTAAAGTGCAGCCCGGCAGTATGTAGGATGTATATATACACACACACAATCCAATTCATGTAAAGTGCAGACCGGCAGTATGTAGGATGTATATACACACAGACACACAATCCAATTCATGTAAAGTGCAGCCCGGCAGTATGTAGGATGTATATACACACACACACAATCCAATTCATGTAAAGTGCAGCCTGGCAGTATGTAGGATGTATATACACACACACAATCCAATTCATGCAAAGTGCAGCCCGGCAGTACGTAGGATGTATATACACACACACACACACACACTATCCAATTCATGTAAAGTGCAGCCTGGCAGTATGTAGGATGTATATACACACACACACAATCCAATTCATGTAAAGTGCAGCCCGGCAGTATGTAGGATGTATATACACACACACAGACACAATCCAATTCATGTAAAGTGCAGCCCGGCAGTATGTAGGATGTATATACACACACACAATCCAATTCATGTAAAGTGCAGCCCTGCAGTATGTAGGATGTATATACACACACACACACACACAATCCAATTCATGTAAAGTGCAGCCTGGCAGTATGTAGGATGTATATACACACATACACACACACACACAATCCAATTCATGCAAAGTGCAGCCCGGCAGTACGTAGGATGTATATACACACACACACAATCCAATTCATGTAAAGTGCAGCCCGGCAGTATGTAGGATGTATATACACACACACAATCAAATTCATGTAAAGTGCAGCCCGGCAGTATGTAGGATGTATATACACACACACACACACAATCCAATTCATGTAAAGTGCAGCCCGGCAGTTTGTAGGATGTATATATACACACACAATCCAATTCATGTAAAGTGCAGCCTGGCAGTATGTAGGATGTATATACACACAGACACAATCCAATTTATGTAACATGCAGCCTGGCAGTATGTAGGATGTATATACACACACACACACACACACAATCCAATTCATGTAAAGTGCAGCCCGGCAGTATGTTGGATGTATATACACACACACAATCCAATTCATGTAAAGTGCAGCCTGGCAGTATGTAGGATGTATATACACACACACACACACACACAATCCAATTCATGTAAAGTGCAGCCCGGCAGTATGTAGGATGTATATATACACACACACAATCCAATTCATGTAAAGTGCAGACCGGCAGTATGTAGGATGTATATATACACACACACAATCCAATTCATGTAAAGTGCAGACCGGCAGTATGTAGGATGTATATACACACAGACACACAATCCAATTCATGTAAAGTGCAGCCGGCAGTATGTAGGATGTATATACACACACACACACAATCCAATTCATGTAAAGTGCAGCCTGGCAGTATGTAGGATGTATATACACACACACAATCCAATTCATGCAAAGTGCAGCCCGGCAGTACGTAGGATGTATATACACACACACACACACACTATCCAATTCATGTAAAGTGCAGCCTGGCAGTATGTAGGATGTATATACACACACACAATCCAATTCATGTAAAGTGCAGCCCGGCAGTATGTAGGATGTATATACACACACACAGACACAATTCAATTCATGTAAAGTGCAGCCCGGCATTATGTAGGATGTATATACACACACACAATCCAATTCATGTAAAATGCAGCCCTGCAGTATGTAGGATGTATATACACACACACACACAAAATCCAATTCATGTAAAGTGCAGCCTGGCAGTATGTAGGATGTATATACACACACACACAATCCAATTCATGTAAAGTGCAGCCTGGCAGTATGTAGGATGTATATACACACACACACAATCCAATTCATGTAAAGTGCAGCCCGGCAGTATGTAGGATGTATATACACACACACACAATCCAATTCATGTAAAGTGCAGCCCGGCAGTATGTAGGATGTATATACACACACACACAATCCAATTCATGTAAAGTGCAGCCCGGCAGTATGTAGGATGTATACACACACACAATCCAATTCATGTAAAGTGCAGCCCGGCAGTATGTAGGATGTATATACACACACACACAATCCAATTCATGTAAAGTGCAGCCTGGCAGTATGTAGGATGTATATACACACACACAATCCAATTCATGTAAAGTGCAGCCTGGCAGTATGTAGGATGTATATACACACACACAATCCAATTCATGTAAACTGCAGCCCGGCAGTATGTAGGATGTATATACACACACACACACACAATCCAATTCATGTAAAGTGCAGCCCGGCAGTATGTAGGATGTATATACACACACACACACAATCCAATTCATGTAAAGTGCAGCCCGGCAGTATGTAGGATGTATATACACACACACAATCCAATTCATGTAACGTGCAGCCTGACAGTATGTAGGATGGATATACACACACACACAATCCAATTCATGTAAAGTGCAGCCAGTCAGTATGTAGGATGTATACACACACACACACACAATCCAATTCATGTAAAGTGCAGCCCAGCAGTATGTAGGATGTATATACACACACACACAATCCAATTCATGTAAAGTGCAGCCTGGCAGTATGTAGGATGTATATACACACACACACAATCCAATTCATGTAAAGTGCAGCCCGGCAGTATGTAGGATGTATATACACACACACAATCCAATTCATGTAAAGTGCAGCCCGGCAGTATGTAGGATGTATATACACACACACACAATCCAATTCATGTAAAGTGCAGCCTGGCAGTATGTAGGATGTATACACACACAGACACAATCCAATTCATGTAAAGTGCAGCCCGGCAGTATGTAGGATGTATATACACACACACACAATCCAATTCATGTAAAGTGCAGCCTGGCAGTATGTAGGATGTATATACACACAAACACAATCCAATTCATGTAAAGTGCAGCCCGGCAGTATGTAGGATGTATATACACACACACAGACACAATCCAATTCATGTAAAGTGCAGCCAGTCAGTATGTAGGATGTATACACACACACACACACACAATCCAATTCATGTAAAGTGCAGCCTGGCAGTATGTAGGATGTATATACACACACACACAATCCAATTCATGTAAAGTGCAGCCCGGCAGTATGTAGGATGTATATACACACACACACAATCCAATTCATGTAAAGTGCAGCCCGGCAGTATGTAGGATGTATATACACACACACACACAATCCAATTCATGTAAAGTGCAGCCTGGCAGTATGTAGGATGTATACACACACACGCAATCCAATTCATGTAAAGTGCAGCCTGGCAGTATGTAGGATGTATATACACACACACACAATCCAATTCATGTAAAGTGCAGCCCGGCAGCATGTAGGATGTATATACACACACACACACACACAATCCAATTCATGTAAAGTGCAGCCCGGCAGTATGTAGGATGTATATACACACACACAATCCAATTCATGTAAAGTGCAGCCCGGCAGTATGTAGGATGTATATACACACACACAATCCAATTCATGTAAAGTGCAGCCCGGCAGTATGTAGGATGTATATACACACACACAATCCAATTCATGTAAAGTGCAGCCTGGCAGTATGTAGGATGTATACACACACACACACACACACACACAATCCAATACATGTAAAGTGCAGCCCGGCAGTATGTAAGATGTATATACACACACACACAATCCAATACATGTAAAGTGCAGCCCGGCAGTATGTAGGATGTATATACACACACACACACACAATCCAATTCATGTAAAGTGCAGCCCGGCAGTATGTAGGATGTATATATATACACACACACACAATCAATCCAATTCATGTAAAGTGCAGCCCAGCAGTATGTAGGATGTATATCCATACACACACAATCCAATTCCATTTCGGTTGCTGTGATGCGGCTGCCAGAAAAAATAAAAAAAAGTTAAGCAGCGCTGTGGAATATGTTGGCGCTTTATAAATAATAATATTAAAGAGACTTGTTATGTTATTTAACATTTGTATGGTTTATTTACTCCATTGTACAGCGCTGTGGAATATGTTGGCGCTTTATAAATAATAATAATATTAAAGAGACTTGTTATGTTATTTACCATTTGTATGGTTTATTTACTCCATTGTACAGCGCTGTGGAATATGTTGGCGCTTTATAAATAATAATAATAATATTAAAGAGACTTGTTATGTTATTTCCCATTTGTATGGTTTATTTACTCCATTGTACAGCGCTGTGGAATATGTTGGCGCTTTATAAATAATAATAATAATATTAAAGAGACTTGTTATGTTATTTCCCATTTGTATGGTTTATTTACTCCATTGTACAGCGCTGTGGAATATGCTGGCGCTTTATAAATAATAATAATTTTAAAGAGACTTTTTATGTTATGTACCATTTGTATGGTTTATTTACTCCATTGTACAGCTCTGTGGAATATGTTGGCGCTTTATAAATAATAATAATAATATTATAGAGACTTGTTATGTTATTTACCATTTGTATGGTTTATTTACTCCATTGTACAGCGCTGTGTAATATGTTGGCGCTTTATAAATAATAATAATATTAAAGAGACTAGTTTTGTTATTTACCTTTTGTATGATTTATTTACTCCATTGTACAGCGCTGTGTAATATGTTGGCGCTTTATAAATAATAATAATATTAAAGAGACTTGTTATGTTATTTACCATTTGTATGGTTTATTTACTCCATTGTACAGCGCTGTGGAATATGTTGGTGCTTTATAAATAGTAATAATGATATTAAAGAGACTTGTTATGTTATTTACCATTTGTATGGTTTATTTACTCCATTGTACAGCGCTGTGGAATATGTTGGCGCTATATAAAAAATAATATTAAAGAGACTTGTTATGTTATTTACCATTTGTATGGTTTATTTACAGCATTGTACAGCGCTGTGGAATATGTTGGTGCTTTATAAATAATAATAATAATAATATTAAAGAGACTTGTTATGTTATTTACCATTTGTATGGTTTATTTACTCCATTGTACAGCGCTGTGGAATATGTTGGCGCTTTATAAATAATAATATTAAAGAGACTTGTTATGTTATTTAACATTTGTATGGTTTATTTACTCCATTGTACAGCGCTGTGGAATATGTTGGCGCTTTATAAATAATAATAATATTAAAGAGACTTGTTATGTTATTTACCATTTGTATGGTTTATTTACTCCATTGTACAGCGCTGTGGAATATGTTGGCGCTTTATAAATAATAATAATAATATTAAAGAGACTTGTTATGTTATTTCCCATTTGTATGGTTTATTTACTCCATTGTACAGCGCTGTGGAATATGTTGGCGCTTTATAAATAATAATAATAATTTTAAAGAGACTTGTTATGTTATTTCCCATTTGTATGGTTTATTTACTCCATTGTACAGCGCTGTGGAATATGTTGGCGCTTTATAAATAATAATAATAATAATATTAAAGAGACTTGTTATGTTATTTCCCATTTGTATGGTTTATTTACTCCATTGTACAGCGCTGTGTAATATGTTGGCGCTATATAAATAATAATAATATTAAAGAGACTTGTTATGTTATTTACTATTTGTATGGTTTATTTACTCCATTGTACAGCGCTGTGGAATATGTTGGTGCTTTATAAATAATAATAATAATAAAGAGACTTGTTATGTTATTTACCATTTGTATGGTTTATTTACACCATTGTACAGCGCTGTGAAATATGCTGGCGCTTTATAAATAATAATAATAATATTAAAGAGACTTGTTATGTTATTTACCATTTGTATGGTTTATTTACTCCATTGTACAGCGCAGTAGAATATGTTGGCGCTTTATAAATAATAATAATATTAAAGAGACTTGTTATGTTATTTACCATTTGTATGGTTTATTTACTCCATTGTACAGCGCTGTGTAATATGTTGGCGCTATATAAATAATAATAATATTAAAGAGATTTGTTATGTTATTTACCATTTGTATGGTTTATTTACTCCATTGTACAGCGCTGTGGAATATGTTGGTGCTTTATAAATAATAATAATAATAAAGAGACTTGTTATGTTATTTACCATTTGATTGGTTTATTTACACCATTGTACAGCTCAATGGAATATGTTGGCGCTTTATAAATAATAATAATATTAAAGAGACTTTTTATGTTATTTACCATTTGTATGGTTTATTTACTCCATTGTACAGCGCTGTGGAATATGTTGGCGCTTTATAAATAAAAATAATTTTAAAGAGACTTGTTATTTTATGTACATTTGTATGGTTTATTTACTCCATTGTACAGCTCTGTGGAATATGTTGGCGCTTTATAAATAATAATAATAATAATAAAGAGACTTGTTATGTTATTTCCCATTTGTATGGATTATTTACACCATTGTACAGCGCTGTGGAATATGTTGGCGCTTTATAAATAATAATAATAATATTAAAGAGACTAGTTTTGTTATTTACCATTTGTATGGTTTATTTACTCCATTGTACAGCGCTGTGGAATATGTTGGCGCTATATAAATAATAATATTAAAGATACTTGTTATGTTATTTACCATTTGTATGGTTTATTTACTCCATTGTACAGCGCTGTGGAATATGTTGGTGCTTTATAAATAATAATAATAATAAAGAGACTTGTTATGTTATTTACCATTTGTATGGTTTATTTACTCCATTGTACAGCGCTGTGGAATATGTTGGCGCTTTATAAATAATAATAATAATAAAGAGACTTGTTATGTTATTTACCATTTGTATGGTTTATTTACTCCATTGTACAGCGCTGTGGTATATGTTGGCGCTTTATTAATAATAATAATATTAAAGAGACTTGTTAAGTTATTTACCATTTGTATGGTTTATTTACACCATTGTACAGCGCTGTGTAATATGTTGGCGCTTTATAAATAATAATAATAATAAAGAGACTTGTTATGTTATTTACCATTTGTATGGTTTATTTACTCCATTGTACAGCGCTGTGGAATATGTTGGCGCTTTATAAATAATAATAATTTTAAAGAGACTTGTTATGTTATGTACATTTGTATGGTTTATTTACTCCATTGTACAGCTCTGTGGAATATGTTGGCGCTTTATAAATAATAATAATAATATTATAGAGACTTGTTATGTTATTTACCATTTCTATGGTTTATTTACTCCATTGTACAGCGCTGTGGAATATGTTGGCGCTTTATAAATAATAATAATATTAAAGAGACTTGTTATGTTATTTACCATTTGTATGGTTTATTTACTCCATTGTACAGCGCTGTGGTATATGTTGGCGCTTTATAAATAATAGTAATAATATTATAGAGACTTGTTATGTTATTTACCATTTGTATTGTTTATTTACTCCATTGTACAGCGCTGTGTAATATGTTGGCGCTTTATAAATAATAATAATATTAAGGAGACTAGTTTTGTTATTTAGACTTTTGTATGGTTTATTTACTCCATTGTACAGCGCTGTGTAATATGTTGGCGCTTTATAAATAATAATAATATTAAAGAGACTTGTTATGTTATTTACCATTTGTATGGTTTATTTACTCCATTGTACAGTGCTGTGGAATATGTTGGTGCTTTATAAATAGTAATAATAATATTAAAGAGACTTGTTATGTTATTTACCATTTGTATGGTTTATTTACTCCATTGTACAGCGCTGTGGTATATGTTGGCGCTTTATAAATAATATTAATAATATTAAAGAGACTTGTTATGTTATTTACCATTTGTATGGTTTATTTACTCCATTGTACAGCGCTGTGGATTATGTTGGCGCTTTATAAATAATAATAATATTAAAGAGACTAGTTTTGTTATTTACCATTTGTATGGTTTATTTACTCCATTGTACAGCGCTGTGGAATATGTTGGCGCTATATAAATAATAATATTAAAGCTACTTGTTATGTTATTTACCATTTGTATGGTTTATTTACAGCATTGTACAGCGTTGTGGAATATGTTGGCGCTTTATAAATAATAATAATAATAATATTAAAGAGACTTTTTATGTTATTTACCATTTGTATGGTTTATTTACTCCATTGTACAGCGCTGTGGATTATGTTGGGCTTTATAAATAATAATAATATTAAAGAGACTTGTTATGTTATTTACCATTTGTATGGTTTATTTACTCCATTGTACAGCGCTGTGGAATATGTTGGCGCTTTTTATAAATAATAATAATAATATTAAAGAGACTTGTTATGTTATTTCCCATTTGTATGGTTTATTTACTCGATTGTACAGCGCTGTGGATTATGTTGGCGCTTTATAAATAATAATAATATTAAAGAGACTAGTTTTGTTATTTACCATTTGTATGGTTTATTTACTCCATTGTACAGCGCTGTGTAATATGTTGGCGCTTTATAAATAATAATAATATTAAAGAGACTTGTTATGTTATTTACCATTTGTATGGTTTATTTACTCCATTGTACAGCGCTGTGGAATATGTTGGCGCTTTATAAATAATAATAATAATAAAGAGACTTGTTATGTTATTTACCATTTGTATGGTTTATTTACTCCATTGTACAGCGCTGTGGAATATGTTGGCGCTTTATAAATAATAATAATTTTAAAGAGACTTGTTATTTTATGTACATTTGTATGGTTTATTTACTCCATTGTACAGCTCTGTGGAATATGTTGGCCCTTTATAAATAATAATAATAATATTAAAGAGACTTGTTATGTTATTTACCATTTGTATGGTTTATTTACTCCATTGTACAGCGCTGTGGTATATGTTGGCGCTTTATAAATAATAGTAATAATATTATAGAGACTTGTTATGTTATTTACCATTTGTATGGTTTATTTACTCCATTGTACAGCGCTGTGTAATATGTTGGCGCTTTATAAATAATAATAATAATATTATAGAGACTTGTTATGTTATTTACCATTTGTATTGTTTATTTACTCCATTGTACAGCGCTGTGTAATATGTTGGCGCTTTATAAATAATAATAATATTAAGGAGACTAGTTTTGTTATTTAGACTTTTGTATGGTTTATTTACTCCATTGTACAGCGCTGTGTAATATGTTGGCGCTTTATAAATAATAATAATATTAAAGAGACTTGTTATGTTATTTACCATTTGTATGGTTTATTTACTCCATTGTACAGCGCTGTGGTATATGTTGGCGCTTTATAAATAATAATAATATTAAAGAGACTTGTTATGTTATTTACCATTTGTATGGTTTATTTACTCCATTGTACAGCGCTGTGGTATATGTTGGCGCTTTATAAATAATAATAATAATATTAAAGAGACTAGTTTTGTTATTAACCATTTGTATGGTTTATTTAATCCATTGTACAGCTCTGTGGATTATGTTGGGCTTTATAAATAATAATAATATTAAAGAGACTTGTTATGTTATTTACCATTTGTATGGTTTATTTACTCCATTGTACAGCGCTGTGGAATATGTTGGCGCTTTATAAATAATAATAATAATATTAAAGAGACTTGTTATGTTATTTCCCATTTGTATGGTTTATTTACTCGATTGTACAGCGCTGTGGATTATGTTGGCGCTTTATAAATAATAATAATATTAAAGAGACTAGTTTTGTTATTTACCATTTGTATGGTTTATTTACTCCATTGTACAGCGCTGTGTAATATGTTGGCGCTTTATAAATAATAATAATATTAGAGAGACTTGTTATGTTATTTACCATTTGTATGGTTTATTTACTCCATTGTACAGCGCTGTGTAATATGTTGGCGCTATATAAATAATAATAATATTAAAGAGATTTTTTATGTTATTTACCATTTGTATGGTTTATTTACTCCATTGTACAGCGCTGTGGAATATGTTGGTGCTTTATAAATAATAATAATAATAAAGAGACTTGTTATGTTATTTACCATTTGTATGGTTTATTTACTCCATTGTACAGCGCTGTGGAATATGTTGGCGCTTTATAAATAATAATAATAATAAAGAGACTTGTTATGTTATTTACCATTTGTATGGTTTATTTACTCCATTGTACAGCGCTGTGGAATATGTTGGCGCTTTATAAATAATAATAATTTTAAAGAGACTTGTTATGTTATGTACATTTGTATGGTTTATTTACTCCATTGTACAGCTCTGTGGAATATGTTGGCGCTTTATAAATAATAATAATAATATTATAGAGACTTGTTATGTTATTTACCATTTGTATGGTTTATTTACTCCACTGTACAGCGCTGTGGAATATGTTGGCGCTTTATAAATAATAATAATATTAAAGAGACTTGTTATGTTATTTACCATTTGTATGGTTTATTTACTCCAATGTACAGCGCTGTGGTATATGTTGGCGCTTTATAAATAATAATAATAATAAAGAGACTTGTTATGTTATTTACCATTTGTATGGTTTATTTACTCCATTGTACAGCGCTGTGGAATATGTTGGCGCTTTATAAATAATAATAATAATAAAGAGACTTGTTATGTTATTTACCATTTGTATGGTTTATTTACTCCATTGTACAGCGCTGTGGAATATGTTGGCGCTTTATAAATAATAATAATTTTAAAGAGACTTGTTATGTTATGTACATTTGTATGGTTTATTTACTCCATTGTACAGCTCTGTGGAATATGTTGGCGCTTTATAAATAATAATAATAATATTATAGAGACTTGTTATGTTATTTACCATTTGTATGGTTTATTTACTCCATTGTACAGCGCTGTGGAATATGTTGGCGCTTTATAAATAATAATAATATTAAAGAGACTTGTTATGTTATTTACCATTTGTATGGTTTATTTACTCCATTGTACAGCGCTGTGGAATATGTTGGTGCTTTATAAATAGTAATAATAATATAATAGAGACTTGTTATGTTATTTACCATTTGTATGGTTTATTTACTCCATTGTACAGCGCTGTGGTATATGTTGGCGCTTTATAAATAATAATAATAATATTATAGAGACTTGTTATGTTATTTACCATTTGTATGGTTTATTTACTCCATTGTACAGCGCTGTGGATTATGTTGGCACTTTATAAATAATAATAATATTAAAGAGACTTGTTAAGTTATTTACCATTTGTATGGTTTATTTACACCATTGTACAGCGCTGTGGAATATGTTGGCGCTTTATAAATAATAATAATAATATTAAAGAGACTAGTTTTGTTATTTACCATTTGTATGGTTTATTTACTCCATTGTACAACGCTGTGGAATATGTTGGCGCTATATAAATAATAATATTAAAGATACTTGTTATGTTATTTACCATTTGCATGGTTTATTTACAGCATTGTACAGCGTTGTGGAATATGTTGGCGCTTTATAAATAATAATAATAATAATATTAAAGAGACTTTTTATGTTATTTACCATTTGTATGGTTTATTTACTCCATTGTACAGCGCTGTGGAATATGTTGGCGCTTTATAAATAATAATAATAATAATATTAAAGAGACTAGTTTTGTTATTTACCATTTGTATGGTTTATTTACTCCATTGTACAGCGCTGTGTAATATGTTGGCGCTTTATAAATAATAATAATATTAAAGAGACTTGTTATGTTATTAACCATTTGTATGGTTTATTTACTCCATTGTACAGCGCTGTGGATTATGTTGGGCTTTATAAATAATAATAATATTAAAGAGACTTGTTATGTTATTTACCATTTGTATGGTTTATTTACTCCATTGTACAGCGCTGTGGAATATGTTGGCGCTTTATAAATAATAATAATAATATTAAAGAGACTTGTTATGTTATTTCCCATTTGTATGGTTTATTTACTCGATTGTACAGCGCTGTGTAATATGTTGGCGCTATATAAATAATAATAATATTAAAGAGATTTGTTATGTTATTTACCATTTGTATGGTTTATTTACTCCATTGTACAGTGCTGTGGAATATGTTGGTGCTTTATAAATAATAATAATAATAAAGAGACTTGTTATGTTATTTACCATTTGTATGGTTTATTTACTCCATTGTACAGCGCTGTGGAATATGTTGGCGCTTTATAAATAATAATAATATTAAAGAGACTTGTTATGTTATTTACCATTTGTATGGTTTATTTACTCCATTGTACAGCGCTGTGGTATATGTTGGCGCTTTATAAATAATAATAATAATATTAAAGAGACTAGTTTTGTTATTAACCATTTGTATGGTTTATTTACTCCATTGTACAGCTCTGTGGATTATGTTGGGCTTTATAAATAATAATAATATTAAAGAGACTTGTTATGTTATTTACCATTTGTATGGTTTATTTACTCCATTGTACAGCGCTGTGGAATATGTTGGCGCTTTATAAATAATAATAATAATATTAAAGAGACTTGTTATGTTATTTCCCATTTGTATGGTTTATTTACTCGATTGTACAGCGCTGTGGATTATGTTGGCGCTTTATAAATAATAATAATATTAAAGAGACTAGTTTTGTTATTTACCATTTTTATGGTTTATTTACTCCATTGTACAGCGCTGTGTAATATGTTGGCGCTTTATAAATAATAATAATATTAGAGAGACTTGTTATGTTATTTACCATTTGTATGGTTTATTTACTCCATTGTACAGCGCTGTGTAATATGTTGGCGCTATATAAATAATAATAATATTAAAGAGATTTGTTATGTTATTTACCATTTGTATGGTTTATTTACTCCATTGTACAGCGCTGTGGAATATGTTGGTGCTTTATAAATAATAATAATAATAAAGAGACTTGTTATGTTATTTACCATTTGTATGGTTTATTTACTCCATTGTACAGCGCTGTGGAATATGTTGGCGCTTTATAAATAATAATAATAATAAAGAGACTTGTTATGTTATTTACCATTTGTATGGTTTATTTACTCCATTGTACAGCGCTGTGGAATATGTTGGCGCTTTATAAATAATAATAATTTTAAAGAGACTTGTTATGTTATGTACATTTGTATGGTTTATTTACTCCATTGTACAGCTCTGTGGAATATGTTGGCGCTTTATAAATAATAATAATAATATTATAGAGACTTGTTATGTTATTTACCATTTGTATGGTTTATTTACTCCATTGTACAGCGCTGTGGAATATGTTGGCGCTTTATAAATAATAATAATATTAAAGAGACTTGTTATGTTATTTACCATTTGTATGGTTTATTTACTCCATTGTACAGCGCTGTGGAATATGTTGGTGCTTTATAAATAGTAATAATAATATTAAAGAGACTTGTTATGTTATTTACCATTTGTATGGTTTATTTACTCCATTGTACAGCGCTGTGGTATATGTTGGCGCTTTATAAATAATAATAATAATATTATAGAGACTTGTTATGTTATTTACCATTTGTATGGTTTATTTACTCCATTGTACAGCGCTGTGGATTATGTTGGCACTTTATAAATAATAATAATATTAAAGAGACTTGTTAAGTTATTTACCATTTGTATGTTTTATTTACACCATTGTACAGCGCTGTGGAATATGTTGGCGCTTTATAAATAATAATAATAATATTAAAGAGACTAGTTTTGTTATTTACCATTTGTATGGTTTATTTACTCCATTGTACAGCGCTGTGGAATATGTTGGCGCTATATAAATAATAATATTAAAGATACTTGTTATGTTATTTACCATTTGCATGGTTTATTTACAGCATTGTACAGCGTTGTGGAATATGTTGGCGCTTTATAAATAATAATAATAATAATATTAAAGAGACTTTTTATGTTATTTACCATTTGTATGGTTTATTTACTCCATTGTACAGCGCTGTGGAATATGTTGGCGCTTTATAAATAATAATAATAATAATATTAAAGAGACTAGTTTTGTTATTTACCATTTGTATGGTTTATTTACTCCATTGTACAGCGCTGTGTAATATGTTGGCGCTTTATAAATAATAATAATATTAAAGAGACTTGTTATGTTATTAACCATTTGTATGGTTTATTTACTCCATTGTACAGCGCTGTGGATTATGTTGGGCTTTATAAATAATAATAATATTAAAGAGACTTGTTATGTTATTTACCATTTGTATGGTTTATTTACTCCATTGTACAGCGCTGTGGAATATGTTGGCGCTTTATAAATAATAATAATAATATTAAAGAGACTTGTTATGTTATTTCCCATTTGTATGGTTTATTTACTCGATTGTACAGCGCTGTGTAATATGTTGGCGCTATATAAATAATAATAATATTAAAGAGATTTGTTATGTTATTTACCATTTGTATGGTTTATTTACTCCATTGTACAGTGCTGTGGAATATGTTGGTGCTTTATAAATAATAATAATAATAAAGAGACTTGTTATGTTATTTACCATTTGTATGGTTTATTTACTCCATTGTACAGCGCTGTGGAATATATTGGCGCTTTATAAATAATAATAATAATAATAAAGAGACTTGTTATGTTATTTACCATTTGTATGGTTTATTTACTCCATTGTACAGCGCTGTGGAATATGTTGGCGCTTTATAAATAATAATAATTTTAAAGAGACTTGTTATGTTATGTACATTTGTATGGTTTATTTACTCCATTGTACAGCTCTGTGAAATATGTTGGCGCTTTATAAATAATAATAATAATATTATAGAGACTTGTTATGTTATTTACCATTTGTATGGTTTATTTACTCCATTGTACAGCGCTGTGTAATATGTTTTCGCTTTATAAATAATAATAATAATATTATAGAGACTTGTTATGTTATTTACCATTTGTATTGTTTATTTACTCCATTGTACAGCGCTGTGGTATATGTTGGCGCTTTATAAATAATAGTAATAATATTATAGAGACTTGTTATGTTATTTACCATTTGTATGGTTTATTTACTCCATTGTACAGCGCTGTGTAATATGTTGGCGCTTTATAAATAATAATAATAATATTATAGAGACTTGTTATGTTATTTACCATTTGTATTGTTTATTTACTCCATTGTACAGCGCTGTGTAATATGTTGGCGCTTTATAAATAATAATAATATTAAGGAGACTAGTTTTGTTATTTAGACTTTTGTATGGTTTATTTACTCCATTGTACAGCCCTGTGTAATATGTTGGCGCTTTATAAATAATAATAATATTAAAGAGACTTGTTATGTTATTTACCATTTGTATGGTTTATTTACTCCATTGTACAGCGCTGTGGAATATGTTGGTGCTTTATAAATAGTAATAATAATATTAAAGAGACTTGTTATGTTATTTACCATTTGTATGGTTTATTTACTCCATTGTACAGCGCTGTGGTATATGTTGTCGCTTTATAAATAATAATAATAATATTAAAGAGACTTGTTATGTTATTTACCATTTGTATGGTTTATTTACTCCATTGTACAGCGCTGTGGATTATGTTGGCACTTTATAAATAATAATAATATTAAAGAGACTTGTTAAGTTATTTACCATTTGTATGGTTTATTTACACCATTGTACAGCGCTGTGGAATATGTTGGCGCTTTATAAATAATAATAATAATATTAAAGAGACTAGTTTTGTTATTTACCATTTGTATGGTTTATTTACTCCATTGTACAGCGCTGTGGAATATGTTGGCGCTATATAAATAATAATATTAAAGATACTTGTTATGTTATTTACCATTTGTATGGTTTATTTACAGCATTGTACAGCGTTGTGGAATATGTTGGTGCTTTATAAATAATAATAATAATAATATTAAAGAGACTTTTTATGTTATTTACCATTTGTATGGTTTATTTACTCCATTGTACAGCGCTGTGGAATATGTTGGCGCTTTATAAATAATAATAATAATATTAAAGAGACTAGTTTTGTTATTTACCATTTGTATGGTTTATTTACTCCATTGTACAGCGCTGTGTAATATGTTGGCGCTTTATAAATAATAATAATATTAAAGAGACTTGTTATGTTATTAACCATTTGTATGGTTTATTTACTCCATTGTACAGCGCTGTGGATTATGTTGGGCTTTATAAATAATAATAATATTAAAGAGACTTGTTATGTTATTTACCATTTGTATGGTTTATTTACTCCATTGTACAGCGCTGTGGAATATGTTGGCGCTTTATAAATAATAATAATAATAATATTAAAGAGACTTGTTATGTTATTTCCCATTTGTATGGTTTATTTACTCGATTGTACAGCGCTGTGGATTATGTTGGCGCTTTATAAATAATAATAATATTAAAGAGACTAGTTTTGTTATTTACCATTTGTATGGTTTATTTACTCCATTGTACAGCGCTGTGTAATATGTTGGCGCTATATAAATAATAATAATATTAAAGAGATTTGTTATGTTATTTACCATTTGTATGGTTTATTTACTCCATTGTACAGCGCTGTGGAATATGTTGGTGCTTTATAAATAATAATAATAATAAATAGACTTGTTATGTTATTTACCATTTGTATGGTTTATTTACTCCATTGTACAGCGCTGTGGAATATGTTGGCGCTTTATAAATAATAATAATAATAAAGAGACTTGTTATGTTATTTACCATTTGTATGGTTTATTTACTCCATTGTACAGCGCTGTGGTATATGTTGGCGCTTTATAAATAATAGTAATAATATTATAGAGACTTGTTATGTTATTTACCATTTGTATGGTTTATTTACTCCATTGTACAGCGCTGTGGAATATGTTGGCGCTTTATAAATAATAATAATAATAATATTAAAGAGACTTGTTATGTTATTTCCCATTTGTATGGTTTATTTACTCGATTGTACAGCGCTGTGGATTATGTTGGCGCTTTATAAATAATAATAATATTAAAGAGACTAGTTTTGTTATTTACCATTTGTATGGTTTATTTACTCCATTGTACAGCGCTGTGTAATATGTTGGCGCTATATAAATAATAATAATATTAAAGAGATTTGTTATGTTATTTACCATTTGTATGGTTTATTTACTCCATTGTACAGCGCTGTGGAATATGTTGGTGCTTTATAAATAATAATAATAATAAATAGACTTGTTATGTTATTTACCATTTGTATGGTTTATTTACTCCATTGTACAGCGCTGTGGAATATGTTGGCGCTTTATAAATAATAATAATAATAAAGAGACTTGTTATGTTATTTACCATTTGTATGGTTTATTTACTCCATTGTACAGCGCTGTGGAATATGTTGGCGCTTTATAAATAATAATAATTTTAAAGAGACTTGTTATGTTATGTACATTTGTATGGTTTATTTACTCCATTGTACAGCTCTGTGGAATATGTTGGCGCTTTATAAATAATAATAATAATATTATAGAGACTTGTTATGTTATTTACCATTTGTATGGTTTATTTACTCCATTGTACAGCGCTGTGGAATATGTTGGCGCTTTATAAATAATAATAATATTAAAGAGACTTGTTATGTTATTTACCATTTGTATGGTTTATTTACTCCATTGTACAGCGCTGTGGAATATGTTGGTGCTTTATAAATAGTAATAATAATATTAAAGAGACTTGTTATGTTATTTACCATTTGTATGGTTTATTTACTCCATTGTACAGCGCTGTGGTATATGTTGGCGCTTTATAAATAATAATAATAATATTATAGAGACTTGTTATGTTATTTACCATTTGTATGGTTTATTTACTCCATTGTACAGCGCTGTGGATTATGTTGGCACTTTATAAATAATAATAATATTAAAGAGACTTGTTAAGTTATTTACCATTTGTATGTTTTATTTACACCATTGTACAGCGCTGTGGAATATGTTGGCGCTTTATAAATAATAATAATAATATTAAAGAGACTAGTTTTGTTATTTACCATTTGTATGGTTTATTTACTCCATTGTACAGCGCTGTGGAATATGTTGGCGCTATATAAATAATAATATTAAAGATACTTGTTATGTTATTTACCATTTGCATGGTTTATTTACAGCATTGTACAGCGTTGTGGAATATGTTGGCGCTTTATAAATAATAATAATAATAATATTAAAGAGACTTTTTATGTTATTTACCATTTGTATGGTTTATTTACTCCATTGTACAGCGCTGTGGAATATGTTGGCGCTTTATAAATAATAATAATAATAATATTAAAGAGACTAGTTTTGTTATTTACCATTTGTATGGTTTATTTACTCCATTGTACAGCGCTGTGTAATATGTTGGCGCTTTATAAATAATAATAATATTAAAGAGACTTGTTATGTTATTAACCATTTGTATGGTTTATTTACTCCATTGTACAGCGCTGTGGATTATGTTGGGCTTTATAAATAATAATAATATTAAAGAGACTTGTTATGTTATTTACCATTTGTATGGTTTATTTACTCCATTGTACAGCGCTGTGGAATATGTTGGCGCTTTATAAATAATAATAATAATATTAAAGAGACTTGTTATGTTATTTCCCATTTGTATGGTTTATTTACTCGATTGTACAGCGCTGTGTAATATGTTGGCGCTATATAAATAATAATAATATTAAAGAGATTTGTTATGTTATTTACCATTTGTATGGTTTATTTACTCCATTGTACAGTGCTGTGGAATATGTTGGTGCTTTATAAATAATAATAATAATAAAGAGACTTGTTATGTTATTTACCATTTGTATGGTTTATTTACTCCATTGTACAGCGCTGTGGAATATATTGGCGCTTTATAAATAATAATAATAATAATAAAGAGACTTGTTATGTTATTTACCATTTGTATGGTTTATTTACTCCATTGTACAGCGCTGTGGAATATGTTGGCGCTTTATAAATAATAATAATTTTAAAGAGACTTGTTATGTTATGTACATTTGTATGGTTTATTTACTCCATTGTACAGCTCTGTGAAATATGTTGGCGCTTTATAAATAATAATAATAATATTATAGAGACTTGTTATGTTATTTACCATTTGTATGGTTTATTTACTCCATTGTACAGCGCTGTGTAATATGTTTTCGCTTTATAAATAATAATAATAATATTATAGAGACTTGTTATGTTATTTACCATTTGTATTGTTTATTTACTCCATTGTACAGCGCTGTGGTATATGTTGGCGCTTTATAAATAATAGTAATAATATTATAGAGACTTGTTATGTTATTTACCATTTGTATGGTTTATTTACTCCATTGTACAGCGCTGTGTAATATGTTGGCGCTTTATAAATAATAATAATAATATTATAGAGACTTGTTATGTTATTTACCATTTGTATTGTTTATTTACTCCATTGTACAGCGCTGTGTAATATGTTGGCGCTTTATAAATAATAATAATATTAAGGAGACTAGTTTTGTTATTTAGACTTTTGTATGGTTTATTTACTCCATTGTACAGCCCTGTGTAATATGTTGGCGCTTTATAAATAATAATAATATTAAAGAGACTTGTTATGTTATTTACCATTTGTATGGTTTATTTACTCCATTGTACAGCGCTGTGGAATATGTTGGTGCTTTATAAATAGTAATAATAATATTAAAGAGACTTGTTATGTTATTTACCATTTGTATGGTTTATTTACTCCATTGTACAGCGCTGTGGTATATGTTGTCGCTTTATAAATAATAATAATAATATTAAAGAGACTTGTTATGTTATTTACCATTTGTATGGTTTATTTACTCCATTGTACAGCGCTGTGGATTATGTTGGCACTTTATAAATAATAATAATATTAAAGAGACTTGTTAAGTTATTTACCATTTGTATGGTTTATTTACACCATTGTACAGCGCTGTGGAATATGTTGGCGCTTTATAAATAATAATAATAATATTAAAGAGACTAGTTTTGTTATTTACCATTTGTATGGTTTATTTACTCCATTGTACAGCGCTGTGGAATATGTTGGCGCTATATAAATAATAATATTAAAGATACTTGTTATGTTATTTACCATTTGTATGGTTTATTTACAGCATTGTACAGCGTTGTGGAATATGTTGGTGCTTTATAAATAATAATAATAATAATATTAAAGAGACTTTTTATGTTATTTACCATTTGTATGGTTTATTTACTCCATTGTACAGCGCTGTGGAATATGTTGGCGCTTTATAAATAATAATAATAATATTAAAGAGACTAGTTTTGTTATTTACCATTTGTATGGTTTATTTACTCCATTGTACAGCGCTGTGTAATATGTTGGCGCTTTATAAATAATAATAATATTAAAGAGACTTGTTATGTTATTAACCATTTGTATGGTTTATTTACTCCATTGTACAGCGCTGTGGATTATGTTGGGCTTTATAAATAATAATAATATTAAAGAGACTTGTTATGTTATTTACCATTTGTATGGTTTATTTACTCCATTGTACAGCGCTGTGGAATATGTTGGCGCTTTATAAATAATAATAATAATAATATTAAAGAGACTTGTTATGTTATTTCCCATTTGTATGGTTTATTTACTCGATTGTACAGCGCTGTGGATTATGTTGGCGCTTTATAAATAATAATAATATTAAAGAGACTAGTTTTGTTATTTACCATTTGTATGGTTTATTTACTCCATTGTACAGCGCTGTGTAATATGTTGGCGCTATATAAATAATAATAATATTAAAGAGATTTGTTATGTTATTTACCATTTGTATGGTTTATTTACTCCATTGTACAGCGCTGTGGAATATGTTGGTGCTTTATAAATAATAATAATAATAAATAGACTTGTTATGTTATTTACCATTTGTATGGTTTATTTACTCCATTGTACAGCGCTGTGGAATATGTTGGCGCTTTATAAATAATAATAATAATAAAGAGACTTGTTATGTTATTTACCATTTGTATGGTTTATTTACTCCATTGTACAGCGCTGTGGTATATGTTGGCGCTTTATAAATAATAGTAATAATATTATAGAGACTTGTTATGTTATTTACCATTTGTATGGTTTATTTACTCCATTGTACAGCGCTGTGGAATATGTTGGCGCTTTATAAATAATAATAATAATAATATTAAAGAGACTTGTTATGTTATTTCCCATTTGTATGGTTTATTTACTCGATTGTACAGCGCTGTGGATTATGTTGGCGCTTTATAAATAATAATAATATTAAAGAGACTAGTTTTGTTATTTACCATTTGTATGGTTTATTTACTCCATTGTACAGCGCTGTGTAATATGTTGGCGCTATATAAATAATAATAATATTAAAGAGATTTGTTATGTTATTTACCATTTGTATGGTTTATTTACTCCATTGTACAGCGCTGTGGAATATGTTGGTGCTTTATAAATAATAATAATAATAAATAGACTTGTTATGTTATTTACCATTTGTATGGTTTATTTACTCCATTGTACAGCGCTGTGGAATATGTTGGCGCTTTATAAATAATAATAATAATAAAGAGACTTGTTATGTTATTTACCATTTGTATTGTTTATTTACTCCATTGTACAGCGCTGTGTAATATGTTGGCGCTTTATAAATAATAATAATATTAAGGAGACTAGTTTTGTTATTTAGACTTTTGTATGGTTTATTTACTCCATTGTACAGCGCTGTGTAATATGTTGGCGCTTTATAAATAATAATAATATTATAGAGACTTGTTATGTTATTTACCATTTGTATGGTTTATTTACTCCATTGTACAGCGCTGTGAAATATGTTGGCGCTTTATAATTAATATTAATATTAAAGAGACTTGTTATGTTATTTACCATGTGTATGGTTTATTTACCCCATTGTACAGCGCTGTGGAATATGTTGGTGTTTTATAAATAATAATAATAATAAATAGACTTGTTATGTTATTTACCATTTGTATGGTTTATTTACTCCATTGTACAGCGCTGTGGAATATGTTGGCGCTTTATAAATAATAATAATAATAAAGAGACTTGTTATGTTATTTACCATTTGTATGGTTTATTTACTCCATTGTACAGCGCTGTGGAATATGTTGGCGCTTTATAAATAATAATAATTTTAAAGAGACTTGTTATGTTATGTACATTTGTATGGTTTATTTACTCCATTGTACAGCTCTGTGTAATATGTTGGCGCTTTATAAATAATAATAATAATATTATAGAGACTTGTTATGTTATTTACCATTTGTATGGTTTATTTACTCCATTGTACAGCGCTGTGGAATATGTTGGCGCTTTATAAATAATAATAATATTAAAGAGACTTGTTATGTTATTTACCATTTGTATGGTTTATTTACTCCATTGTACAGCGCTGTGGTATATGTTGGCGCTTTATAAATAATAGTAATAATATTATAGAGACTTGTTATGTTATTTACCATTTGTATGATTTATTTACTCCATTGTACAGCGCTGTGTAATATGTTGGCGCTTTATAAATAATAATAATAATATTATAGAGACTTGTTATTTTATTTACCATTTGTATTGTTTATTTACTCCATTGTACAGCGCTGTGTAATATGTTGGCGCTTTATAAATAATAATAATATTAAGGAGACTAGTTTTGTTATTTAGACTTTTGTATGGTTTATTTACTCCATTATACAGCGCTGTGTAATATGTTGGCGCTTTATAAATAATAATAATATTAACCCCTTAAGGACAGAGCCTTTGAAACATTTTTGTCCTTTCTGGACAATGCCTATTTTAACATTTCTGTGCTGTTTGTGTTTAGCAGTAATTTTCTTCTTTGTCATTTGCTGTACCCACACATATTATATATTGTTTTTATCGGGACAAGAAGGGCTTTCTATGGATGCCATCTTTTTGATCATATCTTATCATATTATTAAAAAAAAAAAAAAAAATATGGTAAAAAAAAAAAAAAATACACAAATTTCTTTGTTTTTATTTGAAACAACTTCTCCTCATCGACAATAGCGAACGAAAAAACATGCTAAATAGATTCTACTATTTCTCCTGAGTACAGGGATACCACCCATGCATAGGTTTGTTGGGTTGTTTGGGGGCTAAAATGCCAAATTTGTGAGGTGCAGTTTTTTGTTTTCCAACTTGAAATTTTTACATGCAGACAGCCTGCACCCATGTCCCATTTGGGACATATTTGAAGCCAGCTAGTGTATTTTACCCCATCAACCCATATATTTTTTAAAAGAAGACACCTTAGGCTATCTCAAATGGTGGTATTTTTACACTTTCCATGCACTAATTCTACCACTAGCCTTTGTCAAACTTTGTGGTAGTAATTTTTTTGTGGTTTTTTTTCACAAACCTTGTACTTCAGACATGAATTCACAGATTTTGGTATGTGTCACTGCCAAATAACACCCCAATAAGTGTTCAGCAACATCTCTTGAGTACAGGGATACCACCCATGCATAGGTTTGTTGGGTTGTTTGGGGGGTAAAAGGCCAAATTTGGTAGGTGCAGTTTTTGGTTTTCCAAATTAAAATTTTGACATGCAGACCGCCTGCACTCATGTCCCATTTGGGACATATTTGAAACCAGCCAGTGTATTTTACCCCATCAACCCATATATTTTTTAAAAGAAGACACCTTAGGCTATCTCAAATGGTGGTATTTTTACACTTTCCATGCACTAATTCTACCACTAGCCTTTGTCAAACTTTGTGGTAGTAATTTTTTTGTGGTTTTTTTTCACAAACCTTGTACTTCAGACATGAATTCACAGATTTTGGTATGTGTCACTGCCAAATAACACCCCAATAAGTGTTCAGCAACATCTCTTGAGTACAGGGATACCACCCATGCATAGGTTTGTTGGGTTGTTTGGGGAGTAAAAGGCCAAATTTGGTAGGTGCAGTTTTTGGTTTTCCAAATTAAAATTTTGACATGCAGACCGCCTGCACCCATGTCCCATTTGGGACATATTTGAAACCAGCCAGTGTATTTTACCCCATCAACCCATATATTTTTTAAAAGTAGACACCCTACGCTATTTCAAATGGTGGTATTTTAACACTTTCCATGCACTAATTCTACCACCAGCCTTTGTCAAAGTTTGTGGTAGTAATTTTTGTGTGGTTTTTTTTCACAAATATTGTATTTTAGACATAAATTCACAGATTTTGGTATGTGTCACTGCCAAACAATAACCCAATATGTGTTCAACAACATATCCTGAGTACAGGGATACCACCCATGCATAGGTTTGTTGGGTTGTTTGGGGGCTAAAGGGCCACATTGTGAAGGTGCGCATTTTCAACTTGGAATATTGACGTGTAGTCAGCCTGAGCCCAACTTTCATTTGGGACTTTTTTTTAAGTAGGACAGTGTATTTTACCCCAAAAAGTATATATTTTGTAAAAGTAGACACCCTAGGCTATTTTAAATGGTGTTATTTTAACACTTTCCATGCACCAATTCTGCCACCAGCCTTTGTCAAAGTTTGTGGTAGTCATTTTATTGTGTATTTTTTCCCACATACATTGCACTTTAGACACAAATTCACATATTTCGGTATGTGTCACTGACAAACAATACCACAATATATGTTCAGCAACATCTCCCGAGCACAGGGATACCACCCATGCATAGCTTTGTCAGCTTTGTTAGGGGTTGAAAGGCTACATTTGAGAGGTGCGCTTTTTGATTTTCAAACTTGGAATTTGAACATGTAGAGCAAGGAAGGGGTTAATAGCTCTTATAAGAGCCTTTGTAGTACTGTACAAAAAAAATTAACCCCTAAAAATGCACAGACAAGAAAAAAATTTCTGCTGTGCAGTGATCAGTGGCAGGGAAGGAGTTAATACACTACACTATACAAAAGGTATGGCTTTTATAAAAGCCCTTGGGACTCACAATTTATTAACATTTTATTTAATTTATTACAATTTAAAAATTATGTTATACAGATCTGTCTCTTTCCCTCACTAAAACTCAAGTGAGGAGAGGGAGGCAGATCCATATGGGTCAGAACAATATTTACGAACCAGACGAATGGTGATGCTCATCTGAGAAATCACCAAACCACCTTTGCCACTGATCGGCTGTTACTGATCGCTATACACGCGTTCAGACAGCTTTAAAAGGAATACACGTAATCCCCTAGTGGGTATAATTAACCCCTAGTGAGTCTGACAAAAAAATGCTGATAGCACAAAAAAATCCTTCGGCGACTAGATTGCTCCATATGCGCTGCTTAGGCAGTGACCATATGCACTGCTTAGGCAGTGACCATATGTGCTGCTTAGGAAGTGATATACGGCAAGGAAGGGGTTAATAGCTCTTAAAAGAGCCTTTGATATACTGTAATAAATCAAAGTAAAAAAAAATAACCCCTAAAAAAATGCACAGACAGCAAAAAATGTGCTGCTGTGTAAGATCACTGCGTACACAGCGATCAATTGCAGGGAAGGGGTTAAATACTGGAAACGGCTTTTATAAAAGCCTTTGGGTCTCAATTCTATTAAATATATTATAATTAAAAACTTACATTATACAGCTCTGTCTCCCTCACTAAAACTCAAGTGAGAGGGAGGCAGATCTACACGGGTCAGATCAAATATTTACACATATTGATCTAACCAGACGAATGGTGATGCTCATCTAAGCAAACGCCAACCCGCCTTTGTCACTTATCAGCTGTTACTGATCGCTATACATGCGCTCAGACAGCTAAAAAAAATTTTTTACGTTAAGCGTAGTCCCCTAGCGGGTATAATTAACACGTGATGGGTGTAATAAAAAAGTTTTAAAAAAATTAAAAATGCTTCTGCAGCAAGATTGCTGCATTTGCGTCAGATCGCTGATTAGGCAGTGATCTACGGCAAGAAAGGGGTTAATCTCTCTTAAAAGAGCCTTTTTTTATACTGTAATGAATTACAGTAAAAAAAAATAACCCCTAAAAAATGCACAGACAGCAAAAAATGTGCTGCTGTGTATGATCACTGCGTACACAGCGATCAATGGCAGGGAAGGGGTTAAATGGCTTTTATAAAAGCCCTTGGTGTTTAAAATTTTATTATTTTATTTTTTATTATTTTATTTTATTTTTTTACTTTATCTGATCTGTCTCTCTCCCTTACTATAACTAGTAAGGTGAGGGAGGCAGATCAATACTTGTCAAAGGCAATATTTACTAATATTGCCTTTGACAGTATGATAAGTGCTCATCAGAGCACTTACCATACATGCCTGCACACAGATCACATAGATCTGCTGTGCCGGCATCGATTGGCTCCCCCTAGAGCATCGGAAGTGAAATACTTTCACTTCCGATGCTCTTGCCATTAGAAGGGAAACGCTGCCTGTACAGGCAGCGTTCCCTTCTACTGAGCCGATGGGGTCGCTCAGGAGAGCGACCACCATCGGCTCTGGGGAGCAGCACGGTGTTGTTAAGTGCCTCGCTGGCGAGGCACTTTAACAACACCGGAGATGCTTAGAAAGCGAACGATCGTTCGCTTTCTAAGCACATGTGTGCAGCCGGCGCAGCCATTTTTAAATGGCTGCTACGATCACTCCGTGGAGTGATCGTAGCGCGCCCCTGCACATTTGGGGGGTGTTGCACAATGCCTCTACCTAGAGGCATTGTAGCAACACCGTTAGAGTAAAGAAAGCGACCGCTGGTCGCTTTCTTTACTCCATTTAGTGCATGACGTGCCAGGCACGTCAGCTGTCGGCAAGTCCTCGATTTGCCGTGACGTGCCTGGCACGTCACCTGTCGTTAAGGGGTTAAAGAGACTTGTTATGTTATTTACCATTTGTATGGTTTATTTACTCCATTGTACAGCGCTGTGGAATATGTTGGTGCTTTATAAATAGTAATAATAATATTAAAGAGACTTGTTAAGTTATTTACCATTTGTATGGTTTATTTACACCATTGTACAGCGCTGTGGAATATGTTGGCGCTTTATAAATAATAATAATAATATTAAAGAGACTAGTTTTGTTATTAACCATTTGTATGGTTTATTTACTCCATTGTACAGCTCTGTGGAATATGTTGGCGCTTTATAAATAATAATAATAATATTATAGAGACTTGTTATGTTATTTACCATTTGCATGGTTTATGTACTCCATTGTACAGCTCTGTGTAATATATTGGCGCTTTATAAATAATAATAATAATATTATAGAGACTTGTTATGTTATTTACCATTTGTATTGTTTATTTACTCCATTGTACAGCGCTGTGGTATATGTTGGCGCTTTATAAATAATAGTAATAATATTATAGAGACTTGTTATGTTATTTACCATTTGTATGGTTTATTTACTCCATTGTACAGCGCTGTGTAATATGTTGGCGCTTTATAAATAATAATAATAATATTATAGAGACTTGTTATGTTATTTACCATTTGTATTGTTTATTTACTCCATTGTACAGCGCTGTGTAATATGTTGGCGCTTTATAAATAATAATAATATTAAAGAGACTTGTTATGTTATTTACCATTTGTATGGTTTATTTACTCCATTGTACAGCGCTGTGGAATATGTTGGTGCTTTATAAATAGTAATAATAATATTAACCCCTTAACGACAGATGACGTGCCAGGCACGTCACGGCAAATCGAGGACTTGCCGACAGCTGACGTGCCTGGCACGTCATGCACTAAACTGAGTAAAGAAAGCGACCAGCGGTCGCTTTCTTTACTCTAACGGTGTTGCTACAATGCCTCTAGGTAGAGGCATTGTGCAACACCCCCCAAAAGTGCAGGGGCGCGCTACGATCACTCCACGGAGTGATCGTAGCAGCCATTTAAAAATGGCTGCGCCGGCTGCACACATGTGCTTAGAAAGCGAACGATCGTTCGCTTTCTAAGCATCTCCGGTGTTGTTAAAGTGCCTCGCCAGCGAGGCACTTAACAACACCGTTCTGCTCCCCAGAGCCGATGGTGGTCGCTCTCCTGAGCGACCCCATCGGCTCAGTAGAAGGGAACGCTGCCTGTACAGGCAGCGCTTCCCTTCTAATGGCAAGAGCATCGGAAGTGAAAGTATTTCACTTCCGATGCTCTAGGGGGAGCCAATCGATGCCGGCACAGCAGATCTATGTGATCTGTGTGCAGGCATGTATGGTAAGTGCTCTGATGAGCACTTATCATACTGTCAAAGGCAATATTAGCAAATATTGCCTTTGACAAGTATTGATCTGCCTCCCTCACCTTACTAGTTATAGTAAGGGAGAGAGACAGATCAGATAAAGTAAAAAAATAAAATAAAATAATAAAACAAATATTTAATAAAATTTTAAACACCAAGGGCTTTTATAAAAGCCATTTAACCCCTTCCCTGCCATTGATCGCTGTGTACGCAGTGATCATACACAGCAGCACATTTTTTGCTGTCTGTGCATTTTTTAGGGGTTAATTTTTTTTACTGTAATTCATTACAGTATAAAAAAAAGCTCTTTTAAGAGAGATTAACCCCTTTCTTGCTGTAGATCACTGCCTAAGCAGAGATCTGACGCAAATGCAGCAATCTTGCTGCAGAAGCATTTTTAATTTTTTAAAACTTTTTTATTACACCCGTCACGTGTTAACGTTTAACGTAATTTTTTTTTTAAATAAGAGCTATTAACCCCTTCCTTGCCGTATATCACTTCCTAAGCAGCACATATGGTCACTGCCTAAGCAGTGCATATGGTCACTGCCTAAGCAGCGCATATGGAGCAATCTAGTCGCAGAAGGATTTTTTTTTTGCTATCAGCATTTTTTTTGTCAGACTCGCTAGGGGTTAATTATACCCACTAGGGGATTACGTGTATTCCTTTTGAAGCTGTCTGAACACGTGTATAGCGATCAGTAACAGCCGATCAGTGGCAAAGGTGGTTTGGTGATTTCTCAGATGAGCATCACCATTCGTCTGGTTCGATCAATATTGGTAAATATTGTTCTGACCCATATGGATCTGCCTCCCTCTCCTCACTTGAGTTTTAGTGAGGGAAAGAGACAGATCTGTATAACATAATTTTTTAATTGTAATAAATTAAATAAAATGTTAAAAAAATTGTGAGTCCCAAGGGCTTTTATAAAAGCCATACCCTTTGTATAGTGTAGTGTATTAACCCCTTCCCTGCCACTGATCACTGCACAGCAGAAATTTTTTTCTTGTCTGTGCATTTTTAGGGGTTAATTTTTTTGTACAGTACTACAAAGGCTCTTATAAGAGCTATTAACCCCTTCCTTGCTCTACATGTTCAAATTCCAAGTTTGAAAATCAAAAAGCGCACCTCTCAAATGTAGCCTTTCAACACCCAACAAAGCTGACAAAGCTATGCATGGGTGGTATCCCTGTGCTCGGGAGATGTTGCTGAACATATATTGTGGTATTGTTTGTCAGTGACACATACCGAAATATGTGAATTTGTGTCTAAAGTACAATGTATGTGGGAAAAAATACACAATAAAATGACTACCACAAACTTTGACAAAGGCTGGTGGTAGAATTGGTGCATGGAAAGTGTTAAAATAACACCATTTAAAATAGCCTAGGGTGTCTACTTTTACAAAATATATACTTTTTGGGGTAAAATACACTGTCCTACTTTAAAAAAAAGTCCCAAATGAAAGATGGGCTCAGGCTGGCTACACGTCAATATTCCAAGTTGAAAATGCGCACCTTCACAATGTGGCCCTTTTAGCCCCCAAACAACCCAACAAACCTATGCATGGGTGGTATCCCTGTACTCAAGAGATGTTGCTGAACACTTATTGGGGTGTTATTTGGCAGTGACACATACCAAAATCTGTAAATTCATGTCTGAAGTACAAGGTTTGTGAAAAAAAAACACAAAAAAATGACTACCACAAACTTTGACAAAGGCTGGTGGTAGAATTAGTGCATGGAAAGTGTAAAAATACCACCATTTGAGATAGCCTAGGGTGTCTACTTTAAAAAAATATATGGGTTGATGTGGTAAAATACACTGGCTGGTTTCAAATATGTCCCAAATGGGACATGGGTGCAGGCTGTCTGCATGTCAAAATTTCAAATTGGAAAACCAAAAACTTCACCTCCCAAATTTGGCCTTTTACCCCCCAAACAATCCAACAAACCTATGCATGGGGGGTATCCCTGTACTCAAGAGATGTTTCTGAACACTTATTGGGGTGTTATTTGGCAGTGACACATACCAAAATCTGTAAATTTATGTCTGAAGTACAAGGTTTGTGAAAAAAAAACACAAAAAAATTACTACCACAAACTTTGACAAAGGCTGGTGGTAGAAATAGTGCATGGAAAGTGTTAAAATACCACCATTTGAGATAGCCTAGGGTGTCTACTTTTAAAAAATATATGGGTTGATGGGGTAAAATACACTGGCTGGTTTCAAATATGTCCCAAATGGGACATGGGTGCAGGCTGTCTGCATGTAAAAATTTCAAGTTGGAAAACAAAAAACTGCACCTCACAAATTTGGCATTTTAGCCCCCAAACAACCCAACAAACCTATGCATGGGTGGTATCCCTGTACTCAGGAGAAATAGTAGAATCTATTTAGCATGTTTTTTCGTTCGCTATTGTCGATGAGGAGAAGTTGTTTCAAATAAAAACAAAGAAATTTGTGTATTTTTTTTTTTTTTTACCATATTTTATTTTTTTTTTTTAATAATATGATAAGATATGATCAAAAATATGGCATCCATAGAAAGCCCTTTTTGTCCCGATAAAAACAATATATAATATGTGTGGGTACAGCAAATGACGAAGAAGAAAATTACTGCTAAACACAAACAGCACAGAAATGTTAAAATAGCCATTGTCCAGAAAGGACAAAAATGTTTCAAAGGCTCTGTCCTTAAGGGGTTAAAGAGACTTGTAATGTTATTTACCATTTGTATGGTTTATTTACTCCATTGTACAGCGCTGTGGTATATGTTGTCGCTTTATAAATAATAATAATAATATTAAAGAGACTTGTTATGTTATTTACCATTTGTATGGTTTATTTACTCCATTGTACAGCGCTGTGGATTATGTTGGCACTTTATAAATAATAATAATATTAAAGAGACTTGTTAAGTTATTTACCATTTGTATGGTTTATTTACACCATTGTACAGCGCTGTGGAATATGTTGGCGCTTTATAAATAATAATAATAATATTAAAGAGACTAGTTTTGTTATTTACCATTTGTATGGTTTATTTACTCCATTGTACAGCGCTGTGGAATATGTTGGCGCTATATAAATAATAATATTAAAGATACTTGTTATGTTATTTACCATTTGTATGGTTTATTTACAGCATTGTACAGCGTTGTGGAATATGTTGGTGCTTTATAAATAATAATAATAATAATATTAAAGAGACTTTTTATGTTATTTACCATTTGTATGGTTTATTTACTCCATTGTACAGCGCTGTGGAATATGTTGGCGCTTTATAAATAATAATAATAATATTAAAGAGACTAGTTTTGTTATTTACCATTTGTATGGTTTATTTACTCCATTGTACAGCGCTGTGTAATATGTTGGGCTTTATAAATAATAATAATATTAAAGAGCCTTGTTATGTTATTTACCATTTGTATGGTTTATTTACTCCATTGTACAGCGCTGTGGATTATGTTGGCGCTATATAAATAATAATATTAAAGATACTTGTTATGTTATTTACCATTTGTATGGTTTATTTACAGCATTGTACAGCGTTGTGGAATATGTTGGTGCTTTATAAATAATAATAATAATAATATTAAAGAGACTTTTTATGTTATTTACCATTTGTATGGTTTATTTACTCCATTGTACAGCGCTGTGGAATATGTTGGCGCTTTATAAATAATAATAATAATAATATTAAAGAGACTAGTTTTGTTATTTACCATTTGTATGGTTTATTTACTCCATTGTACAGCGCTGTGTAATATGTTGGGCTTTATAAATAATAATAATATTAAAGAGCCTTGTTATGTTATTTACCATTTGTATGGTTTATTTACTCCATTGTACAGCGCTGTGGATTATGTTGGGCTTTATAAATAATAATAATATTAAAGAGACTTGTTATGTTATTTACCATTTGTATGGTTTATTTACTCCATTGTACAGCGCTGTGGAATATGTTGGCGCTTTATAAATAATAATAATAATATTAAAGAGACTTGTTATGTTATTTTCCATTTGTATGGTTTATTTACACCATTGTACAGCGCTGTGAAATATGCTGGCGCTTTATAAATAATAATAATAATATTAAAGAGACTTGTTATGTTATTTACCATTTGTATGGTTTATTTACTCCATTGTACAGCGCTGTGGAATATGTTGGCGCTTTATAAATAATAATAATAATATTAAAGAGACTAGTTTTGTTATTTACCATTTGTATGGTTTATTTACTCCATTGTACAGCGCTGTGTAATATGTTGGCGCTATATAAATAATAATAATATTAAAGAGACTTGTTATGTTATTTACTATTTGTATGGTTTATTTACTCCATTGTACAGCGCTGTGGAATATGTTGGTGCTTTATAAATAATAATAATAATAAAGAGACTTGTTATGTTATTTACCATTTGTATGGTTTATTTACTCCATTGTACAGCGCTGTGGAATATGTTGGCGCTTTATAAATAATAATAATTTTAAAGAGACTTGTTATGTTATGTACATTTGTATGGTTTATTTACTCCATTGTACAGCTCTGTGGAATATGTTGGCGCTTTATAAATAATAATAATAATATTATAGAGACTTGTTATGTTATTTACCATTTGTATGGTTTATTTACTCCATTGTACAGCGCTGTGTAATATGTTGGCGCTATATAAATAATAATAATATTAAAGAGCCTTGTTATGTTATTTACCATTTGTATGGTTTATTTACTCCATTGTACAGCGCTGTGGAATATGTTGGTGCTTTATAAATAATAATAATAATAAAGAGACTTGTTATGTTATTTACCATTTGTATGGTTTATTTACTCCATTGTACAGCGCTGTGGAATATATTGGCGCTTTATAAATAATAATAATAAAATTAAATAGACTTTTTATGTTATTTACGATTTGTATGGTTTATTTACTCCATTGTACAGCGCTGTTGATTATTTTGGGCTTTATAAATAATAATAATATTAAAGAGACTTGTTATGTTATTTACCATTTGTATGGTTTATTTACTCGATTGTACAGCGCTGTGGAATATGCTGGTGCTTTATAAATAATAATAATAATATTAAAGAGACTTGTTATGTTATTTCCCATTTGTATGGTTTATTTACTCCATTGTACAGCGCTGTGGAATATGTTGGCGCTATATAAATAATAATATTAACGAGACTTGTTATGTTATTTACCATTTGTATGGTTTATTTACAGCATTGTACAGCGCTGTGGAATATGTTGGTGCTTTATAAATAATAATAATAATATTAAAGAGCCTTGTTATGTTATTTACCATTTGTATGGTTAATTTACTCTATTGTACAGCGCTGTGGAATATGTTGGTGCTTTATAAATAATAATAATAATAAAGAGACTTGTTATGTTATTTACCATTTGTATGGTTTATTTACTCCATTGTACAGCGCTGTGGAATATGTTGGTGCTTTATAAATAATAATAATAATAAAGAGACTTGATATGTTATTTACCATTTGTATGGTTTATTTACTCCATTGTACAGCGCTGTGGAATATGTTGGCGCTTTATAAATAATAATAATATTAAAGAGACTTGTTATGTTATTTACCATTTGTATGGTTTATTTACTCCATTGTACAGCGCTGTGTAATATGTTGGCGCTATATAAATAATAATAATATTAAAGAGCCTTGTTATGTTATTTACCATTTGTATGGTTTATTTACTCCATTGTACAGCGCTGTGGAATATGTTGGCGCTTTATAAATAATAATAATATTAAAGAGACTTGTTATGTTATTTACCATTTGTATGGTTTATTTACTCCATTGTACAGCGCTGTGGAATATGTTGGTGCTTTATAAATAGTAATAATAATATTAAATTGACTTGTTATGTTATTTACTATTTGTATGGTTTATTTACTCCATTGTACAGCGCTGTGGAATATGTTGGCGCTTTATAAATAATAATAATAATATTATAGAGACTTGTTATGTTATTTACCATTTGTATTGTTTATTTACTCCATTGTACAGCGCTGTGTAATATGTTGGCGCTTTATAAATAATAATAATAATATTAAAGAGACTAGTTTTGTTATTTACCATTTGTATGATTTATTTACTCCATTGTACAGCGCTGTGTAATATGTTGGCGCTATATAAATAATAATAATATTAAAGAGACTTGTTATGTTATTTACCATTTGTATGGTTTATTTACTCCATTGTACAGCGCTGTGGAATATGTTGGTGCTTTATAAATAATAATAATAATAAAGAGACTTGTTATGTTATTTACCATTTGTATGGTTTATTTACTCCATTGTACAGCGCTGTGTAATATGTTGGCGCTTTATAAATAATAATAATAATATTAAAGAGACTAGTTTTGTTATTTACCATTTGTATGGTTTATTTACTCCATTGTACAGCGCTGTGTAATATGTTGGCGCTATATAAATAATAATAATATTAAAGAGACTTGTTATGTTATTTACCATTTGTATGGTTTATTTACTCCATTGTACAGCGCTGTGGAATATGTTGGCGCTTTATAAATAATAATAATAATATTAAAGAGACTAGTTTTGTTATTTACCATTTGTATGGTTTATTTACTCCATTGTACAGCGCTGTGTAATATGTTGGCGCTATGTAAATAATAATAATATTAAAGAGACTTGTTATGTTATTTACCATTTGTATGGTTTATTTACTCCATTGTACAGCGCTGTGGAATATGTTGGTGCTTTATAAATAATAATAATAATAAAGAGACTTGTTATGTTATTTACCATTTGTATGGTTTATTTACTCCATTGTACAGCGCTGTGGAATATGTTGGCGCTTTATAAATAATAATAATTTTAAAGAGACTTGTTATGTTATGTACATTTGTATGGTTTATTTACTCCATTGTACAGCTCTGTGGAATATGTTGGCGCTTTATAAATAATAATAATAATATTATAGAGACTTGTTATGTTATTTACCATTTGTATGGTTTATTTGATCCATTGTACAGCGCTGTGTAATATGTTGGCGCTTTATAAATAATAATAATATTAAAGAGACTTGTTATGTTATTTACCATTTGTATGGTTTATTTACTCCATTGTACATCGCTGTGTAATATGTTGGCGCTTTATAAATAATAATAATAATATTTTAGAGACTTGTTATGTTATTTACCATTTGTATGGTTTATTTTATCCATTGTACAGCGCTGTGTAATATGTTGGCGCTTTATAAATAATAATAATATTAAAGAGACTAGTTTTGTTATTTACCATTTGTATGGTTTATTTACTCCATTGTACATCGCTGTGTAATATGTTGGCGCTTTATAAATAATAATAATATTAAAGAGACTTGTTATGTTATTTCCCATTTGTATGGTTTATTTACTCCATTGTACAGCGCTGTGGAATATGTTGGCGCTTTATAAATAATAATAATAATATTAAAGAGACTTGTTATGTTATTTCCCATTTGTATGGTTTATTTACTCCATTGTACAGCGCTGTGGATTATGTTGGCGCTTTATAAATAATAATAATAATATTATAGAGACTAGTTTTGTTATTTACCATTTGTATGGTTTATTTACTCCATTGTACAGCGCTGTGTAATATGTTGCCGCTTTATAAATAATAATAATATTAAAGAGACTTGTTATGTTATTTACCATTTGTATGGTTTATTTACTCCATTGTACAGCGCTGTGTAATATGTTGGCGCTATATAAATAATAATAATATTAAAGAGATTTGTTATGTTATTTACCATTTGTATGGTTTATTTACTCCATTGTACAGCGCTGTGGAATATGTTGGTGCTTTATAAATAATAATAATAATAAAGAGACTTGTTATGTTATTTACCATTTGTATGGTTTATTTACACCATTGTACAGCTCTATGGAATATGTTGGCGCTTTATAAATAATAATAATATTAAAGAGACTTTTTATGTTATTTACCATTTGTATGGTTTATTTACTCCATTGTACAGCGCTGTGGAATATGTTGGCGCTTTATAAATAATAATAATTTTAAAGAGACTTGTTATTTTATGTACATTTGTATGGTTTATTTACTCCATTGTACAGCTCTGTGGAATATGTTGGCGCTTTATAAATAATAATAATAATAATAAAGAGACTTGTTATGTTATTTCCCATTTGTATGGATTATTTACACCATTGTACAGCGCTGTGGAATATGTTGGCGCTTTATAAATAATAATAATAATATTAAAGAGACTAGTTTTGTTATTTACCATTTGTATGGTTTATTTACTCCATTGTACAGCGCTGTGGAATATGTTGGCGCTTTATAAATAATAATAATTTTAAAGAGACTTGTTATGTTATGTACATTTGTATGGTTTATTTACTCCATTGTACAGCTCTGTGGAATATGTTGGCGCTTTATAAATAATAATAATAATATTAAAGAGACTTGTTATGTTATTTCCCATTTGTATGGTTTATTTACTCCATTGTACAGCGCTGTGGAATATGTTGGCGCTATATAAATAATAATATTAACGAGACTTGTTATGTTATTTACCATTTGTATGGTTTATTTACAGCATTGTACAGCGCTGTGGAATATGTTGGTGCTTTATAAATAATAATAATAATATTAAAGAGCCTTGTTATGTTATTTACCATTTGTATGGTTAATTTACTCTATTGTACAGCGCTGTGGAATATGTTGGTGCTTTATAAATAATAATAATAATAAAGAGACTTGTTATGTTATTTACCATTTGTATGGTTTATTTACTCCATTGTACAGCGCTGTGGAATATGTTGGTGCTTTATAAATAATAATAATAATAAAGAGACTTGATATGTTATTTACCATTTGTATGGTTTATTTACTCCATTGTACAGCGCTGTGGAATATGTTGGCGCTTTATAAATAATAATAATATTAAAGAGACTTGTTATGTTATTTACCATTTGTATGGTTTATTTACTCCATTGTACAGCGCTGTGTAATATGTTGGCGCTATATAAATAATAATAATATTAAAGAGCCTTGTTATGTTATTTACCATTTGTATGGTTTATTTACTCCATTGTACAGCGCTGTGAAATATGTTGGCGCTTTATAAATAATAATAATATTAAAGAGACTTGTTATGTTATTTACCATTTGTATGGTTTATTTACTCCATTGTACAGCGCTGTGGAATATGTTGGTGCTTTATAAATAGTAATAATAATATTAAATTGACTTGTTATGTTATTTACTATTTGTATGGTTTATTTACTCCATTGTACAGCGCTGTGGAATATGTTGGCGCTTTATTAATAATAATAATAATATTATAGAGACTTGTTATGTTATTTACCATTTGTATTGTTTATTTACTCCATTGTACAGCGCTGTGTAATATGTTGGCGCTTTATAAATAATAATAATAATATTAAAGAGACTAGTTTTGTTATTTACCATTTGTATGGTTTATTTACTCCATTGTACAGCGCTGTGTAATATGTTGGCGCTATATAAATAATAATAATATTAAAGAGACTTGTTATGTTATTTACCATTTGTATGGTTTATTTACTCCATTGTACAGCGCTGTGGAATATGTTGGTGCTTTATAAATAATAATAATAATAAAGAGACTTGTTATGTTATTTACCATTTGTATGGTTTATTTACTCCATTGTACAGCGCTGTGTAATATGTTGGCGCTTTATAAATAATAATAATAATATTAAAGAGACTAGTTTTGTTATTTACCATTTGTATGGTTTATTTACTCCATTGTACAGCGCTGTGTAATATGTTGGCGCTATATAAATAATAATAATATTAAAGAGACTTGTTATGTTATTTACCATTTGTATGGTTTATTTACTCCATTGTACAGCGCTGTGGAATATGTTGGCGCTTTATAAATAATAATAATAATATTAAAGAGACTAGTTTTGTTATTTACCATTTGTATGGTTTATTTACTCCATTGTACAGCGCTGTGTAATATGTTGGCGCTATGTAAATAATAATAATATTAAAGAGACTTGTTATGTTATTTACCATTTGTATGGTTTATTTACTCCATTGTACAGCGCTGTGGAATATGTTGGTGCTTTATAAATAATAATAATAATAAAGAGACTTGTTATGTTATTTACCATTTGTATGGTTTATTTACTCCATTGTACAGCGCTGTGGAATATGTTGGCGCTTTATAAATAATAATAATTTTAAAGAGACTTGTTATGTTATGTACATTTGTATGGTTTATTTACTCCATTGTACAGCTCTGTGGAATATGTTGGCGCTTTATAAATAATAATAATAATATTATAGAGACTTGTTATGTTATTTACCATTTGTATGGTTTATTTGATCCATTGTACAGCGCTGTGTAATATGTTGGCGCTTTATAAATAATAATAATATTAAAGAGACTTGTTATGTTATTTACCATTTGTATGGTTTATTTACTCCATTGTACATCGCTGTGTAATATGTTGGCGCTTTATAAATAATAATAATAATATTTTAGAGACTTGTTATGTTATTTACCATTTGTATGGTTTATTTTATCCATTGTACAGCGCTGTGTAATATGTTGGCGCTTTATAAATAATAATAATATTAAAGAGACTAGTTTTGTTATTTACCATTTGTATGGTTTATTTACTCCATTGTACATCGCTGTGTAATATGTTGGCGCTTTATAAATAATAATAATATTAAAGAGACTTGTTATGTTATTTCCCATTTGTATGGTTTATTTACTCCATTGTACAGCGCTGTGGAATATGTTGGCGCTTTATAAATAATAATAATAATATTAAAGAGACTTGTTATGTTATTTCCCATTTGTATGGTTTATTTACTCCATTGTACAGCGCTGTGGATTATGTTGGCGCTTTATAAATAATAATAATAATATTATAGAGACTAGTTTTGTTATTTACCATTTGTATGGTTTATTTACTCCATTGTACTGCGCTGTGTAATATGTTGGCGCTTTATAAATAATAATAATATTAAAGAGACTTGTTATGTTATTTACCATTTGTATGGTTTATTTACTCCATTGTACAGCGCTGTGTAATATGTTGGCGCTATATAAATAATAATAATATTAAAGAGATTTGTTATGTTATTTACCATTTGTATGGTTTATTTACTCCATTGTACAGCGCTGTGGAATATGTTGGTGCTTTATAAATAATAATAATAATAAAGAGACTTGTTATGTTACTTACCATTTGTATGGTTTATTTACACCATTGTACAGCTCTATGGAGTATGTTGGCGCTTTATAAATAATAATAATATTAAAGAGACTTTTTATGTTATTTACCATTTGTATGGTTTATTTACTCCATTGTACAGCGCTGTGGAATATGTTGGCGCTTTATAAATAATAATAATTTTAAAGAGACTTGTTATTTTATGTACATTTGTATGGTTTATTTACTCCATTGTACAGCTCTGTGGAATATGTTGGCGCTTTATAAATAATAATAATAATAATAAAGAGACTTGTTATGTTATTTCCCATTTGTATGGATTATTTACACCATTGTACAGCGCTGTGGAATATGTTGGCGCTTTATAAATAATAATAATAATATTAAAGAGACTAGTTTTGTTATTTACCATTTGTATGGTTTATTTACTCCATTGTACAGCGCTGTGGAATATGTTGGCGCTATATAAATAATAATATTAAAGATACTTGTTATGTTATTTACCATTTGTATGGTTTATTTACTCCATTGTACAGCGCTGTGGAATATGTTGGTGCTTTATAAATAATAATAATAATAAAGAGACTTGTTATGTTATTTACCATTTGTATGGTTTATTTACTCCATTGTACAGCGCTGTGGAATATGTTGGCGCTTTATAAATAATAATAATAATAAAGAGACTTGTTATGTTATTTACCATTTGTATGGTTTATTTACTCCATTGTACAGCGCTGTGGTATATGTTGGCGCTTTATTAATAATAATAATATTAAAGAGACTTGTTAAGTTATTTACCATTTGTATGGTTTATTTACACCATTGTACAGCGCTGTGTAATATGTTGGCGCTTTATAAATAATAATAATAATAAAGAGACTTGTTATGTTATTTACCATTTGTATGGTTTATTTACTCCATTGTACAGCGCTGTGGAATATGTTGGCGCTTTATAAATAATAATAATTTTAAAGAGACTTGTTATGTTATGTACATTTGTATGGTTTATTTACTCCATTGTACAGCTCTGGGGAATATGTTGGCGCTTTATAAATAATAATAATAATATTATAGAGACTTGTTATGTTATTTACCATTTGTATGGTTTATTTACTCCATTGTACAGCGCTGTGGAATATGTTGGCGCTTTATAAATAATAATAATATTAAAGAGACTTGTTATGTTATTTACCATTTGTATGGTTTATTTACTCCATTGTACAGCGCTGTGGAATATGTTGGTGCTTTATAAATAGTAATAATAATATTAAAGAGACTTGTTATGTTATTTACCATTTGTATGGTTTATTTACTCCATTGTACAGCGCTGTGGTATATGTTGGCGCTTTATAAATAATAATAATAATATTAAAGAGACTTGTTATGTTATTTACCATTTGTATGGTTTATTTACTCCATTGTACAGCGCTGTGGATTATGTTGGCGCTTTATAAATAATAATAATATTAAAGAGACTAGTTTTGTTATTTACCATTTGTATGGTTTATTTACTCCATTGTACAGCGCTGTGGAATATGTTGGCGCTATATAAATAATAATATTAAAGATAATTGTTATGTTATTTACCATTTGTATGGTTTATTTACAGCATTGTACAGCGTTGTGGAATATGTTGGCGCTTTATAAATAATAATAATAATAATATTAAAGAGATTTTTTATGTTATTTACCATTTGTATGGTTTATTTACTCCATTGTACAGCGCTGTGGATTATGTTGGGCTTTATAAATAATAATAATATTAAAGAGACTTGTTATGTTATTTAACATTTGTATGGTTTATTTACTCCATTGTACAGCGCTGTGGAATATGTTGGCGCTTTATAAATAATAATAATAATATTAAAGAGACTTGTTATGTTATTTCCCATTTGTATGGTTTATTTACTCGATTGTACAGCGCTGTGGATTATGTTGGCGCTTTATAAATAATAATAATATTAAAGAGACTAGTTTTGTTATTTACCATTTGTATGGTTTATTTACTCCATTGTACAGCGCTGTGTAATATGTTGGCGCTTTATAAATAATAATAATATTAAAGAGACTTGTTATGTTATTTACCATTTGTATGGTTTATTTACTCCATTGTACAGCGCTGTGTAATATGTTGGCGCTATATAAATAATAATAATATTAAAGAGATTTGTTATGTTATTTACCATTTGTATGGTTTATTTACTCCATTGTACAGCGCTGTGGAATATGTTGGTGCTTTATAAATAATACTAATAATAAAGAGACTTGTTATGTTATTTACCATTTGTATGGTTTATTTACTCCATTGTACAGCGCTGTGGAATATGTTGGCGCTTTATAAATAATAATAATAATAAAGAGACTTGTTATGTTATTTACCATTTGTATGGTTTATTTACTCCATTGTACAGCGCTGTGGAATATGTTGGCGCTTTATAAATAATAATAATAATATTAAAGAGACTTGTTATGTTATTTACCATTTGTATGGTTTATTTACTCCATTGTACAGCGCTGTGGTATATGTTGGCGCTTTATAAATAATAATAATAATATTAAAGAGACTAGTTTTGTTATTAACCATTTGTATGGTTTATTTACTCCATTGTACAGCTCTGTGGATTATGTTGGGCTTTATAAATAATAATAATATTAAAGAGACTTGTTATGTTATTTACCATTTGTATGGTTTATTTACTCCATTGTACAGCGCTGTGGAATATGTTGGCGCTTTATAAATAATAATAATAATATTAAAGAGACTTGTTATGTTATTTACCATTTGTATGGTTTATTTACTCCATTGTACAGCGCTGTGGTATATGTTGGCGCTTTATAAATAATAGTAATAATATTATAGAGACTTGTTATGTTATTTACCATTTGTATGGTTTATTTACTCCATTGTACAGCGATGTGTAATATGTTGGCGCTTTATAAATAATAATAATAATATTATAGAGACTTGTTATGTTATTTACCATTTGTATTGTTTATTTACTCCATTGTACAGCGCTGTGTAATATGTTGGCGCTTTATAAATAATAATAATATTAAGGAGACTAGTTTTGTTATTTAGACTTTTGTATGGTTTATTTACTCCATTGTACAGCGCTGTGTAATATGTTGGCGCTTTATAAATAATAATAATATTAAAGAGACTAGTTTTGTTATTTACCATTTGTATGGTTTATTTACTCCATTGTACAGCGCTGTGGTATATGTTGGCGCTTTATAAATAATAATAATATTAAAGAGACTTGTTATGTTATTTACCATTTGTATGGTTTATTTACTCCATTGTACAGCGCTGTGGTATATGTTGGCGCTTTATAAATAATAATAATAATATTAAAGAGACTAGTTTTGTTATTAACCATTTGTATGGTTTATTTACTCCATTGTACAGCTCTGTGGATTATGTTGGGCTTTATAAATAATAATAATATTAAAGAGACTTGTTATGTTATTTACAATTTGTATGGTTTATTTACTCCATTGTACAGCGCTGTGGAATATGTTGGCGCTTTATAAATAATAATAATAATATTAAAGAGACTTGTTATGTTATTTCCCATTTGTATGGTTTATTTACTCGATTGTACAGCGCTGTGGATTATGTTGGCGCTTTATAAATAATAATAATATTAAAGAGACTAGTTTTGTTATTTACCATTTGTATGGTTTATTTACTCCATTGTACAGCGCTGTGTAATATGTTGGCGCTTTATAAATAATAATAATATTAGAGAGACTTGTTATGTTATTTACCATTTGTATGGTTTATTTACTCCATTGTACAGCGCTGTGTAATATGTTGGCGCTATATAAATAATAATAATATTAAAGAGATTTGTTATGTTATTTACCATTTGTATGGTTTATTTACTCCATTGTACAGCGCTGTGGAATATGTTGGTGCTTTATAAATAATAATAATAATAAAGAGACTTGTTATGTTATTTACCATTTGTATGGTTTATTTACTCCATTGTACAGCGCTGTGGAATATGTTGGCGCTTTATAAATAATAATAATAATAAAGAGACTTGTTATGTTATTTACCATTTGTATGGTTTATTTACTCCATTGTACAGCGCTGTGGAATATGTTGGCGCTTTATAAATAATAATAATTTTAAAGAGACTTGTTATGTTATGTACATTTGTATGGTTTATTTACTCCATTGTACAGCTCTGTGGAATATGTTGGCGCTTTATAAATAATAATAATAATATTATAGAGACTTGTTATGTTATTTACCATTTGTATGGTTTATTTACTCCACTGTACAGCGCTGTGGAATATGTTGGCGCTTTATAAATAATAATAATATTAAAGAGACTTGTTATGTTATTTACCATTTGTATGGTTTATTTACTCCAATGTACAGCGCTGTGGTATATGTTGGCGCTTTATAAATAATAATAATAATAAAGAGACTTGTTATGTTATTTACCATTTGTATGGTTTATTTACTCCATTGTACAGCGCTGTGGAATATGTTGGCGCTTTATAAATAATAATAATAATAAAGAGACTTGTTATGTTATTTACCATTTGTATGGTTTATTTACTCCATTGTACAGCGCTGTGGAATATGTTGGCGCTTTATAAATAATAATAATTTTAAAGAGACTTGTTATGTTATGTACATTTGTATGGTTTATTTACTCCATTGTACAGCTCTGTGGAATATGTTGGCGCTTTATAAATAATAATAATAATATTATAGAGACTTGTTATGTTATTTACCATTTGTATGGTTTATTTACTCCATTGTACAGCGCTGTGGAATATGTTGGCGCTTTATAAATAATAATAATATTAAAGAGACTTGTTATGTTATTTACCATTTGTATGGTTTATTTACTCCATTGTACAGCGCTGTGGAATATGTTGGTGCTTTATAAATAGTAATAATAATATTAAAGAGACTTGTTATGTTATTTACCATTTGTATGGTTTATTTACTCCATTGTACAGCGCTGTGGTATATGTTGGCGCTTTATAAATAATAATAATAATATTATAGAGACTTGTTATGTTATTTACCATTTGTATGGTTTATTTACTCCATTGTACAGCGCTGTGGATTATGTTGGCACTTTATAAATAATAATAATATTAAAGAGACTTGTTAAGTTATTTACCATTTGTATGGTTTATTTACACCATTGTACAGCGCTGTGGAATATGTTGGCGCTTTATAAATAATAATAATAATATTAAAGAGACTAGTTTTGTTATTTACCATTTGTATGGTTTATTTACTCCATTGTACAGCGCTGTGGAATATGTTGGCGCTATATAAATAATAATATTAAAGATACTTGTTATGTTATTTACCATTTGCATGGTTTATTTACAGCATTGTACAGCGTTGTGGAATATGTTGGCGCTTTATAAATAATAATAATAATAATATTAAAGAGACTTTTTATGTTATTTACCATTTGTATGGTTTATTTACTCCATTGTACAGCGCTGTGGAATATGTTGGCGCTTTATAAATAATAATAATAATATTATAGAGACTAGTTTTGTTATTTACCATTTGTATGGTTTATTTACTCCATTGTACAGCGCTGTGTAATATGTTGGCGCTTTATAAATAATAATAATATTAAAGAGACTTGTTATGTTATTAACCATTTGTATGGTTTATTTACTCCATTGTACAGCGCTGTGGATTATGTTGGGCTTTATAAATAATAATAATATTAAAGAGACTTGTTATGTTATTTACCATTTGTATGGTTTATTTACTCCATTGTACAGCGCTGTGGAATATGTTGGCGCTTTATAAATAATAATAATAATATTAAAGAGACCTGTTATGTTATTTCCCATTTGTATGGTTTATTTACTCGATTGTACAGCGCTGTGTAATATGTTGGCGCTATATAAATAATAATAATATTAAAGAGATTTGTTATGTTATTTACCATTTGTATGGTTTATTTACTCCATTGTACAGTGCTGTGGAATATGTTGGTGCTTTATAAATAATAATAATAATAAAGAGACTTGTTATGTTATTTACCATTTGTATGGTTTATTTACTCCATTGTACAGCGCTGTGGAATATATTGGCGCTTTATAAATAATAATAATAATAAAGAGACTTGTTATGTTATTTACCATTTGTATGGTTTATTTACTCCATTGTACAGCGCTGTGGAATATGTTGGCGCTTTATAAATAATAATAATTTTAAAGAGACTTGTTATGTTATGTACATTTGTATGGTTTATTTACTCCATTGTACAGCTCTGTGGAATATGTTGGTGCTTTATAAATAATAATAATAATATTATAGAGACTTGTTATGTTATTTACCATTTGTATGGTTTATTTACTCCATTGTACAGCGCTGTGTAATATGTTGGCGCTTTATAAATAATAATAATAATATTATAGAGACTTGTTATGTTATTTACCATTTGTATTGTTTATTTACTCCATTGTACAGCGCTGTGGTATATGTTGGCGCTTTATAAATAATAGTAATAATATTATAGAGACTTGTTATGTTATTTACCATTTGTATGGTTTATTTACTCCATTGTACAGCGCTGTGTAATATGTTGGCGCTTTATAAATAATAATAATAATATTATAGAGACTTGTTATGTTATTTACCATTTGTATGGTTTATTTACTCCACTGTACAGCGCTGTGGAATATGTTGGCGCTTTATAAATAATAATAATATTAAAGAGACTTGTTATGTTATTTACCATTTGTATGGTTTATTTACTCCAATGTACAGCGCTGTGGTATATGTTGGCGCTTTATAAATAATAATAATAATAAAGAGACTTGTTATGTTATTTACCATTTGTATGGTTTATTTACTCCATTGTACAGCGCTGTGGAATATGTTGGCGCTTTATAAATAATAATAATAATAATAAAGAGACTTGTTATGTTATTTACCATTTGTATGGTTTATTTACTCCATTGTACAGCGCTGTGGAATATGTTGGCGCTTTATAAATAATAATAATTTTAAAGAGACTTGTTATGTTATGTACATTTGTATGGTTTATTTACTCCATTGTACAGCTCTGTGGAATATGTTGGCGCTTTATAAATAATAATAATAATATTATAGAGACTTGTTATGTTATTTACCATTTGTATGGTTTATTTACTCCATTGTACAGCGCTGTGGAATATGTTGGCGCTTTATAAATAATAATAATATTAAAGAGACTTGTTATGTTATTTACCATTTGTATGGTTTATTTACTCCATTGTACAGCGCTGTGGAATATGTTGGTGCTTTATAAATAGTAATAATAATATTAAAGAGACTTGTTATGTTATTTACCATTTGTATGGTTTATTTACTCCATTGTACAGCGCTGTGGTATATGTTGGCGCTTTATAAATAATAATAATAATATTATAGAGACTTGTTATGTTATTTACCATTTGTATGGTTTATTTACTCCATTGTACAGCGCTGTGGATTATGTTGGCACTTTATAAATAATAATAATATTAAAGAGACTTGTTAAGTTATTTACCATTTGTATGGTTTATTTACACCATTGTACAGCGCTGTGGAATATGTTGGCGCTTTATAAATAATAATAATAATATTAAAGAGACTAGTTTTGTTATTTACCATTTGTATGGTTTATTTACTCCATTGTACAGCGCTGTGGAATATGTTGGCGCTATATAAATAATAATATTAAAGATACTTGTTATGTTATTTACCATTTGCATGGTTTATTTACAGCATTGTACAGCGTTGTGGAATATGTTGGCGCTTTATAAATAATAATAATAATAATATTAAAGAGACTTTTTATGTTATTTACCATTTGTATGGTTTATTTACTCCATTGTACAGCGCTGTGGAATATGTTGGCGCTTTATAAATAATAATAATAATATTAAAGAGACTAGTTTTGTTATTTACCATTTGTATGGTTTATTTACTCCATTGTACAGCGCTGTGTAATATGTTGGCGCTTTATAAATAATAATAATATTAAAGAGACTTGTTATGTTATTAACCATTTGTATGGTTTATTTACTCCATTGTACAGCGCTGTGGATTATGTTGGGCTTTATAAATAATAATAATATTAAAGAGACTTGTTATGTTATTTACCATTTGTATGGTTTATTTACTCCATTGTACAGCGCTGTGGAATATGTTGGCGCTTTATAAATAATAATAATAATATTAAAGAGACTTGTTATGTTATTTCCCATTTGTATGGTTTATTTACTCGATTGTACAGCGCTGTGTAATATGTTGGCGCTATATAAATAATAATAATATTAAAGAGATTTGTTATGTTATTTACCATTTGTATGGTTTATTTACTCCATTGTACAGTGCTGTGGAATATGTTGGTGCTTTATAAATAATAATAAAGAGACTTGTTATGTTATTTACCATTTGTATGGTTTATTTACTCCATTGTACAGCGCTGTGGAATATATTGGCGCTTTATAAATAATAATAATAATAAAGAGACTTGTTATGTTATTTACCATTTGTATGGTTTATTTACTCCATTGTACAGCGCTGTGGAATATGTTGGCGCTTTATAAATAATAATAATTTTAAAGAGACTTGTTATGTTATGTACATTTGTATGGTTTATTTACTCCATTGTACAGCTCTGTGGAATATGTTGGCGCTTTATAAATAATAATAATAATATTATAGAGACTTGTTATGTTATTTACCATTTGTATGGTTTATTTACTCCATTGTACAGCGCTGTGTAATATGTTGGCGCTTTATAAATAATAATAATAATATTATAGAGACTTGTTATGTTATTTACCATTTGTATTGTTTATTTACTCCATTGTACAGCGCTGTGGTATATGTTGGCGCTTTATAAATAATAGTAATAATATTATAGAGACTTGTTATGTTATTTACCATTTGTATGGTTTATTTACTCCATTGTACAGCGCTGTGTAATATGTTGGCGCTTTATAAATAATAATAATAATATTATAGAGACTTGTTATGTTATTTACCATTTGTATTGTTTATTTACTCCATTGTACAGCGCTGTGTAATATGTTGGCGCTTTATAAATAATAATAATATTAAGGAGACTAGTTTTGTTATTTAGACTTTTGTATGGTTTATTTACTCCATTGTACAGCGCTGTGTAATATGTTGGCGCTTTATAAATAATAATAATATTAAAGAGACGTGTTATGTTATTTACCATTTGTATGGTTTATTTACTCCATTGTACAGCGCTGTGGAATATGTTGGTGCTTTATAAATAGTAATAATAATATTAAAGAGACTTGTTATGTTATTTACCATTTGTATGGTTTATTTACTCCATTGTACAGCGCTGTGGTATATGTTGTCGCTTTATAAATAATAATAATAATATTAAAGAGACTTGTTATGTTATTTACCATTTGTATGGTTTATTTACTCCATTGTACAGCGCTGTGGATTATGTTGGCACTTTATAAATAATAATAATATTAAAGAGACTTGTTAAGTTATTTACCATTTGTATGGTTTATTTACACCATTGTACAGCGCTGTGGAATATGTTGGCGCTTTATAAATAATAATAATAATATTAAAGAGACTAGTTTTGTTATTTACCATTTGTATGGTTTATTTACTCCATTGTACAGCGCTGTGGAATATGTTGGCGCTATATAAATAAGAATATTAAAGATACTTGTTATGTTATTTACCATTTGTATGGTTTATTTACAGCATTGTACAGCGTTGTGGAATATGTTGGTGCTTTATAAATAATAATAATAATAATATTAAAGAGACTTTTTATGTTATTTACCATTTGTATGGTTTATTTACTCCATTGTACAGCGCTGTGGAATATGTTGGCGCTTTATAAATAATAATAATAATATTAAAGAGACTAGTTTTGTTATTTACCATTTGTATGGTTTATTTACTCCATTGTACAGCGCTGTGTAATATGTTGGCGCTTTATAAATAATAATAATATTAAAGAGACTTGTTATGTTATTAACCATTTGTATGGTTTATTTACTCCATTGTACAGCGCTGTGGATTATGTTGGGCTTTATAAATAATAATAATATTAAAGAGACTTGTTATGTTATTTACCATTTGTATGGTTTATTTACTCCATTGTACAGCGCTGTGGAATATGTTGGCGCTTTATAAATAATAATAATAATAATATTAAAGAGACATGTTATGTTATTTCCCATTTGTATGGTTTATTTACTCGATTGTACAGCGCTGTGGATTATGTTGGCGCTTTATAAATAATAATAATATTAAAGAGACTAGTTTTGTTATTTACCATTTGTATGGTTTATTTACTCCATTGTACAGCGCTGTGTAATATGTTGGCGCTATATAAATAATAATAATATTAAAGAGATTTGTTATGTTATTTACCATTTGTATGGTTTATTTACTCCATTGTACAGCGCTGTGGAATATGTTGGTGCTTTATAAATAATAATAATAATAAATAGACTTGTTATGTTATTTACCATTTGTATGGTTTATTTACTCCATTGTACAGCGCTGTGGTATATGTTGGCGCTTTATAAATAATAGTAATAATATTATAGAGACTTGTTATGTTATTTACCATTTGTATGGTTTATTTACTCCATTGTACAGCGCTGTGGAATATGTTGGCGCTTTATAAATAATAATAATAATAATATTAAAGAGACTTGTTATGTTATTTCCCATTTGTATGGTTTATTTACTCGATTGTACAGCGCTGTGGATTATGTTGGCGCTTTATAAATAATAATAATATTAAAGAGACTAGTTTTGTTATTTACCATTTGTATGGTTTATTTACTCCATTGTACAGCGCTGTGTAATATGTTGGCGCTATATAAATAATAATAATATTAAAGAGATTTGTTATGTTATTTACCATTTGTATGGTTTATTTACTCCATTGTACAGCGCTGTGGAATATGTTGGTGCTTTATAAATAATAATAATAATAAATAGACTTGTTATGTTATTTACCATTTGTATGGTTTATTTACTCCATTGTACAGCGCTGTGGAATATGTTGGCGCTTTATAAATAATAATAATAATAAAGAGACTTGTTATGTTATTTACCATTTGTATGGTTTATTTACTCCATTGTACAGCGCTGTGGAATATGTTGGCGCTTTATAAATAATAATAATTTTAAAGAGACTTGTTATGTTATGTACATTTGTATGGTTTATTTACTCCATTGTACAGCTCTGTGTAATATGTTGGCGCTTTATAAATAATAATAATAATATTATAGAGACTTGTTATGTTATTTACCATTTGTATGGTTTATTTACTCCATTGTACAGCGCTGTGGAATATGTTGGCGCTTTATAAATAATAATAATATTAAAGAGACTTGTTATGTTATTTACCATTTGTATGGTTTATTTACTCCATTGTACAGCGCTGTGGTATATGTTGGCGCTTTATAAATAATAGTAATAATATTATAGAGACTTGTTATGTTATTTACCATTTGTATGATTTATTTACTCCATTGTACAGCGCTGTGTAATATGTTGGCGCTTTATAAATAATAATAATAATATTATAGAGACTTGTTATTTTATTTACCATTTGTATTGTTTATTTACTCCATTGTACAGCGCTGTGTAATATGTTGGCGCTTTATAAATAATAATAATATTAAGGAGACTAGTTTTGTTATTTAGACTTTTGTATGGTTTATTTACTCCATTGTACAGCGCTGTGTAATATGTTGGCGCTTTATAAATAATAATAATATTAAAGAGACTTGTTATGTTATTTACCATTTGTATGGTTTATTTACTCCATTGTACAGCGCTGTGGAATATGTTGGTGCTTTATAAATAGTAATAATAATATTAAAGAGACTTGTTAAGTTATTTACCATTTGTATGGTTTATTTACACCATTGTACAGCGCTGTGGAATATGTTGGCGCTTTATAAATAATAATAATAATATTAAAGAGACTAGTTTTGTTATTAACCATTTGTATGGTTTATTTACTCCATTGTACAGCTCTGTGGAATATGTTGGCGCTTTATAAATAATAATAATAATATTATAGAGACTTGTTATGTTATTTACCATTTGCATGGTTTATGTACTCCATTGTACAGCTCTGTGTAATATGTTGGCGCTTTATAAATAATAATAATAATATTATAGAGACTTGTTATGTTATTTACCATTTGTATTGTTTATTTACTCCATTGTACAGCGCTGTGGTATATGTTGGCGCTTTATAAATAATAGTAATAATATTATAGAGACTTGTTATGTTATTTACCATTTGTATGGTTTATTTACTCCATTGTACAGCGCTGTGTAATATGTTGGCGCTTTATAAATAATAATAATAATATTATAGAGACTTGTTATGTTATTTACCATTTGTATTGTTTATTTACTCCATTGTACAGCGCTGTGTAATATGTTGGCGCTTTATAAATAATAATAATATTAAGGAGACTAGTTTTGTTATTTAGACTTTTGTATGGTTTATTTACTCCATTGTACAGCGCTGTGGAATATGTTGGTGCTTTATAAATAGTAATAATAATATTAAAGAGACTTGTAATGTTATTTACCATTTGTATGGTTTATTTACTCCATTGTACAGCGCTGTGGTATATGTTGTCGCTTTATAAATAATAATAATAATATTAAAGAGACTTGTTATGTTATTTACCATTTGTATGGTTTATTTACTCCATTGTACAGCGCTGTGTAATATGTTGGCGCTTTATAAATAATAATAATATTAAAGAGACTTGTTATGTTATTTACCATTTGTATGGTTTATTTACTCCATTGTACAGCGCTGTGGAATATGTTGGTGCTTTATAAATAGTAATAATAATATTAAAGAGACTTGTAATGTTATTTACCATTTGTATGGTTTATTTACTCCATTGTACAGCGCTGTGGTATATGTTGTCGCTTTATAAATAATAATAATAATATTAAAGAGACTTGTTATGTTATTTACCATTTGTATGGTTTATTTACTCCATTGTACAGCGCTGTGGATTATGTTGGCACTTTATAAATAATAATAATATTAAAGAGACTTGTTAAGTTATTTACCATTTGTATGGTTTATTTACACCATTGTACAGCGCTGTGGAATATGTTGGCGCTTTATAAATAATAATAATAATATTAAAGAGACTAGTTTTGTTATTTACCATTTGTATGGTTTATTTACTCCATTGTACAGCGCTGTGGAATATGTTGGCGCTATATAAATAATAATATTAAAGATACTTGTTATGTTATTTACCATTTGTATGGTTTATTTACAGCATTGTACAGCGTTGTGGAATATGTTGGTGCTTTATAAATAATAATAATAATAATATTAAAGAGACTTTTTATGTTATTTACCATTTGTATGGTTTATTTACTCCATTGTACAGCGCTGTGGAATATGTTGGCGCTTTATAAATAATAATAATAATATTAAAGAGACTAGTTTTGTTATTTACCATTTGTATGGTTTATTTACTCCATTGTACAGCGCTGTGTAATATGTTGGGCTTTATAAATAATAATAATATTAAAGAGCCTTGTTATGTTATTTACCATTTGTATGGTTTATTTACTCCATTGTACAGCGCTGTGGATTATGTTGGGCTTTATAAATAATAATAATATTAAAGAGACTTGTTATGTTATTTACCATTTGTATGGTTTATTTACTCCATTGTACAGCGCTGTGGAATATGTTGGCGCTTTATAAATAATAATAATAATATTAAAGAGACTTGTTATGTTATTTCCCATTTGTATGGTTTATTTACTCCATTGTACAGCGCTGTGGAATATGTTGGCGCTTTATAAATAATAATAATATTAAAGAGACTAGTTTTGTTATTTACCATTTGTATGGTTTATTTACTCCATTGTACAGCGCTGTGAAATATGTTGGCGCTTTATAAATAATAATAATATTAAAGAGACTTGTTATGTTATTTACCATTTGTATGGTTTATTTACTCCATTGTACAGCGCTGTGGAATATGTTGGTGCTTTATAAATAGTAATAATAATATTAAAGAGATTTGTTATGTTATTTACCATTTGTATGGTTTATTTACTCCATTGTACAGCGCTGTGGAATATGTTGGTGCTTTATAAATAATAATAATAATAAAGAGACTTGTTATGTTATTTACCATTTGTATGGTTTATTTACTCCATTGTACAGCGCTGTGGAATATGTTGGCGCTTTATAAATAATAATAATAATAAAGAGACTTGTTATGTTATTTACCATTTGTATGGTTTATTTACACCATTGTACAGCGCTGTGGAATATGTTGGTGCTTTATAAATAGTAATAATAATATTAAAGAGACTTGTTATGTTATTTACCATTTGTATGGTTTATTTACTCCATTGTACAGCTCTGTGGAATATGTTGGCGCTTTATAAATAATAATAATAATATTATAGAGACTTGTTATGTTATTTACCATTTGTATGGTTTATTTACTCCATTGTACAGCGCTGTGGAATATGTTGGTGCTTTATAAATAATAATAATAATAAAGAGACTTGTTATGTTATTTACCATTTGTATGGTTTATTTACTCCATTGTACAGCGCTGTGGAATATGTTGGCGCTTTATAAATAATAATAATAATAAAGAGACTTGTTATGTTATTTACCATTTGTATGGTTTATTTACACCATTGTACAGCGCTGTGGAATATGTTGGTGCTTTATAAATAGTAATAATAATATTAAAGAGACTTGTTATGTTATTTACCATTTGTATGGTTTATTTACTCCATTGTACAGCTCTGTGGAATATGTTGGCGCTTTATAAATAATAATAATAATATTATAGAGACTTGTTATGTTATTTACCATTTGTATGGTTTATTTACTCCATTGTACAGCGCTGTGGAATATGTTGGCGCTTTATAAATAATAATAATAATAAAGAGACTTGTTATGTTATTTACCATTTGTATGGTTTATTTACTCCATTGTACAGCGCTGTGGAATATGTTGGCGCTTTATAAATAATAATAATTTTAAAGAGACTTGTTATGTTATGTACATTTGTATGGTTTATTTACTCCATTGTACAGCTCTGTGGAATATGTTGGCGCTTTATAAATAATAATAATAATATTATAGAGACTTGTTATGTTATTTACCATTTGTATGGTTTATTTACTCCACTGTACAGCGCTGTGGAATATGTTGGCGCTTTATAAATAATAATAATATTAAAGAGACTTGTTATGTTATTTACCATTTGTATGGTTTATTTACTCCAATGTACAGCGCTGTGGTATATGTTGGCGCTTTATAAATAATAATAATAATAAAGAGACTTGTTATGTTATTTACCATTTGTATGGTTTATTTACTCCATTGTACAGCGCTGTGGAATATGTTGGCGCTTTATAAATAATAATAATAATAAAGAGACTTGTTATGTTATTTACCATTTGTATGGTTTATTTACTCCATTGTACAGCGCTGTGGAATATGTTGGTGCTTTATAAATAATAATAATTTTAAAGAGACTTGTTATGTTATGTACATTTGTATGGTTTATTTACTCCATTGTACAGCTCTGTGGAATATGTTGGCGCTTTATAAATAATAATAATAATATTATAGAGACTTGTTATGTTATTTACCATTTGTATGGTTTATTTACTCCATTGTACAGCGCTGTGGAATATGTTGGTGCTTTATAAATAATAATAATAATAAAGAGACTTGTTATGTTATTTACCATTTGTATGGTTTATTTACTCCATTGTACAGCGCTGTGGAATATGTTGGCGCTTTATAAATAATAATAATAATAAAGAGACTTGTTATGTTATTTACCATTTGTATGGTTTATTTACACCATTGTACAGCGCTGTGGAATATGTTGGTGCTTTATAAATAGTAATAATAATATTAAAGAGACTTGTTATGTTATTTACCATTTGTATGGTTTATTTACTCCATTGTACAGCTCTGTGGAATATGTTGGCGCTTTATAAATAATAATAATAATATTATAGAGACTTGTTATGTTATTTACCATTTGTATGGTTTATTTACTCCATTGTACAGCGCTGTGGAATATGTTGGCGCTTTATAAATAATAATAATAATAAAGAGACTTGTTATGTTATTTACCATTTGTATGGTTTATTTACTCCATTGTACAGCGCTGTGGAATATGTTGGCGCTTTATAAATAATAATAATTTTAAAGAGACTTGTTATGTTATGTACATTTGTATGGTTTATTTACTCCATTGTACAGCTCTGTGGAATATGTTGGCGCTTTATAAATAATAATAATAATATTATAGAGACTTGTTATGTTATTTACCATTTGTATGGTTTATTTACTCCACTGTACAGCGCTGTGGAATATGTTGGCGCTTTATAAATAATAATAATATTAAAGAGACTTGTTATGTTATTTACCATTTGTATGGTTTATTTACTCCAATGTACAGCGCTGTGGTATATGTTGGCGCTTTATAAATAATAATAATAATAAAGAGACTTGTTATGTTATTTACCATTTGTATGGTTTATTTACTCCATTGTACAGCGCTGTGGAATATGTTGGCGCTTTATAAATAATAATAATAATAAAGAGACTTGTTATGTTATTTACCATTTGTATGGTTTATTTACTCCATTGTACAGCGCTGTGGAATATGTTGGCGCTTTATAAATAATAATAATTTTAAAGAGACTTGTTATGTTATGTACATTTGTATGGTTTATTTACTCCATTGTACAGCTCTGTGGAATATGTTGGCGCTTTATAAATAATAATAATAATATTATAGAGACTTGTTATGTTATTTACCATTTGTATGGTTTATTTACTCCATTGTACAGCGCTGTGGAATATGTTGGCGCTTTATAAATAATAATAATATTAAAGAGACTTGTTATGTTATTTACCATTTGTATGGTTTATTTACTCCATTGTACAGCGCTGTGGTATATGTTGGCGCTTTATAAATAATAATAATAATATTATAGAGACTTGTTATGTTATTTACCATTTGTATGGTTTATTTACTCCATTGTACAGCGCTGTGGATTATGTTGGCACTTTATAAATAATAATAATATTAAAGAGACTTGTTAAGTTATTTACCATTTGTATGGTTTATTTACACCATTGTACAGCGCTGTGGAATATGTTGGCGCTTTATAAATAATAATAATAATATTAAAGAGACTAGTTTTGTTATTTACCATTTGTATGGTTTATTTACTCCATTGTACAGCGCTGTGGAATATGTTGGCGCTATATAAATAATAATATTAAAGATACTTGTTATGTTATTTACCATTTGCATGGTTTATTTACAGCATTGTACAGCGTTGTGGAATATGTTGGCGCTTTATAAATAATAATAATAATAATATTAAAGAGACTTGTTATGTTATTTCCCATTTGTATGGTTTATTTACTCGATTGTACAGCGCTGTGGATTATGTTGGCGCTTTATAAATAATAATAATATTAAAGAGACTAGTTTTGTTATTTACCATTTGTATGGTTTATTTACTCCATTGTACAGCGCTGTGTAATATGTTGGCGCTTTATAAATAATAATAATATTAAAGAGACTTGTTATGTTATTAACCATTTGTATGGTTTATTTACTCCATTGTACAGCGCTGTGGATTATGTTGGGCTTTATAAATAATAATAATATTAAAGAGACTTGTTATGTTATTTACCATTTGTATGGTTTATTTACTCCATTGTACAGCGCTGTGGAAAATGTTGGCGCTTTATAAATAATAATAATAATATTAAAGAGACTTGTTATGTTATTTCCCATTTGTATGGTTTATTTACTCGATTGTACAGCGCTGTGTAATATGTTGGCGCTATATAAATAATAATAATATTAAAGAGATTTGTTATGTTATTTACCATTTGTATGGTTTATTTACTCCCTTGTACAGTGCTGTGGAATATGTTGGTGCTTTATAAATAATAATAATAATAAAGAGACTTGTTATGTTATTTACCATTTGTATGGTTTATTTACTCCATTGTACAGCGCTGTGGAATATGTTGGCGCTTTATAAATAATAATAATTTTAAAGAGACTTGTTATGTTATGTACATTTGTATGGTTTATTTACTCCATTGTACAGCTCTGTGGAATATGTTGGCGCTTTATAAATAATAATAATAATATTATAGAGACTTGTTATGTTATTTACCATTTGTATGGTTTATTTACTCCACTGTACAGCGCTGTGGAATATGTTGGCGCTTTATAAATAATAATAATATTAAAGAGACTTGTTATGTTATTTACCATTTGTATGGTTTATTTACTCCAATGTACAGCGCTGTGGTATATGTTGGCGCTTTATAAATAATAATAATAATAAAGAGACTTGTTATGTTATTTACCATTTGTATGGTTTATTTACTCCATTGTACAGCGCTGTGGAATATGTTGGCGCTTTATAAATAATAATAATAATAAAGAGACTTGTTATGTTATTTACCATTTGTATGGTTTATTTACTCCATTGTACAGCGCTGTGGAATATGTTGGCGCTTTATAAATAATAATAATTTTAAAGAGACTTGTTATGTTATGTACATTTGTATGGTTTATTTACTCCATTGTACAGCTCTGTGGAATATGTTGGCGCTTTATAAATAATAATAATAATATTATAGAGACTTGTTATGTTATTTACCATTTGTATGGTTTATTTACTCCATTGTACAGCGCTGTGGAATATGTTGGCGCTTTATAAATAATAATAATATTAAAGAGACTTGTTATGTTATTTACCATTTGTATGGTTTATTTACTCCATTGTACAGCGCTGTGGAATATGTTGGTGCTTTATAAATAGTAATAATAATATTAAAGAGACTTGTTATGTTATTTACCATTTGTATGGTTTATTTACTCCATTGTACAGCGCTGTGGTATATGTTGGCGCTTTATAAATAATAATAATAATATTATAGAGACTTGTTATGTTATTTACCATTTGTATGGTTTATTTACTCCATTGTACAGCGCTGTGGATTATGTTGGCACTTTATAAATAATAATAATATTAAAGAGACTTGTTAAGTTATTTACCATTTGTATGGTTTATTTACACCATTGTACAGCGCTGTGGAATATGTTGGCGCTTTATAAATAATAATAATAATATTAAAGAGACTAGTTTTGTTATTTACCATTTGTATGGTTTATTTACTCCATTGTACAGCGCTGTGGAATATGTTGGCGCTATATAAATAATAATATTAAAGATACTTGTTATGTTATTTACCATTTGCATGGTTTATTTACAGCATTGTACAGCGTTGTGGAATATGTTGGCGCTTTATAAATAATAATAATAATAATATTAAAGAGACTTGTTATGTTATTTCCCATTTGTATGGTTTATTTACTCGATTGTACAGCGCTGTGGATTATGTTGGCGCTTTATAAATAATAATAATATTAAAGAGACTAGTTTTGTTATTTACCATTTGTATGGTTTATTTACTCCATTGTACAGCGCTGTGTAATATGTTGGCGCTTTATAAATAATAATAATATTAAAGAGACTTGTTATGTTATTAACCATTTGTATGGTTTATTTACTCCATTGTACAGCGCTGTGGATTATGTTGGGCTTTATAAATAATAATAATATTAAAGAGACTTGTTATGTTATTTACCATTTGTATGGTTTATTTACTCCATTGTACAGCGCTGTGGAATATGTTGGCGCTTTATAAATAATAATAATAATATTAAAGAGACTTGTTATGTTATTTCCCATTTGTATGGTTTATTTACTCGATTGTACAGCGCTGTGTAATATGTTGGCGCTATATAAATAATAATAATATTAAAGAGATTTGTTATGTTATTTACCATTTGTATGGTTTATTTACTCCCTTGTACAGTGCTGTGGAATATGTTGGTGCTTTATAAATAATAATAATAATAAAGAGACTTGTTATGTTATTTACCATTTGTATGGTTTATTTACTCCATTGTACAGCGCTGTGGAATATGTTGGCGCTTTATAAATAATAATAATTTTAAAGAGACTTGTTATGTTATGTACATTTGTATGGTTTATTTACTCCATTGTACAGCTCTGTGGAATATGTTGGCGCTTTATAAATAATAATAATAATATTATAGAGACTTGTTATGTTATTTACCATTTGTATGGTTTATTTACTCCATTGTACAGCGCTGTGTAATATGTTGGCGCTTTATAAATAATAATAATAATATTATAGAGACTTGTTATGTTATTTACCATTTGTATTGTTTATTTACTCCATTGTACAGCGCTGTGGTATATGTTGGCGCTTTATAAATAATAGTAATAATATTATAGAGACTTGTTATGTTATTTACCATTTGTATGGTTTATTTACTCCATTGTACAGCGCTGTGTAATATGTTGGCGCTTTATAAATAATAATAATAATATTATAGAGACTTGTTATGTTATTTACCATTTGTATTGTTTATTTACTCCATTGTACAGCGCTGTGTAATATGTTGGCGCTTTATAAATAATAATAATATTAAGGAGACTAGTTTTGTTATTTAGACTTTTGTATGGTTTATTTACTCCATTGTACAGCGCTGTGTAATATGTTGGCGCTTTATAAATAATAATAATATTAAAGAGACTTGTTATGTTATTTACCATTTGTATGGTTTATTTACTCCATTGTACAGCGCTGTGGAATATGTTGGTGCTTTATAAATAGTAATAATAATATTAAAGAGACTTGTTATGTTATTTACCATTTGTATGGTTTATTTACTCCATTGTACAGCGCTGTGGTATATGTTGTCGCTTTATAAATAATAATAATAATATTAAAGAGACTTGTTATGTTATTTACCATTTGTATGGTTTATTTACTCCATTGTACAGCGCTGTGGATTATGTTGGCACTTTATAAATAATAATAATATTAAAGAGACTTGTTAAGTTATTTACCATTTGTATGGTTTATTTACACCATTGTACAGCGCTGTGGAATATGTTGGCGCTTTATAAATAATAATAATAATATTAAAGAGACTAGTTTTGTTATTTACCATTTGTATGGTTTATTTACTCCATTGTACAGCGCTGTGGAATATGTTGGCGCTATATAAATAATTATATTAAAGATACTTGTTATGTTATTTACCATTTGTATGGTTTATTTACAGCATTGTACAGCGTTGTGGAATATGTTGGTGCTTTATAAATAATAATAATAATAATATTAAAGAGACTTTTTATGTTATTTACCATTTGTATGGTTTATTTACTCCATTGTACAGCGCTGTGGAATATGTTGGCGCTTTATAAATAATAATAATAATATTAAAGAGACTAGTTTTGTTATTTACCATTTGTATGGTTTATTTACTCCATTGTACAGCGCTGTGTAATATGTTGGCGCTTTATAAATAATAATAATATTAAAGAGACTTGTTATGTTATTAACCATTTGTATGGTTTATTTACTCCATTGTACAGCGCTGTGGATTATGTTGGGCTTTATAAATAATAATAATATTAAAGAGACTTGTTATGTTATTTACCATTTGTATGGTTTATTTACTCCATTGTACAGCGCTGTGGAATATGTTGGCGCTTTATAAATAATAATAATAATAATATTAAAGAGACTTGTTATGTTATTTCCCATTTGTATGGTTTATTTACTCGATTGTACAGCGCTGTGGATTATGTTGGCGCTTTATAAATAATAATAATATTAAAGAGACTAGTTTTGTTATTTACCATTTGTATGGGTTATTTACTCCATTGTACAGCGCTGTGTAATATGTTGGCGCTATATAAATAATAATAATATTAAAGAGATTTGTTATGTTATTTACCATTTGTATGGTTTATTTACTCCATTGTACAGCGCTGTGGAATATGTTGGTGCTTTATAAATAATAATAATAATAAATAGACTTGTTATGTTATTTACCATTTGTATGGTTTATTTACTCCATTGTACAGCGCTGTGGAATATGTTGGCGCTTTATAAATAATAATAATAATAAAGAGACTTGTTATGTTATTTATCATTTGTATGGTTTATTTACTCCATTGTACAGCGCTGTGGAATATGTTGGCGCTTTATAAATAATAATAATATTAAAGAGACTTGTTATGTTATTTACCATTTGTATGGTTTATTTACTCCATTGTACAGCGCTGTGGTATATGTTGGCGCTTTATAAATAATAGTAATAATATTATAGAGACTTGTTATGTTATTTACCATTTGTATGGTTTATTTACTCCATTGTACAGCGCTGTGGAATATGTTGGCGCTTTATAAATAATAATAATAATAATATTAAAGAGACTTGTTATGTTATTTCCCATTTGTATGGTTTATTTACTCCATTGTACAGCGCTGTGGAATATGTTGGTGCTTTATAAATAATAATAATATTAAAGAGACTAGTTTTGTTATTTACCATTTGTATGGTTTATTTACTCCATTGTACAGCGCTGTGTAATATGTTGGCGCTATATAAATAATAATAATATTAAAGAGATTTGTTATGTTATTTACCATTTGTATGGTTTATTTACTCCATTGTACAGCGCTGTGGAATATGTTGGTGCTTTATAAATAATAATAATAATAAATAGACTTGTTATGTTATTTACCATTTGTATGGTTTATTTACTCCATCGTACAGCGCTGTGGAATATGTTGGCGCTTTATAAATAATAATAATAATAAAGAGACTTGTTATGTTATTTACCATTTGTATGGTTTATTTACTCCATTGTACAGCGCTGTGGAATATGTTGGCGCTTTATAAATAATAATAATTTTAAAGAGACTTGTTATGTTATGTACATTTGTATGGTTTATTTACTCCATTGTACAGCTCTGTGTAATATGTTGGCGCTTTATAAATAATAATAATAATATTATAGAGACTTGTTATGTTATTTACCATTTGTATGGTTTATTTACTCCATTGTACAGCGCTGTGGAATATGTTGGCGCTTTATAAATAATAATAATATTAAAGAGACTTGTTATGTTATTTACCATTTTATGGTTTATTTACTCCATTGTACAGCGCTGTGGTATATGTTGGGGCTTTATAAATAATAGTAATAATATTATAGAGACTTGTTATGTTATTTACCATTTGTATGATTTATTTACTCCATTGTACAGCGCTGTGTAATATGTTGGCGCTTTATAAATAATAATAATAATATTATAGAGACTTGTTATTTTATTTACCATTTGTATTGTTTATTTACTCCATTGTACAGCGCTGTGTAATATGTTGGCGCTTTATAAATAATAATAATATTAAGGAGACTAGTTTTGTTATTTAGACTTTTGTATGGTTTATTTACTCCATTGTACAGCGCTGTGTAATATGTTGGCGCTTTATAAATAATAATAATATTAAAGAGACTTGTTATGTTATTTACCATTTGTATGGTTTATTTACTCCATTGTACAGCGCTGTGGAATATGTTGGTGCTTTATAAATAGTAATAATAATATTAAAGAGACTTGTTAAGTTATTTACCATTTGTATGGTTTATTTACACCATTGTACAGCGCTGTGGAATATGTTGGCGCTTTATAAATAATAATAATAATATTAAAGAGACTAGTTTTGTTATTAACCATTTGTATGGTTTATTTACTCCATTGTACAGCTCTGTGGAATATGTTGGCGCTTTATAAATAATAATAATAATATTATAGAGACTTGTTATGTTATTTACCATTTGCATGGTTTATGTACTCCATTGTACAGCTCTGTTTAATATGTTGGCGCTTTATAAATATTAATAATAATATTATAGAGACTTGTTATGTTATTTACCATTTGTATTGTTTATTTACTCCATTGTACAGCGCTGTGGTATATGTTGGCGCTTTATAAATAATAGTAATAATATTATAGAGACTTGTTATGTTATTTACCATTTGTATGGTTTATTTACTCCATTGTACAGCGCTGTGTAATATGTTGGCGCTTTATAAATAATAATAATAATATTATAGAGACTTGTTATGTTATTTACCATTTGTATTGTTTATTTACTCCATTGTACAGCGCTGTGTAATATGTTGGCGCTTTATAAATAATAATAATATTAAGGAGACTAGTTTTGTTATTTAGACTTTTGTATGGTTTATTTACTCCATTGTACAGCGCTGTGTAATATGTTGGCGCTTTATAAATAATAATAATATTAAAGAGACTTGTTATGTTATTTACCATTTGTATGGTTTATTTACTCCATTGTACAGCGCTGTGGAATATGTTGGTGCTTTATAAATAGTAATAATAATATTAAAGAGACTTGTAATGTTATTTACCATTTGTATGGTTTATTTACTCCATTGTACAGCGCTGTGGTATATGTTGTCGCTTTATAAATAATAATAATAATATTAAAGAGACTTGTTATGTTATTTACCATTTGTATGGTTTATTTACTCCATTGTACAGCGCTGTGGATTATGTTGGCACTTTATAAATAATAATAATATTAAAGAGACTTGTTAAGTTATTTACCATTTGTATGGTTTATTTACACCATTGTACAGCGCTGTGGAATATGTTGGCGCTTTATAAATAATAATAATAATATTAAAGAGACTAGTTTTGTTATTTACCATTTGTATGGTTTATTTACTCCATTGTACAGCGCTGTGGAATATGTTGGCGCTATATAAATAATAATATTAAAGATACTTGTTATGTTATTTACCATTTGTATGGTTTATTTACAGCATTGTACAGCGTTGTGGAATATGTTGGTGCTTTATAAATAATAATAATAATAATATTAAAGAGACTTTTTATGTTATTTACCATTTGTATGGTTTATTTACTCCATTGTACAGCGCTGTGGAATATGTTGGCGCTTTATAAATAATAATAATAATATTAAAGAGACTAGTTTTGTTATTTACCATTTGTATGGTTTATTTACTCCATTGTACAGCGCTGTGTAATATGTTGGGCTTTATAAATAATAATAATATTAAAGAGCCTTGTTATGTTATTTACCATTTGTATGGTTTATTTACTCCATTGTACAGCGCTGTGGATTATGTTGGGCTTTATAAATAATAATAATATTAAAGAGACTTGTTATGTTATTTACCATTTGTATGGTTTATTTACTCCATTGTACAGCGCTGTGGAATATGTTGGCGCTTTATAAATAATAATAATAATATTAAAGAGACTTGTTATGTTATTTCCCATTTGTATGGTTTATTTACTCCATTGTACAGCGCTGTGGAATATGTTGGCGCTTTATAAATAATAATAATATTAAAGAGACTAGTTTTGTTATTTACCATTTGTATGGTTTATTTACTCCATTGTACAGCGCTGTGAAATATGTTGGCGCTTTATAAATAATAATAATAATAAAGAGACTTGTTATGTTATTTACCATTTGTATGGTTTATTTACACCATTGTACAGCGCTGTGGAATATGTTGGTGCTTTATAAATAGTAATAATAATATTAAAGAGACTTGTTATGTTATTTACCATTTGTATGGTTTATTTACTCCATTGTACAGCTCTGTGGAATATGTTGGCGCTTTATAAATAATAATAATAATATTATAGAGACTTGTTATGTTATTTACCATTTGTATGGTTTATTTACTCCATTGTACAGCGCTGTGGAATATGTTGGCGCTTTATAAATAATAATAATATTAAAGAGACTTGTTATGTTATTTACCATTTGTATGGTTTATTTACTCCATTGTACAGCGCTGTGGTATATGTTGGCGCTTTATAAATAATAGTAATAATATTATAGAGACTTGTTATGTTATTTACCATTTGTATGGTTTATTTACTCCATTGTACAGCGCTGTGTAATATGTTGGCGCTTTATAAATAATAATAATAATATTATAGAGACTTGTTATGTTATTTACCATTTGTATTGTTTATTTACTCCATTGTACAGCGCTGTGTAATATGTTGGCGCTTTATAAATAATAATAATATTAAGGAGACTAGTTTTGTTATTTAGACTTTTGTATGGTTTATTTACTCCATTGTACAGCGCTGTGTAATATGTTGGCGCTTTATAAATAATAATAATATTAAAGAGACTTGTTATGTTATTTACCATTTGTATGGTTTATTTACTCCATTGTACAGCGCTGTGGAATATGTTGGTGCTTTATAAATAGTAATAATAATATTAAAGAGACTTGTTAAGTTATTTACCATTTGTATGGTTTATTTACACCATTGTACAGCGCTGTGGAATATGTTGGCGCTTTATAAATAATAATAATAATATTAAAGAGACTAGTTTTGTTATTAACCATTTGTATGGTTTATTTACTCCATTGTACAGCTCTGTGGATTATGTTGGGCTTTATAAATAATAATAATATTAAAGAGACTTGTTATGTTATTTACCATTTGTATGGTTTATTTACTCCATTGTACAGCGCTGTGGAATATGTTGGCGCTTTATAAATAATAATAATAATATTAAAGAGACTTGTTATGTTATTTCCCATTTGTATGGTTTATTTACTCGATTGTACAGCGCTGTGGATTATGTTGGCGCTTTATAAATAATAATAATATTAAAGAGACTAGTTTTGTTATATACCATTTGTATGGTTTATTTACTCTATTGTACAGTGCTGTGAAATATGTTGGCGCTTTATAAATAATAATAATATTAAAGAGACTTGTTATGTTATTTACCATTTGTATGGTTTATTTACTCCATTGTACAGCGCTGTGTAATATGTTGGCGCTATATAAATAATAATAATATTAAAGAGATTTGTTATGTTATTTACCATTTGTATGGTTTATTTACTCCATTGTACAGCGCTGTGGAATATGTTGGTGCTTTATAAATAATAATAATAATAAAGAGACTTGTTATGTTATTTACCATTTGTATGGTTTATTTACTCCATTGTACAGCGCTGTGGAATATGTTGGCGCTTTATAAATAATAATAATAATAAAGAGACTTGTTATGTTATTTACCATTTGTATGGTTTATTTACTCCATTGTACAGCGCTGTGGAATATGTTGGCGCTTTATAAATAATAATAATATTAAAGAGACTTGTTATGTTATTTACCATTTGTATGGTTTATTTACTCCATTGTACAGCGCTGTGGTATATGTTGGCGCTTTATAAATAATAGTAATAATATTATAGAGACTTGTTATGTTATTTACCATTTGTATGGTTTATTTACTCCATTGTACAGCGCTGTGTAATATGTTGGCGCTTTATAAATAATAATAATAATATTATAGAGACTTGTTATGTTATTTACCATTTGTATTGTTTATTTACTCCATTGTACAGCGCTGTGTAATATGTTGGCGCTTTATAAATAATAATAATATTAAGGAGACTAGTTTTGTTATTTAGACTTTTGTATGGTTTATTTACTCCATTGTACAGCGCTGTGTAATATGTTGGCGCTTTATAAATAATAATAATATTAAAGAGACTTGTTATGTTATTTACTATTTGTATGGTTTATTTACTCCATTGTACAGCGCTGTGGAATATGTTGGTGCTTTATAAATAGTAATAATAATATTAAAGAGACTTGTTAAGTTATTTACCATTTGTATGGTTTATTTACACCATTGTACAGCGCTGTGGAATATGTTGGCGCTTTATAAATAATAATAATAATATTAAAGAGACTAGTTTTGTTATTAACCATTTGTATGGTTTATTTACTCCATTGTACAGCTCTGTGGATTATGTTGGGCTTTATAAATAATAATAATATTAAAGAGACTTGTTATGTTATTTACCATTTGTATGGTTTATTTACTCCATTGTACAGCGCTGTGGAATATGTTGGCGCTTTATAAATAATAATAATAATATTAACCCCTTAGTGACATGACTTTTTTGGCTTGTCCGACGCTTGGTGACATGGGCTGTTTTAACATTTCTGAGCAGTTTGTGTTTTGCTGTAATTTATTTCTGTCTCATTTAGTGTACCCGCACAAACTATATATCGTTTTTATCGTCATAAGAAGGGCTTTCTTTTGATACCATTATTTTGATAATAGCATATAATTTGATGTAAAAAAAATAATAAAATATGGCAAAAAAAATGAAAAAATAATTTTTTTATGACTTTTATTTGAAAAATCGTATACTCATGTACAAGAGACAACAAAAAAACACTGCTAAAAAGTTTCTAATATATGTCCTGAGTTCAGAAATAGCCCATGTTTTTATGTTTTTGTGCTTTTTTATTCATGTTACAGGGCCAGAACTATAAGTGGTGCAAAGCTATTTTAAAATCCCTTCTTTCAAAATTAGCGATAGTGACATTGTAACACTGATTTCTGTACTAAATCCATGAATGACCCCCAACATGTACATATTTTTGAAAACTAGACAACTCAGGGCATTTAACTTGGGGTATTTTGACACATTTCATGTAGCCATTTTACCACCAATCTATGCCAAAGTTTGCAGCAAAAAATCTTTTTTTTTAATTTTTCACATATATTGCAATTTAGGTAAACATTACCTTAAAATGTGAAGGGGTATTTCCAAATAACACCTCAATATGTGTTCAGCAACATCTCCTGAGTACAGGGATACCACCCATGCATAGGTTTGTTGGTTTGTTTTGGGGCTAAAAGGCCACATTTAGGGGGTGCGCATTTTGGTTTTCCAACTTGGAATTCTGACATGCAGAAAACTTGTGCCCATGTCCCATTTGGGACATTTTTGAAGCCAGAAAGTGTATTCTACCCCACAAAACCATATATTTTTTTAAACTAGACACCCTAGGGTATTTCAAATGGTAGTATTTTAACACTTTCCATGCACTAATTATACTACCAGCCTATGTCAATGTTTTGGGTAGTAATTTTTTTTCACATACATTGAACTTTGGGCATGAATTCACAGATCCTGTTATATGTCAGTGCCAAACAACACCTCAATATGTGTTCAGCAACATCTCCTGAGTACAGGGATACCACCCATGTATAGGTTGGTTAGGTTATTTGGGGGTTAAAAGGCCACATTTGAGAGGTGCGCTTTTTGGTTTTCCAACTTGGAATTCTGACGTGCAGAAAACCTGCGCCCATGTCCCATTTGGGACATTTTTGAAGCCAAAAAGTGTATTCTATCCCACAAAACCATATATTTTTGAAAACTAGACACCCTAGGGTATTTCAAATGGTAGTATTTTAACACTTTCCATGCACTAATTATACTACCAGCCTATGTCAATGTTATGGATAGTAATTTTTTTTCACATACATAGTACTTTGGGCATGAATTCACAGATCCTGTTATATGTCAGTGCCAAACAACACCTCAATATGTGTTCAGCAACATCTCCTGAGTACAGGGATACCACACATGTATAGGTTGGTTAGGTTATTTGGGGGTTAAAAGGCCACATTTGAGAGGTGCGCTTTTTGGTTTTCCAACTTGGAATTCTGACGTGCAGAAAACCTGCGCCCATGTCCCATTTGGGACATTTTTGAAGCCAAAAAGTGTATTCTACCCCACAAAACCATATATTTTTGAAAACTAGACACCCTAGGGTATTTCAAATGGTAGTATTTTAACACTTTTCATGCACTAATTCTACCACCAGCCTATGTCAATGTTATGGATAGTAATTTGTTTTTCACATTCATTGTACATCGGGCATGAATTCACAGATCCTATTATGTGTCAGTGCCAAACAACACCTTAATATGTGTTTAGCAACATCTCCTGAGTACAGGGATACCACCCATGTGTAGGTTAGTTAGATTATTTGGGGGCTAAAAGGCCACGTTTAGGGGGGGGTGCATTTCCAACTTGGAATTTTGACATGTAGTCAGCCTGCGCCCATGTTCCATTTGGGACACTTTTGAAGCCTGTCAAAGTATTTTACCCCATAAAACCATATATTTTGGAAAACTAGACATCCTAGGGTATTTAAAATTGTGGTATTTTAACACTTTCCAAGTGCTAATTCTACCACCAACCTATGTCAAAGGGATGGGATGTCATTTTTTCCCCAAACACATTGTAGTTCAGGCAGGAATTTTCAGATTCTGGTATTTGCCACTGCCAACCAACACCTCAATATGTGTTCAGCAACATCTCCTGAGTACAGGGATACCCCCCATGCATAGGTTTGTTGGTTTGTATTGGGTCTAAAATTCCACATTTAGGGGGTGCGCAATTCCAACCTGGAATTTTGACATGTAGTCAGCCTGCGCCCATGTTCCATTTGGAACATTTTTGAAGCCGTCCAATGAATTTTACCCCATCAAACCATATATTTTTGGAAAATAGACATCCTAAGGTATTTCAAATGGTGGTATTTTAATACTGTATAGGTACTAATTCTACCACCAGCCTTTGTAGAAGTTTGTGGTAGTACTTTTTTGGGAGTTTTTTTTCCCACATGCATTGTACGTCAGGCATGAATTCACAGATTCTGGTATTTGTCACTGCCAAACAACAACCCAATATGTGTTCAGCAACATCTCCCGAGTACAGGGATAGCACCCATGCATAGGTTTGTTGGTTTGTTTTTGGCTAGAAGGCAACATTTGTGAGATGCGCATCTCAAAATTCCAACTTGGAATTTTGACATGTAGTCAACCTGCGTCCGTGTCCTTTATGGGATATATCTTTGAAGCCAGCCAATGTAATTTACCCCCACCAAACCATATATTTTTTTATCGGTAGACCCCCATCACTACTTGTGGCAAGGGCTCAGCAGCCACCGATACATCGCTAGATGATGTATCAGAAAGCTGAATAGGGTCAAAATCGAACCCTGAGTCCGCGGCCTCAGAATCAGTGCGTAAGCAGTGATCTCGAGCAAAGAAGGGGTTAATAGCTCTTAGAAGAGCCTATCTAGTACTGTAATACATTACAGTACAAATAAATTAATCCATAAAACAGTGCAGACAGCAAAACATACTGTTGCTGTGCAGGATTACTGCTTACACAGTGATGAATGGCAGGGAAGGGGTTAATACACAGTGAAAGACTTTCATAAAACCTGCTAATTTTATAAAATGTTATTTTATATCACTAATACTGATCTGTCTCTTTCCGTCACAAAAATGTAAGTGAGGAGAGGGAGGCAGATCAATATTTGTGAATATTGATCCGATTAATTTTGATCTGACCAGGGCGAATGGTGAGCTTAATTGAGAAATCACCAAACCGCCTTTGCCACTAATTCGCTGTTACTGATCGCTATGCGCTCAGGCAGCTTAAAAAAAAAAACTCAAATATTTTTACTTTACATGTAATCCCCTAGCGGGTATGTGTAAAAAAAAAAATAAAAAAAAATATGCAGACAGATAAAAATTGCTTTGGCGTCAATATCATTGCGTAAGTAGTGATCGACGGCAAATAAGGGGTTAATAACTCTTAGAATAGCCTTTTTAGTACTGTAATAAATTACAGTACAAAAAAATTAACCCCTAAAAAATGCACAAACAGCAAAAATAAATGCGCTGATGTGCACGATCACTGCTTATGCAAGATCAGTGGCAGGGAAGGGGTTAAACGCAGGGAATTGCTTTAATAAAATTTTTTTTATTGTTTTATTATTTGTGTGTTGTGTATTTATTGTTTTTTTTTACTTTTACTTACTTTTAGAACTTTGATCTGTCTCTCTCCCTCACTAAAAAAAATGTGAGGAGAGGGAGACAGATCATAACTGGTCAGATCAATATAGAGTTAATATTGATCTGACCAGTCAGTGGGGATGTTCAGGAGAGCATCCCCACTGCCTGTCAGTGTGCCTGGCAGTCACTGATTGCCTCTGTGAAGAGGCAATCGTGTGACAGCCAGAGAGCACAGGAAGCAGGTACTTCCTGCCTCCTGTGCTCTTGCCCTTAGAAGGGCAGCGCCATCTTGGTCACTTAGTGACCAAGATCGTGCATTTTTTTTTTGTGTTCCTGATTGCCTCGACTTGCGAGGCAATCAGAAACACTTTCTGAGCATAGGAAGCGAAAGATTCGCTTCCTATGCTCATTTTTTAAATGCCCGCGTTTTAAAGGCTCTGTGCCTTTAAAACCGGCATTTCGATCGCTCTCCGGAGCGATCGAAATGCCGACGGGCATTTTTTTTAGCATTGTACGATGCTTCCACACGGAAGCATCGTTACAATGCCCTTAGAGCACTGAAAGCGGAAAAACTCCGCTTTCAGTGCTCGTTTTGACACAGGACGGACTAGGTCCGTCCTGTGTCACTAACGCCTCGGCACACAGGACGGACCTAGTCCGTCCTGTGTCGCCAAGGGGTTAAAGAGACTTGTTATGTTATTACCATTTGTATGGTTTATTTACTCGATTGTACAGCGCTGTGGATTATGTTGGCGCTTTATAAATAATAATAATATTAAAGAGACTAGTTTTGTTATTTACCATTTGTATGGTTTATTTACTCCATTGTACAGCGCTGTGTAATAAGTTGGCGCTATATAAATAATAATAATATTAAAGAGATTTGTTATGTTATTTACCATTTGTATGGTTTATTTACTCCATTGTACAGCGCTGTGGAATATGTTGGCGCTTTATAAATAATAATAATAATAAAGAGACTTGTTATGTTATTTACCATTTGTATGGTTTATTTACTCCATTGTACAGCGCTGTGGAATATGTTGGCGCCTTATAAATAATAATAATAATAATATTATAGAGACTTGTTATGTTATTTACCATTTGTATGGTTTATTTACTCCATTGTACAGCGCTGTGGAATATGTTGGCGCTTTATAAATAATAGTAATAATATTATAGAGACTTGTTATGTTATTTACCATTTGTATGGTTTATTTACTCCATTGTACAGCGCTGTGTAATATGTTGGCGCTTTATAAATAATAATAATAATATTATAGAGACTTGTTATGTTATTTACCATTTGTATTGTTTATTTACTCCATTGTACAGCGCTGTGTAATATGATGGCGCTTTATAAATAATAATAATATTAAGGAGACTAGTTTTGTTATTTAGACTTTTGTATGGTTTATTTACTCCATTGTACAGCGCTGTGTAATTTGTTGGCGCTTTATAAATAATAATAATATTAAAGAGCCTTGTTATGTTATTTCCCATTTGTAAGCTTTATTTACTCCATTGTACAGCGCTGTGGAATATGTTGGCGCTTTATAAATAATAATAATATTAAAGAGACTTGTTATGTTATTTACCATTTGTATGGTTTATTTACTCCATTGTACAGCGCTGTGGAATATGTTGGTGCTTTATAAATAGTAATAATAATATTAAAGAGACTTGTTATGTTATTTACCATTTGTATGGTTTATTTACTCCATTGTACAGCGCTGTGGTATATGTTGGCGCTTTATAAATAATAATAATAATATTAAAGAGACTTGTTATGTTATTTACCATTTGTATGGTTTATTTACTCCATTGTACAGCGCTGTGGATTATGTTGGCACTTTATAAATAATAATAATATTAAAAAGACTTGTTAAGTTATTTACCATTTGTATGGTTTATTTACACCATTGTACAGCGCTGTGGAATATGTTGGCGCTTTATAAATAATAATAATAATATTAAAGAGACTTGTTTTGTTATTTACCATTTGTATGGTTTATTTACTCCATTGTACAGCGCTGTGGAATATGTTGGCGCTATATAAATAATAATATTAAAGATACTTGTTATGTTATTTACCATTTGTATGGTTTATTTACAGCATTGTACAGCGTTGTGGAATATGTTGGCGCTTTATAAATAATAATAATAATAATATTAAAGAGACTTTTTATGTTATTTACCATTTGTATGGTTTATTTACTCCATTGTACAGCGCTGTGGAATATGTTGGCGCTTTATAAATAATAATAATAATAATATTAAAGAGACTAGTTTTGTTATTTACCATTTGTATGGTTTATTTACTCCATTGTACAGCGCTGTGTAATATGTTGGCGCTTTATAAATAATAATAATATTAAAGAGACTTGTTATGTTATTTACCATTTGTATGGTTTATTTACTCCATTGTACAGCGCTGTGGAATATGTTGGTGCTTTATAAATAATAATAATAATAAAGAGACTTGTTATGTTATTTACCATTTGTATGGTTTATTTACTCCATTGTACAGCGCTGTGGAATATGTTGGCGCTTTATAAATAATAATAATAATATTAAAGAGACTAGTTTTGTTATTTACCATTTGTATGGTTTATTTACTCCATTGTACAGCGCTGTGTAATATGTTGGTGCTTTATAAATAATAATAATAATAAAGAGACTTGTTATGTTATTTACCATTTGTATGGTTTATTTACTCCATTGTACAGCGCTGTGGAATATGTTGGCGCTTTACAAATAATAATAATTTTAAAGAGACTTGTTTTGTTATGTACATTTGTATGGTTTATTTACTCCATTGTACAGCTCTGTGGAATATGTTGGCGCTTTATAAATAATAAAAATAATATTATAGAGACTTGTTATGTTATTTACCATTTGTATGGTTTATTTGCTCCATTGTACAGCGCTGTGTAATATGTTGGCGCTTTATAAATAATAATAATATTAAAGAGACTAGTTTTGTTATTTACCATTTGTATGGTTTATTTACTCCATTGTACAGCGCTGTGTAATATGTTGGCGCTTTATAAATAATAATAATATTAAAGAGACTTGTTATGTTATTTACCATTTGTATGGTTTATTTACTCCATTGTACAGCGCTGTGGAATATGTTGGCGCTTTATAAATAATAATAATATTAAAGAGACTTGTTATGTTATTTACCATTTGTATGGTTTATTTACTCCATTGTACAGCGCTGTGGTATATGTTGGCGCTTTATAAATAATAATAATATTAAAGAGACTTGTTAAGTTATTTACCATTTGTATGGTTTATTTACACCATTGTACAGCGCTATGGAATATGTTGGCGCTTTATAAATAATAATAATATTAAAGAGACTTTTTTATGTTAATTACCATTTGTATGGTTTATTTACACCATTGTACAGCGCTATGGAATATGTTGGCGCTTTATAAATAATAATAATAATATTAAAGAGACTAGTTTTGTTATTTACCATTTGTATGGTTTATTTACTCCATTGTACAGCGCTGTGGAATATGTTGGCGCTTTATAAATAATAATAATATTAAAGAGACTTGTTATGTTATTTACCATTTGTATGGTTTATTTACTCCATTGTACAGCGCTGTGGAATATGTTGGCGCTTTATAAATAATAATAATATTAAAGAGACTTGTTATGTTATTTACCATTTGTATGGTTTATTTACTCCATTGTACAGCGCTGTGGTATATGTTGGCGCTTTATAAATAATAATAATATTAAAGAGACTTGTTATGTTATGTACCATTTGTATGGTTTATTTACTCCATTGTACAGCGCTGTGGAATATGTTGGCGCTTTATAAATAATAATAATATTAAAGAGACTTTTTTATGTTAATTACCATTTGTATGGTTTATTTACACCATTGTACAGCGCTGTGGAATATGTTGGCGCTTTATAAATAATAATAATTTTAAAGAGACTTGTTATGTTATGTACCATTTGTATGGTTTATTAACTCCATTGTACAGCGCTGTGGAATATGTTGGTGCTTTATAAATAATAATAATAATAATAAAGAGACTTGTTATGTTATTTACCATTTGTATGGTTTATTTACTCCATTGTACAGCGCTGTGGTATATGTTGCCGCTTTATAAATAATAATAATATTAAAGAGACTTGTTAAGTTATTTACCATTTGTATGGTTTATTTACACCATTGTACAGCGCTATGGAATATGTTGGCGCTTTATAAATAATAATAATATTAAAGAGACTTTTTTATGTTAATTACCATTTGTATGGTTTATTTACACCATTGTACAGCGCTATGGAATATGTTGGCGCTTTATAAATAATAATAATATTAAAGAGACTTTTTATGTTATTTACCATTTGTATGGTTTATTTACTCCATTGTACAGCGCTGTGGATTATGTTGGCGCTTTATAAATAATAATAATAATAATAAAGAGACTTTTTATGTTATTTCCCATTTGTATGGTTTATTTACACCATTGTACAGCGCTGTGGAATATGTTGGCGCTTTATAAATAATAATAATAATATTAAAGAGACTAGTTTTGTTATTTACCATTTGTATGGTTTATTTACTCCATTGTACAGCGCTGTGTAATATGTTGGCGCTATATAAATAATAATAATAATAAAGAGACTTGTTATGTTATTTACCATTTGTATGGTTTATTAACTCCATTGTACAGCGCTGTGGAATATGTTGGTGCTTTATAAATAATAATAATAATAAAGAGACTTGTTATGTTATTTACCATTTGTATGGTTTATTTACTCCATTGTACAGCGCTGTGGAATATGTTGGCGCTTTATAAATAATAATAATAATATTAAAGAGACTAGTTTTGTTATTTACCATTTGTATGGTTTATTTACTCCATTGTACAGCGCTGTGTAATATGTTGGTGCTTTATAAATAATAATAATAATAAAGAGACTTGTTATGTTATTTACCATTTGTATGGTTTATTTACTCCATTGTACAGCGCTGTGGAATATGTTGGCGCTTTACAAATAATAATAATTTTAAAGAGACTTGTTTTGTTATGTACATTTGTATGGTTTATTTACTCCATTGTACAGCTCTGTGGAATATGATGGCGCTTTATAAATAATAATAATAATATTATAGAGACTTGTTATGTTATTTACCATTTGTATGGTTTATTTGCTCCATTGTACAGCGCTGTGTAATATGTTGGCGCTTTATAAATAATAATAATATTAAAGAGACTAGTTTTGTTATTTACCATTTGTATGGTTTATTTACTCCATTGTACAGCGCTGTGTAATATGTTGGCGCTTTATAAATAATAATAATATTAAAGAGACTTGTTATGTTATTTACCATTTGTATGGTTTATTTACTCCATTGTACAGCGCTGTGGAATATGTTGGCGCTTTATAAATAATAATAATATTAAAGAGACTTGTTATGTTATTTACCATTTGTATGGTTTATTTACTCCATTGTACAGCGCTGTGGTATATGTTGGCGCTTTATAAATAATAATAATATTAAAGAGACTTGTTAAGTTATTTACCATTTGTATGGTTTATTTACACCATTGTACAGCGCTATGGAATATGTTGGCGCTTTATAAATAATAATAATATTAAAGAGACTTTTTTATGTTAATTACAATTTGTATGGTTTATTTACACCATTGTACAGCGCTATGGAATATGTTGGCGCTTTATAAATAATAATAATATTAAAGAGACTTGTTATGTTATTTACCATTTGTATGGTTTATTTACTCCATTGTACAGCGCTGTGGATTATGTTGGCGCTTTATAAATAATAATAATAATATTATAGAGACTTGTTATGTTATTTACCATTTGTATGGTTTATTTGCTCCATTGTACAGCGCTGTGTAATATGTTGGCGCTTTATAAATAATAATAATATTAAAGAGACTAGTTTTGTTATTTACCATTTGTATGGTTTATTTACTCCATTGTACAGCGCTGTGTAATATGTTGGCACTTTATAAATAATAATAATATTAAAGAGACTTGTTATGTTATTTACCATTTGTATGGTTTATTTACTCCATTGTACAGCGCTGTGGAATATGTTGGCGCTTTATAAATAATAATAATATTAAAGAGACTTGTTATGTTATTTACCATTTGTATGGTTTATTTACTCCATTGTACAGCGCTGTGGTATATGTTGGCGCTTTATAAATAATAATAATATTAAAGAGACTTGTTATGTTATTTACCATTTGTATGGTTTATTTACTCCATTGTACAGCGCTGTGGAATATGTTGGCGCTTTATAAATAATAATAATATTAAAGAGACTTTTTTATGTTAATTACAATTTGTATGGTTTATTTACACCATTGTACAGCGCTATGGAATATGTTGGCGCTTTATAAATAATAATAATATTAAAGAGACTTGTTATGTTATTTACCATTTGTATGGTTTATTTACTCCATTGTACAGCGCTGTGGATTATGTTGGCGCTTTATAAATAATAATAATAATATTATAGAGACTTGTTATGTTATTTACCATTTGTATGGTTTATTTGCTCCATTGTACAGCGCTGTGTAATATGTTGGCGCTTTATAAATAATAATAATATTAAAGAGACTAGTTTTGTTATTTACCATTTGTATGGTTTATTTACTCCATTGTACAGCTCTGTGGAATATGTTGGCGCTTTATAAATAATAATAATATTAAAGAGACTTGTTATGTTATTTACTATTTGTATGGTTTATTTACTCCATTGTACAGCGCTGTGGAATATGTTGGCGCTTTATAAATAATAATAATATTAAAGAGACTTGTTATGTTATTTACCATTTGTATGGTTTATTTACTCCATTGTACAGCGCTGTGGAATATGTTGGCGCTTTATAAATAATAATAATATTAAAGAGACTTGTTATGTTATTTACCATTTGTATGGTTTATTTACTCCATTGTACAGCGCTGTGGTATATGTTGGCGCTTTATAAATAATAATAATATTAAAGAGACTTGTTAAGTTATTTACCATTTGTATGGTTTATTTACACCATTGTACAGCGCTATGGAATATGTTGGCGCTTTATAAATAATAATAATATTAAAGAGACTTTTTTATGTTAATTACCATTTGTATGGTTTATTTACACCATTGTACAGCGCTATGGAATATGTTGGCGCTTTATAAATAATAATAATAATATTAAAGAGACTAGTTTTGTTATTTACCATTTGTATGGTTTATTTACTCCATTGTACAGCGCTGTGGAATATGTTGGCACTTTATAAATAATAATAATATTAAAGAGACTTGTTATGTTATTTACTATTTGTATGGTTTATTTACTCCATTGTACAGCGCTGTGGAATATGTTGGCGCTTTATAAATAATAATAATAATATTAAAGAGACTTGTTATGTTATTTACCATTTGTATGGTTTATTTACTCCATTGTACAGCGCTGTGGAATATGTTGGCGCTTTATAAATAATAATAATATTAAAGAGACTTGTTATGTTATTTACCATTTGTATGGTTTATTTACTCCATTGTACAGCGCTGTGGTATATGTTGGCGCTTTATAAATAATAATAATATTAAAGAGACTTGTTATGTTATGTACCATTTGTATGGTTTATTTACTCCATTGTACAGCGCTGTGGAATATGTTGGCGCTTTATAAATAATAATAATATTAAAGAGACTTTTTTATGTTAACCCCTTCCCGTCCTTATGACGAGTTAACTCGTCATAAGAGCCGCAGCGTTAGCGACCTTATGACGAGTTAACTCGTCATGCAGTCTAGCCGGCGGTGCGCTCCGTGGGCACCGCCAGCTAGACTGCAACGGGTCCAGGACTAAGCCTCGCACCCGAGGCAAAGCTCCTGGACCCGATCGGTCAGTTTCCGGCCATGTGATCGCGGTGATTGAGTGATCACCGCGATAACATGCAAATTAGATGGCAAAGTCAGTGTGTTCACACACTGACTTTGCCTCTAATTCACTCTCTGTGCTTCACATTGTTATAGTGAAGCACAGAGAGTGACCTGTAAGTAAAAATAAATTAATTATACACACATAGGTTTAAAAAAAAAAAAAAAAATTAACCCTTTCATTGCTGATCACAGTTTTTAACTGTGATCAGTTTCCTTCCACTTTATGGCCCTCATTTAGTTTTTTTTTTAACAGATTTTTTTATTTTTACAATTTATAAAGTTTTTTTGAATAAATAAAGGTAATTTTAATATATTTATTTAATAAAATTTAACCCCTGCATGCCTGTTGCATGATTTTTACTGATCTGACATCGCACTCTTCAGAGTTTTTTTCTGTCTTTTTTGTTATGGGGGGTTTGGGAACCAATATTTTTCTTTTTTATTAGTTAGTTAATTAGGGGGGATAAGTGGGTTAGTGTTGCACTAGTTATGTAGCTTATTATTGGGAAAATAATGGGGAAAAACATTTTTTTCCTCAAAAGTTTCATCTTTTATATGTATTTTTTAATACTAAAATGTAAATCATTTTTATGTATAGGGTATCAAAAGAAAGCTCTAACTGTCCTCTAAAAAACAACATATAACTTGTATGGGTACGTTAAATGAGAGAGAGGAAATTTATGTTTCAAAAACCGCGTATTAAAAATTGAAAAACGCTCTGGTCCTTGGCCCAGGAAAATCCCTGGTCCTTAAAGGGTTAATTACCATTTGTATGGTTTATTTACACCATTGTACAGCGCTGTGGAATATGTTGGCGCTTTATAAATAATTTTAAAGAGACTTGTTATGTTATGTACCATTTGTATGGTTTATTAACTCCATTGTACAGCGCTGTGGAATATGTTGGTGCTTTATAAATAATAATAATAATAATAAAGAGACTTGTTATGTTATTTACCATTTGTATGGTTTATTTACTCCATTGTACAGCGCTGTGGTATATGTTGCCGCTTTATAAATAATAATAATATTAAAGAGACTTGTTAAGTTATTTACCATTTGTATGGTTTATTTACACCATTGTACAGCGCTATGGAATATGTTGGCGCTTTATAAATAATAATAATATTAAAGAGACTTTTTTATGTTAATTACCATTTGTATGGTTTATTTACACCATTGTACAGCGCTATGGAATATGTTGGCGCTTTATAAATAATAATAATATTAAAGAGACTTTTTATGTTATTTACCATTTGTATGGTTTATTTACTCCATTGTACAGCGCTGTGGATTATGTTGGCGCTTTATAAATAATAATAATAATAATAAAGAGACTTTTTATGTTATTTCCCATTTGTATGGTTTATTTACACCATTGTACAGCGCTGTGGAATATGTTGGCGCTTTATAAATAATAATAATAATATTAAAGAGACTAGTTTTGTTATTTACCATTTGTATGGTTTATTTACTCCATTGTACAGCGCTGTGTAATATGTTGGCGCTATATAAATAATAATAATATTAAAGAGACTTGTTATGTTATTTACCATTTGTATGGTTTATTAACTCCATTGTACAGCGCTGTGGAATATGTTGGTGCTTTATAAATAATAATAATAATAAAGAGACTTGTTATGTTATTTACCATTTGTATGGTTTATTTACTCCATTGTACAGCGCTGTGGAATATGTTGGCGCTTTATAAATAATAATAATAATATTAAAGAGACTAGTTTTGTTATTTACCATTTGTATGGTTTATTTACTCCATTGTACTGCGCTGTGTAATATGTTGGTGCTTTATAAATAATAATAATAATAAAGTGACTTGTTATGTTATTTACCATTTGTATGGTTTATTTCCTCCATTGTACAGCGCTGTGGAATATGTTGGCGCTTTATAAATAATAATAATATTAAAGAGACTTTTTTATGTTAATTACCATTTGTATGGTTTATTTACACCATTGTACAGCGCTGTGGAATATGTTGGCGCTTTATAAAGAATTTAAAAGAGACTTGTTATGTTATGTACCATTTGTATGGTTTATTAACTCCATTGTACAGCGCTGTGGAATATGTTGGTGCTTTATAAATAATAATAATAATAATAAAGAGACTTGTTATGTTATTTACCATTTGTATGGTTTATTTACTCCATTGTACAGCGCTGTGGTATATGTTGCCGCTTTATAAATAATAATAATATTAAAGAGACTTGTTAAGTTATTTAACATTTGTATGGTTTATTTACACCATTGTACAGCGCTATGGAATATGTTGGCGCTTTATAAATAATAATAATATTAAAGAGACTTTTTTATGTTAATTACCATTTGTATGGTTTATTTACACCATTGTACAGCGCTATGGAATATGTTGGCGCTTTATAAATAATAATAATATTAAAGAGACTTTTTATGTTATTTACCATTTGTATGGTTTATTTACTCCATTGTACAGCGCTGTGGATTATGTTGGCGCTTTATAAATAATAATAATAATAATAAAGAGACTTTTTATGTTATTTCCCATTTGTATGGTTTATTTACACCATTGTACAGCGCTGTGGAATATGTTGGCGCTTTATAAATAATAATAATAATATTAAAGAGACTAGTTTTGTTATTTACCATTTGTATGGTTTATTTACTCCATTGTACAGCGCTGTGTAATATGTTGGCGCTATATAAATAATAATAATATTAAAGAGACTTGTTATGTTATTTACCATTTGTATGGTTTATTAACTCCATTGTACAGCGCTGTGGAATATGTTGGTGCTTTATAAATAATAATAATAATAAAGAGACTTGTTATGTTATTTACCATTTGTATGGTTTATTTACTCCATTGTACAGCGCTGTGGAATATGTTGGCGCTTTATAAATAATAATAATAATATTAAAGAGACTAGTTTTGTTATTTACCATTTGTATGGTTTATTTACTCCATTGTACTGCGCTGTGTAATATGTTGGTGCTTTATAAATAATAATAATAATAAAGTGACTTGTTATGTTATTTACCATTTGTATGGTTTATTTCCTCCATTGTACAGCGCTGTGGAATATGTTGGCGCTTTATAAATAATAATAATATTAAAGAGACTTTTTTATGTTAATTACCATTTGTATGGTTTATTTACACCATTGTACAGCGCTGTGGAATATGTTGGCGCTTTATAAAGAATTTAAAAGAGACTTGTTATGTTATGTACCATTTGTATGGTTTATTAACTCCATTGTACAGCGCTGTGGAATATGTTGGTGCTTTATAAATAATAATAATAATAATAAAGAGACTTGTTATGTTATTTACCATTTGTATGGTTTATTTACTCCATTGTACAGCGCTGTGGTATATGTTGCCGCTTTATAAATAATAATAATATTAAAGAGACTTGTTAAGTTATTTAACATTTGTATGGTTTATTTACACCATTGTACAGCGCTATGGAATATGTTGGCGCTTTATAAATAATAATAATATTAAAGAGACTTTTTTATGTTAATTACCATTTGTATGGTTTATTTACACCATTGTACAGCGCTATGGAATATGTTGGCGCTTTATAAATAATAATAATATTAAAGAGACTTTTTATGTTATTTACCATTTGTATGGTTTATTTACTCCATTGTACAGCGCTGTGGATTATGTTGGCGCTTTATAAATAATAATAATAATAATAAAGAGACTTTTTATGTTATTTCCCATTTGTATGGTTTATTTACACCATTGTACAGCGCTGTGGAATATGTTGGCGCTTTATAAATAATAATAATAATATTAAAGAGACTAGTTTTGTTATTTACCATTTGTATGGTTTATTTACTCCATTGTACAGCGCTGTGTAATATGTTGGCGCTATATAAATAATAATAATATTAAAGAGACTTGTTATGTTATTTACCATTTGTATGGTTTATTAACTCCATTGTACAGCGCTGTGGAATATGTTGGTGCTTTATAAATAATAATAATAATAAAGAGACTTGTTATGTTATTTACCATTTGTATGGTTTATTTACTCCATTGTACAGCGCTGTGGAATATGTTGGCGCTTTATAAATAATAATAATAATATTAAAGAGACTAGTTTTGTTATTTACCATTTGTATGGTTTATTTACTCCATTGTACAGCGCTGTGTAATATGTTGGTGCTTTATAAATAATAATAATAATAAAGAGACTTGTTATGTTATTTACCATTTGTATGGTTTATTTCCTCCATTGTACAGCGCTGTGGAATATGTTGGCGCTTTATAACTAATAATAATAATATTAAAGAGACTTGTAATGTTATTTATCATTTGTATGGTTTATTTACTCCATTGTACAGCGCTGTGGAATATGTTGGCGCTTTATAAATAATAATAATAATATTATAGAGACTTGTTATGTTATTTACCATTTGTATGGTTTATTTGCTCCATTGTACAGCGCTGTGTAATATGTTGGCGCTTTATAAATAATAATAATATTAAAGAGACTTGTTTTGTTATGTACATTTGTATGGTTTATTTACTCCATTGTACAGCTCTGTGGAATATGTTGGCGCTTTATAAATAATAATAATAATATTATAGAGAATTGTTATGTTATTTACCATTTGTATGGTTTATTTGCTCCATTGTACAGCGCTGTGTAATATGTTGGTGCTTTATAAATAATAATAATAATAAAGTGACTTGTTATGTTATTTACCATTTGTATGGTTTATTTCCTCCATTGTACAGCGCTGTGGAATATGTTGGCGCTTTATAAATAATAATAATATTAAAGAGACTTTTTTATGTTAATTACCATTTGTATGGTTTATTTACACCATTGTACAGCGCTGTGGAATATGTTGGCGCTTTATAAATAATTTTAAAGAGACTTGTTATGTTATGTACCATTTGTATGGTTTATTAACTCCATTGTACAGCGCTGTGGAATATGTTGGTGCTTTATAAATAATAATAATAATAATAAAGTGACTTGTTATGTTATTTACCATTTGTATGGTTTATTTACTCCATTGTACAGCGCTGTGGTATATGTTGCCGCTTTATAAATAATAATAATATTAAAGAGACTTGTTAAGTTATTTACCATTTGTATGGTTTATTTACACCATTGTACAGCGCTATGGAATATGTTGGCGCTTTATAAATAATAATAATATTAAAGAGACTTTTTTATGTTAATTACCATTTGTATGGTTTATTTACACCATTGTACAGCGCTATGGAATATGTTGGCGCTTTATAAATATTAATAATATTAAAGAGACTTTTTATGTTATTTACCATTTGTATGGTTTATTTACTCCATTGTACAGCGCTGTGGATTATGTTGGCGCTTTATAAATAATAATAATAATAATAAAGAGACTTTTTATGTTATTTCCCATTTGTATGGTTTATTTACACCATTGTATAGCGCTGTGGAGTATGTTGGCGCTTTATAAATAATAATAATAATATTAAAGAGACTAGTTTTGTTATTTACCATTTGTATGGTTTATTTACTCCATTGTACAGCGCTGTGTAATATGTTGGCGCTATATAAATAATAATAATATTAAAGAGACTTGTTATGTTATTTACCATTTGTATGGTTTATTAACTCCATTGTACAGCGCTGTGGAATATGTTGGTGCTTTATAAATAATAATAATAATAAAGAGACTTGTTATGTTATTTACCATTTGTATGGTTTATTTACTCCATTGTACAGCGCTGTGGAATATGTTGGCGCTTTATAAATAATAATAATAATATTAAAGAGACTAGTTTTGTTATTTACCATTTGTATGGTTTATTTACTCCATTGTACAGCGCTGTGTAATATGTTGGTGCTTTATAAATAATAATAATAATAAAGAGACTTGTTATGTTATTTACCATTTGTATGGTTTATTTCCTCCATTGTACAGCGCTGTGGAATATGTTGGCGCTTTATAACTAATAATAATAATATTAAAGAGACTTGTAATGTTATTTATCATTTGTATGGTTTATTTACTCCATTGTACAGCGCTGTGGAATATGTTGGCGCTTTATAAATAATAATAATAATATTATAGAGACTTGTTATGTTATTTACCATTTGTATGGTTTATTTGCTCCATTGTACAGCGCTGTGTAATATGTTGGCGCTTTATAAATAATAATAATATTAAAGAGACTTGTTTTGTTATGTACATTTGTATGGTTTATTTACTCCATTGTACAGCTCTGTGGAATATGTTGGCGCTTTATAAATAATAATAATAATATTATAGAGACTTGTTATGTTATTTACCATTTGTATGGTTTATTTGCTCCATTGTACAGCGCTGTGTAATATGTTGGCGCTTTATAAATAGTAATAATATTAAAGAGACTAGTTTTGTTATTTACCATTTGTATGGTTTATTTACTCCATTGTACAGCGCTGTGTAATATGTTGGCGCTTTATAAATAATAATAATATTAAAGAGACTTGTTATGTTATTTACCATTTGTATGGTTTATTTACTCCATTGTACAGCGCTGTGGAATATGTTGGCGCTTTATAAATAATAATAATATTAAAGAGACTTGTTATGTTATTTACCATTTGTATGGTTTATTTACTCCATTGTACAGCGCTGTGGTATATGTTGGCGCTTTATAAATAATAATAATATTAAAGAGACTTGTTAAGTTATTTACCATTTGTATGGTTTATTTACTCCATTATACAGCGCTGTGGATTATGTTGGCGCTTTATAAATAATAATAATAATAATAAAGAGACTTGTTATGTTATTTCCCATTTGTATGGTTTATTTACACCATTGTACAGCGCTGTGGAATATGTTGGCGCTTTATAAATAATAATAATAATATTAAAGAGACTAGTTTTGTTATTTACCATTTGTATGGTTTATTTACTCCATTGTACAGCGCTGTGGAATATGTTGGCGCTTTATAAATAATAATAATATTAAAGAGACTTGTTATGTTATTTACCATTTGTATGGTTTATTTACTCCATTGTACAGCGCTGTGGAATATGTTGGCGCTTTATAAATAATAATAATATTAAAGAGACTTGTTATGTTATTTAACATTTGTATGGTTTATTTACTCCATTGTACAGCGCTGTGGTATATGTTGGCGCTTTATAAATAATAATAATATTAAAGAGACTTGTTATGTTGTGTACCATTTGTATGGTTTATTTACCCCATTGTACAGCGCTGTGGAATATGTTGGCGCTTTATAAATAATAATAATGTTAAAGAGACTTTTTTATGTTAATTACCATTTGTATGGTTTATTTACACCATTGTACAGCGCTGTGGAATATGTTGGCGCTTTATAAATAATAATAATTTTAAAGAGACTTGTTATGTTATGTACCATTTGTATGGTTTATTTACTCCGTTGTACAGCGCTGTGGAATATGTTGGTGCTTTAAAAATAATAATAATAATAAAGAGACTTATTATGTTATTTACCATTTGTATGGTTTATTTACTCCATTGTACAGCGCTGTGGTATATGTTGCCGCTTTATAAATAATAATAATATTAAAGAGACTTGTTAAGTTATTTACCATTTGTATGGTTTATTTACACAATTGTACAGCGCTATGGAATATGTTGGCGCTTTATAAATAATAATAATATTAAAGAGACTTTTTTATGTTAATTACCATTTGTATGGTTTATTTACACCATTGTACAGCGCTATGGAATATGTTGGCGCTTTATAAATAATAATAATATTAAAGAGACTTTTTATGTTATTTACCATTTGTATGATTTATTTACTCCATTGTACAGCGCTGTGGATTATGTTGGCGCTTTATAAATAATAATAATAATAATAAAGAGACTTGTTATGTTATTTCCCATTTGTATGGTTTATTTACACCATTGTACAGCGCTGTGGTATATGTTGGCGCTTTATAAATAATAATAATAATATTAAAGAGACTAGTTTTGTTATTTACCATTTGTATGGTTTATTTACTCCATTGTACAGCGCTGTGGAATATGTTGGCGCTTTATAAATAATAATAATATTAAAGAGACTTGTTATGTTATTTACCATTTGTATGGTTTATTTACTCCATTGTACAGCGCTGTGGAATATGTTGGCGCTTTATAAATAATAATAATAATAAAGAGACTTGTTATGTTATTTACCATTTGTATGGTTTATTTACTCCATTGTACAGCGCTGTGGAATATGTTGGTGCTTTATAAATAGTAATAATAATATTAAAGAGACTTGTTATGTTATTTACCATTTGTATGGTTTATTTACGCCATTGTACAGCGCTGTGGAATATGTTGGCGCTTTATAAATAATAATAATATTAAAGAGACTTGTTATGTTATTTACCATTTGTATGGTTTATTTACGCCATTGTACAGCGCTGTGGAATATGTTGGCGCTTTATAAATAATAATAATAATATTATAGAGACTTGTTATGTTATTTACCATTTGTATGGTTTATTTGCTCCATTGTACAGCGCTGTGTAATATGTTGGCGCTTTATAAATAATAATAATATTAAAGAGACTAGTTTTGTTATTTACCATTTGTATGGTTTATTTACTCCATTGTACAGCGCTGTGTAATATGTTGGCGCTTTATAAATAATAACAATATTAAAGAGACTTGTTATGTTATTTACCATTTGTATGGTTTATTTACTCCATTGTACAGCGCTGTGGAATATGTTGGTGCTTTATAAATAGTAATAATAATATTAAAGAGACTTGTTATGTTATTTACCATTTGTATGGTTTATTTACGCCATTGTACAGCGTTGTGGAATATGTTGGCGCTTTATAAATAATAATAATATTAAAGAGACTTGTTATGTTATGTACCATTTGTATGGTTTATTTACTCCATTGTACAGCACTGTGGAATATGTTGGCGCTTTATAAATAATAATAATATTAAAGAGACTTGTTATGTTATTTACCATTTGTATGGTTTATTTACTCCATTGTACAGCGCTGTGGAATATGCTGGCGCTTTATAAATAATAATAATAATATTAAAGAGACTAGTTATGTTATTTCCCATTTGTATTGTTTATTTAATCCATTGTACAGCGCTGTGGAATATGCTGGCGCTTTATAAATAATAATAATATTAAAGAGACTTGTTATGTTATTTACCATTTGTATGGTTTATTTACTCCATTGTTCAGCGCTGTGGAATATGTTGGTGCTTTATAAATAATAATAATATTATTAAAGAGACTTGTTATGTTATTTACCATTTGTATGGTTTATTTACCCCATTGTACAGCGCTGTGGAATATGTTGGTGCTTTATAAATAATAATAATAATATTAAAGAGACTAGTTTTGTTATTTACCATTTGTATGATTTATTTACTCCATTGTACAGCGCTGTGGAATATGTTGGCGCTTTATAAATAATAATAATAATATTAAAGAGACTTGTTATGTTATGTACCATTTGTATGGTTTATTTACTCCATTGTACAGCGCTGTGGAATATGTTGGCGCTTTATAAATAGTAATAATATTAAAGAGACTTGTTGTTATTTACCATTTGTTTGGTTTATTTACACCATTGTACAGCGCTGTGGAATATGTTGGCGCTTTATAAATAATAATGATATTAAAGAGACTTGTTATGTTATTTACCATTTGTATGATTTATTTACTCCATTGTACAGCGCTATGGAATATGTTGGCGCTTTATAAATAATAATAATAATATTAAAGAGACTTGTTATGTTATGTACCATTTGTATGATTTATTTACTCCATTGTACAGCGCTATGGAATATGTTGGCGCTTTATAAATAATAATAATAATATTAAAGAGACTTGTTATGTTATGTACCATTTGTATGATTTATTTACTCCATTGTACAGCGCTGTGTAATATGTTGGCGCTTTATAAATAATAATAATAATATTAAAGAGACTTGTTATGTTATTTACCATTTGTATGGTTTATTTACTCCATTGTACAGCGCTGTGGAATATGTTGGCATTTTATAAATAATAATAATATTAAAGAGACTTGTTATGTTATTTACCATTTGTATGGTTTATTTACTCCATTGTACAGCGCTGTGGAATATGTTGGTGCTTTATAAATAGTAATAATAATATTAAAGAGACTTGTTAAGTTATTTACCATTTGTATGGTTTATTTACACCATTGTACAGCGCTGTGGAATATGTTGGCGCTTTATAAATAATAATAATAATATTAAAGAGACTAGTTTTGTTATTAACCATTTGTATGGTTTATTTACTCCATTGTACAGCTCTGTGGAATATGTTGGCGCTTTATAAATAATAATAATAATATTATAGAGACTTGTTATGTTATTTACCATTTGCATGGTTTATGTACTCCATTGTACAGCTCTGTGTAATATATTGGCGCTTTATAAATAATAATAATAATATTATAGAGACTTGTTATGTTATTTACCATTTGTATTGTTTATTTACTCCATTGTACAGCGCTGTGGTATATGTTGGCGCTTTATAAATAATAGTAATAATATTATAGAGACTTGTTATGTTATTTACCATGTGTATGGTTTATTTACTCCATTGTACAGCGCTGTGTAATATGTTGGCGCTTTATAAATAATAATAATAATATTATAGAGACTTGTTATGTTATTTACCATTTGCATGGTTTATGTACTCCATTGTACAGCTCTGTGTAATATATTGGCGCTTTATAAATAATAATAATAATATTATAGAGACTTGTTATGTTATTTACCATTTGTATTGTTTATTTACTCCATTGTACAGCGCTGTGGTATATGTTGGCGCTTTATAAATAATAGTAATAATATTATAGAGACTTGTTATGTTATTTACCATTTGTATGGTTTATTTACTCCATTGTACAGCGCTGTGTAATATGTTGGCGCTTTATAAATAATAATAATAATATTATAGAGACTTGTTATGTTATTTACCATTTGTATTGTTTATTTACTCCATTGTACAGCGCTGTGTAATATGTTGGCGCTTTATAAATAATAATAATATTAAGGAGACTAGTTTTGTTATTTAGACTTTTGTATGGTTTATTTACTCCATTGTACAGCGCTGTGTAATATGTTGGCGCTTTATAAATAATAATAATATTAAAGAGACTTGTTATGTTATTTACCATTTGTATGGTTTATTTACTCCATTGTACAGCGCTGTGGAATATGTTGGTGCTTTATAAATAGTAATAATAATATTAACCCCTTAACGACAGATGACGTGCCAGGCACGTCACGGCAAATCGAGGACTTGCCGACAGCTGACGTGCCTGGCACGTCATGCACTAAACTGAGTAAAGAAAGCAACCAGCGGTCGCTTTCTTTACTCTAACGGTGTTGCTACAATGCCTCTAGGTAGAGGCATTGTGCAACACCCCCCAAAAGTGCAGGGGCGCGCTACGATCACTCCACGGAGTGATCGTAGCAGCCATTTAAAAATGGCTGCGCCGGCTGCACACATGTGCTTAGAAAGCGAACGATCGTTCGCTTTCTAAGCATCTCCGGTGTTGTTAAAGTGCCTCGCCAGCGAGGCACTTAACAACACCGTTCTGCTCCCCAGAGCCGATGGTGGTCGCTCTCCTGAGCGACCCCATCGGCTCAGTAGAAGGGAACGCTGCCTGTACAGGCAGCGCTTCCCTTCTAATGGCAAGAGCATCGGAAGTGAAAGTATTTCACTTCCGATGCTCTAGGGGGAGCCAATCGATGCCGGCACAGCAGATCTATGTGATCTGTGTGCAGGCATGTATGGTAAGTGCTCTGATGAGCACTTATCATACTGTCAAAGGCAATATTAGCAAATATTGCCTTTGACAAGTATTGATCTGCCTCCCTCACCTTACTAGTTATAGTAAGGGAGAGAGACAGATCAGATAAAGTAAAAAAATAAAATAAAATAATAAAACAAATATTTAATAAAATTTTAAACACCAAGGGCTTTTATAAAAGCCATTTAACCCCTTCCCTGCCATTGATCGCTGTGTACGCAGTGATCATACACAGCAGCACATTTTTTGCTGTCTGTGCATTTTTTAGGGGTTAATTTTTTTTACTGTAATTCATTACAGTATAAAAAAAAGCTCTTTTAAGAGAGATTAACCCCTTTCTTGCTGTAGATCACTGCCTAAGCAGAGATCTGACGCAAATGCAGCAATCTTGCTGCAGAAGCATTTTTAATTTTTTAAAACTTTTTTATTACACCCGTCACGTGTTAACGTTTAACGTAATTTTTTTTTTAAATAAGAGCTATTAACCCCTTCCTTGCCGTATATCACTTCCTAAGCAGCACATATGGTCACTGCCTAAGCAGTGCATATGGTCACTGCCTAAGCAGCGCATATGGAGCAATCTAGTCGCAGAAGGATTTTTTTTTTGCTATCAGCATTTTTTTTGTCAGACTCGCTAGGGGTTAATTATACCCACTAGGGGATTACGTGTATTCCTTTTGAAGCTGTCTGAACACGTGTATAGCGATCAGTAACAGCCGATCAGTGGCAAAGGTGGTTTGGTGATTTCTCAGATGAGCATCACCATTCGTCTGGTTCGATCAATATTGGTAAATATTGTTCTGACCCATATGGATCTGCCTCCCTCTCCTCACTTGAGTTTTAGTGAGGGAAAGAGACAGATCTGTATAACATAATTTTTTAATTGTAATAAATTAAATAAAATGTTAAAAAAATTGTGAGTCCCAAGGGCTTTTATAAAAGCCATACCCTTTGTATAGTGTAGTGTATTAACCCCTTCCCTGCCACTGATCACTGCACAGCAGAATTTTTTTTCTTGTCTGTGCATTTTTAGGGGTTAATTTTTTTGTACAGTACTACAAAGGCTCTTATAAGAGCTATTAACCCCTTCCTTGCTCTACATGTTCAAATTCCAAGTTTGAAAATCAAAAAGCGCACCTCTCAAATGTAGCCTTTCAACACCCAACAAAGCTGACAAAGCTATGCATGGGTGGTATCCCTGTGCTCGGGAGATGTTGCTGAACATATATTGTGGTATTGTTTGTCAGTGACACATACCGAAATATGTGAATTTGTGTCTAAAGTACAATGTATGTGGGAAAAAATACACAATAAAATGACTACCACAAACTTTGACAAAGGCTGGTGGTAGAATTGGTGCATGGAAAGTGTTAAAATAACACCATTTAAAATAGCCTAGGGTGTCTACTTTTACAAAATATATACTTTTTGGGGTAAAATACACTGTCCTACTTTAAAAAAAAGTCCCAAATGAAAGATGGGCTCAGGCTGGCTACACGTCAATATTCCAAGTTGAAAATGCGCACCTTCACAATGTGGCCCTTTTAGCCCCCAAACAACCCAACAAACCTATGCATGGGTGGTATCCCTGTACTCAAGAGATGTTGCTGAACACTTATTGGGGTGTTATTTGGCAGTGACACATACCAAAATCTGTAAATTCATGTCTGAAGTACAAGGTTTGTGAAAAAAAAACACAAAAAAATGACTACCACAAACTTTGACAAAGGCTGGTGGTAGAATTAGTGCATGGAAAGTGTAAAAATACCACCATTTGAGATAGCCTAGGGTGTCTACTTTAAAAAAATATATGGGTTGATGTGGTAAAATACACTGGCTGGTTTCAAATATGTCCCAAATGGGACATGGGTGCAGGCTGTCTGCATGTCAAAATTTCAAATTGGAAAACCAAAAACTTCACCTCCCAAATTTGGCCTTTTACCCCCCAAACAATCCAACAAACCTATGCATGGGGGGTATCCCTGTACTCAAGAGATGTTTCTGAACACTTATTGGGGTGTTATTTGGCAGTGACACATACCAAAATCTGTAAATTTATGTCTGAAGTACAAGGTTTGTGAAAAAAAAACACAAAAAAATTACTACCACAAACTTTGACAAAGGCTGGTGGTAGAAATAGTGCATGGAAAGTGTTAAAATACCACCATTTGAGATAGCCTAGGGTGTCTACTTTTAAAAAATATATGGGTTGATGGGGTAAAATACACTGGCTGGTTTCAAATATGTCCCAAATGGGACATGGGTGCAGGCTGTCTGCATGTAAAAATTTCAAGTTGGAAAACAAAAAACTGCACCTCACAAATTTGGCATTTTAGCCCCCAAACAACCCAACAAACCTATGCATGGGTGGTATCCCTGTACTCAGGAGAAATAGTAGAATCTATTTAGCATGTTTTTTCGTTCGCTATTGTCGATGAGGAGAAGTTGTTTCAAATAAAAACAAAGAAATTTGTGTATTTTTTTTTTTTTTACCATATTTTATTATTTTTTTTTAATAATATGATAAGATATGATCAAAAATATGGCATCCATAGAAAGCCCTTTTTGTCCCGATAAAAACAATATATAATATGTGTGGGTACAGCAAATGACGAAGAAGAAAATTACTGCTAAACACAAACAGCACAGAAATGTTAAAATAGCCATTGTCCAGAAAGGACAAAAATGTTTCAAAGGCTCTGTCCTTAAGGGGTTAAAGAGACTTGTAATGTTATTTACCATTTGTATGGTTTATTTACTCCATTGTACAGCGCTGTGGTATATGTTGTCGCTTTATAAATAATAATAATAATATTAAAGAGACTTGTTATGTTATTTACCATTTGTATGGTTTATTTACTCCATTGTACAGCGCTGTGGATTATGTTGGCACTTTATAAATAATAATAATATTAAAGAGACTTGTTAAGTTATTTACCATTTGTATGGTTTATTTACACCATTGTACAGCGCTGTGGAATATGTTGGCGCTTTATAAATAATAATAATAATATTAAAGAGACTAGTTTTGTTATTTACCATTTGTATGGTTTATTTACTCCATTGTACAGCGCTGTGGAATATGTTGGCGCTATATAAATAATAATATTAAAGATACTTGTTATGTTATTTACCATTTGTATGGTTTATTTACAGCATTGTACAGCGTTGTGGAATATGTTGGTGCTTTATAAATAATAATAATAATAATATTAAAGAGACTTTTTATGTTATTTACCATTTGTATGGTTTATTTACTCCATTGTACAGCGCTGTGGAATATGTTGGCGCTTTATAAATAATAATAATAATATTAAAGAGACTAGTTTTGTTATTTACCATTTGTATGGTTTATTTATTCCATTGTACAGCGCTGTGTAATATGTTGGGCTTTATAAATAATAATAATATTAAAGAGCCTTGTTATGTTATTTACCATTTGTATGGTTTATTTACTCCATTGTACAGCGCTGTGGATTATGTTGGCGCTATATAAATAATAATATTAAAGATACTTGTTATGTTATTTACCATTTGTATGGTTTATTTACAGCATTGTACAGCGTTGTGGAATATGTTGGTGCTTTATAAATAATAATAATAATAATATTAAAGAGACTTTTTATGTTATTTACCATTTGTATGGTTTATTTACTCCATTGTACAGCGCTGTGGAATATGTTGGCGCTTTATAAATAATAATAATAATATTAAAGAGACTAGTTTTGTTATTTACCATTTGTATGGTTTATTTACTCCATTGTACAGCGCTGTGTAATATGTTGGGCTTTATAAATAATAATAATATTAAAGAGCCTTGTTATGTTATTTACCATTTGTATGGTTTATTTACTCCATTGTACAGCGCTGTGGATTATGTTGGGCTTTATAAATAATAATAATATTAAAGAGACTTGTTATGTTATTTACCATTTGTATGGTTTATTTACTCCATTGTACAGCGCTGTGGAATATGTTGGCGCTTTATAAATAATAATAATAATATTAAAGAGACTTGTTATGTTATTTTCCATTTGTATGGTTTATTTACACCATTGTACAGCGCTGTGAAATATGCTGGCGCTTTATAAATAATAATAATAATATTAAAGAGACTTGTTATGTTATTTACCATTTGTATGGTTTATTTACTCCATTGTACAGCGCTGTGGAATATGTTGGCGCTTTATAAATAATAATAATAATATTAAAGAGACTAGTTTTGTTATTTACCATTTGTATGGTTTATTTACTCCATTGTACAGCGCTGTGTAATATGTTGGCGCTATATAAATAATAATAATATTAAAGAGACTTGTTATGTTATTTACTATTTGTATGGTTTATTTACTCCATTGTACAGCGCTGTGGAATATGTTGGTGCTTTATAAATAATAATAATAATAAAGAGACTTGTTATGTTATTTACCATTTGTATGGTTTATTTACTCCATTGTACAGCGCTGTGGAATATGTTGGCGCTTTATAAATAATAATAATTTTAAAGAGACTTGTTATGTTATGTACATTTGTATGGTTTATTTACTCCATTGTACAGCTCTGTGGAATATGTTGGCGCTTTATAAATAATAATAATAATATTATAGAGACTTGTTATGTTATTTACCATTTGTATGGTTTATTTACTCCATTGTACAGCGCTGTGTAATATGTTGGCGCTATATAAATAATAATAATATTAAAGAGCCTTGTTATGTTATTTACCATTTGTATGGTTTATTTACTCCATTGTACAGCGCTGTGGAATATGTTGGTGCTTTATAAATAATAATAATAATAAAGAGACTTGTTATGTTATTTACCATTTGTATGGTTTATTTACTCCATTGTACAGCGCTGTGGAATATATTGGCGCTTTATAAATAATAATAATAAAATTAAATAGACTTTTTATGTTATTTACGATTTGTATGGTTTATTTACTCCATTGTACAGCGCTGTTGATTATTTTGGGCTTTATAAATAATAATAATATTAAAGAGACTTGTTATGTTATTTACCATTTGTATGGTTTATTTACTCGATTGTACAGCGCTGTGGAATATGCTGGTGCTTTATAAATAATAATAATAATATTAAAGAGACTTGTTATGTTATTTCCCATTTGTATGGTTTATTTACTCCATTGTACAGCGCTGTGGAATATGTTGGCGCTATATAAATAATAATATTAACGAGACTTGTTATGTTATTTACCATTTGTATGGTTTATTTACAGCATTGTACAGCGCTGTGGAATATGTTGGTGCTTTATAAATAATAATAATAATATTAAAGAGCCTTGTTATGTTATTTACCATTTGTATGGTTAATTTACTCTATTGTACAGCGCTGTGGAATATGTTGGTGCTTTATAAATAATAATAATAATAAAGAGACTTGTTATGTTATTTACCATTTGTATGGTTTATTTACTCCATTGTACAGCGCTGTGGAATATGTTGGTGCTTTATAAATAATAATAATAATAAAGAGACTTGATATGTTATTTACCATTTGTATGGTTTATTTACTCCATTGTACAGCGCTGTGGAATATGTTGGCGCTTTATAAATAATAATAATATTAAAGAGACTTGTTATGTTATTTACCATTTGTATGGTTTATTTACTCCATTGTACAGCGCTGTGTAATATGTTGGCGCTATATAAATAATAATAATATTAAAGAGCCTTGTTATGTTATTTACCATTTGTATGGTTTATTTACTCCATTGTACAGCGCTGTGGAATATGTTGGCGCTTTATAAATAATAATAATATTAAAGAGACTTGTTATGTTATTTACCATTTGTATGGTTTATTTACTCCATTGTACAGCGCTGTGGAATATGTTGGTGCTTTATAAATAGTAATAATAATATTAAATTGACTTGTTATGTTATTTACTATTTGTATGGTTTATTTACTCCATTGTACAGCGCTGTGGAATATGTTGGCGCTTTATAAATAATAATAATAATATTATAGAGACTTGTTATGTTATTTACCATTTGTATTGTTTATTTACTCCATTGTACAGCGCTGTGTAATATGTTGGCGCTTTATAAATAATAATAATAATATTAAAGAGACTAGTTTTGTTATTTACCATTTGTATGATTTATTTACTCCATTGTACAGCGCTGTGTAATATGTTGGCGCTATATAAATAATAATAATATTAAAGAGACTTGTTATGTTATTTACCATTTGTATGGTTTATTTACTCCATTGTACAGCGCTGTGGAATATGTTGGTGCTTTATAAATAATAATAATAATAAAGAGACTTGTTATGTTATTTACCATTTGTATGGTTTATTTACTCCATTGTACAGCGCTGTGTAATATGTTGGCGCTTTATAAATAATAATAATAATATTAAAGAGACTAGTTTTGTTATTTACCATTTGTATGGTTTATTTACTCCATTGTACAGCGCTGTGTAATATGTTGGCGCTATATAAATAATAATAATATTAAAGAGACTTGTTATGTTATTTACCATTTGTATGGTTTATTTACTCCATTGTACAGCGCTGTGGAATATGTTGGCGCTTTATAAATAATAATAATAATATTAAAGAGACTAGTTTTGTTATTTACCATTTGTATGGTTTATTTACTCCATTGTACAGCGCTGTGTAATATGTTGGCGCTATGTAAATAATAATAATATTAAAGAGACTTGTTATGTTATTTACCATTTGTATGGTTTATTTACTCCATTGTACAGCGCTGTGGAATATGTTGGTGCTTTATAAATAATAATAATAATAAAGAGACTTGTTATGTTATTTACCATTTGTATGGTTTATTTACTCCATTGTACAGCGCTGTGGAATATGTTGGCGCTTTATAAATAATAATAATTTTAAAGAGACTTGTTATGTTATGTACATTTGTATGGTTTATTTACTCCATTGTACAGCTCTGTGGAATATGTTGGCGCTTTATAAATAATAATAATAATATTATAGAGACTTGTTATGTTATTTACCATTTGTATGGTTTATTTGATCCATTGTACAGCGCTGTGTAATATGTTGGCGCTTTATAAATAATAATAATATTAAAGAGACTTGTTATGTTATTTACCATTTGTATGGTTTATTTACTCCATTGTACATCGCTGTGTAATATGTTGGCGCTTTATAAATAATAATAATAATATTTTAGAGACTTGTTATGTTATTTACCATTTGTATGGTTTATTTTATCCATTGTACAGCGCTGTGTAATATGTTGGCGCTTTATAAATAATAATAATATTAAAGAGACTAGTTTTGTTATTTACCATTTGTATGGTTTATTTACTCCATTGTACATCGCTGTGTAATATGTTGGCGCTTTATAAATAATAATAATATTAAAGAGACTTGTTATGTTATTTCCCATTTGTATGGTTTATTTACTCCATTGTACAGCGCTGTGGAATATGTTGGCGCTTTATAAATAATAATAATAATATTAAAGAGACTTGTTATGTTATTTCCCATTTGTATGGTTTATTTACTCCATTGTACAGCGCTGTGGATTATGTTGGCGCTTTATAAATAATAATAATAATATTATAGAGACTAGTTTTGTTATTTACCATTTGTATGGTTTATTTACTCCATTGTACAGCGCTGTGTAATATGTTGGCGCTTTATAAATAATAATAATATTAAAGAGACTTGTTATGTTATTTACCATTTGTATGGTTTATTTACTCCATTGTACAGCGCTGTGTAATATGTTGGCGCTATATAAATAATAATAATATTAAAGAGATTTGTTATGTTATTTACCATTTGTATGGTTTATTTACTCCATTGTACAGCGCTGTGGAATATGTTGGTGCTTTATAAATAATAATAATAATAAAGAGACTTGTTATGTTATTTACCATTTGTATGGTTTATTTACACCATTGTACAGCTCTATGGAATATGTTGGCGCTTTATAAATAATAATAATATTAAAGAGACTTTTTATGTTATTTACCATTTGTATGGTTTATTTACTCCATTGTACAGCGCTGTGGAATATGTTGGCGCTTTATAAATAATAATAATTTTAAAGAGACTTGTTATTTTATGTACATTTGTATGGTTTATTTACTCCATTGTACAGCTCTGTGGAATATGTTGGCGCTTTATAAATAATAATAATAATAATAAAGAGACTTGTTATGTTATTTCCCATTTGTATGGATTATTTACACCATTGTACAGCGCTGTGGAATATGTTGGCGCTTTATAAATAATAATAATAATATTAAAGAGACTAGTTTTGTTATTTACCATTTGTATGGTTTATTTACTCCATTGTACAGCGCTGTGGAATATGTTGGCGCTTTATAAATAATAATAATTTTAAAGAGACTTGTTATGTTATGTACATTTGTATGGTTTATTTACTCCATTGTACAGCTCTGTGGAATATGTTGGCGCTTTATAAATAATAATAATAATATTAAAGAGACTTGTTATGTTATTTCCCATTTGTATGGTTTATTTACTCCATTGTACAGCGCTGTGGAATATGTTGGCGCTATATAAATAATAATATTAACGAGACTTGTTATGTTATTTACCATTTGTATGGTTTATTTACAGCATTGTACAGCGCTGTGGAATATGTTGGTGCTTTATAAATAATAATAATAATATTAAAGAGCCTTGTTATGTTATTTACCATTTGTATGGTTAATTTACTCTATTGTACAGCGCTGTGGAATATGTTGGTGCTTTATAAATAATAATAATAATAAAGAGACTTGTTATGTTATTTACCATTTGTATGGTTTATTTACTCCATTGTACAGCGCTGTGGAATATGTTGGTGCTTTATAAATAATAATAATAATAAAGAGACTTGATATGTTATTTACCATTTGTATGGTTTATTTACTCCATTGTACAGCGCTGTGGAATATGTTGGCGCTTTATAAATAATAATAATATTAAAGAGACTTGTTATGTTATTTACCATTTGTATGGTTTATTTACTCCATTGTACAGCGCTGTGTAATATGTTGGCGCTATATAAATAATAATAATATTAAAGAGCCTTGTTATGTTATTTACCATTTGTATGGTTTATTTACTCCATTGTACAGCGCTGTGGAATATGTTGGCGCTTTATAAATAATAATAATATTAAAGAGACTTGTTATGTTATTTACCATTTGTATGGTTTATTTACTCCATTGTACAGCGCTGTGGAATATGTTGGTGCTTTATAAATAGTAATAATAATATTAAATTGACTTGTTATGTTATTTACTATTTGTATGGTTTATTTACTCCATTGTACAGCGCTGTGGAATATGTTGGCGCTTTATAAATAATAATAATAATATTATAGAGACTTGTTATGTTATTTACCATTTGTATTGTTTATTTACTCCATTGTACAGCGCTGTGTAATATGTTGGCGCTTTATAAATAATAATAATAATATTAAAGAGACTAGTTTTGTTATTTACCATTTGTATGGTTTATTTACTCCATTGTACAGCGCTGTGTAATATGTTGGCGCTATATAAATAATAATAATATTAAAGAGACTTGTTATGTTATTTACCATTTGTATGGTTTATTTACTCCATTGTACAGCGCTGTGGAATATGTTGGTGCTTTATAAATAATAATAATAATAAAGAGACTTGTTATGTTATTTACCATTTGTATGGTTTATTTACTCCATTGTACAGCGCTGTGTAATATGTTGGCGCTTTATAAATAATAATAATAATATTAAAGAGACTAGTTTTGTTATTTACCATTTGTATGGTTTATTTACTCCATTGTACAGCGCTGTGTAATATGTTGGCGCTATATAAATAATAATAATATTAAAGAGACTTGTTATGTTATTTACCATTTGTATGGTTTATTTACTCCATTGTACAGCGCTGTGGAATATGTTGGCGCTTTATAAATAATAATAATAATATTAAAGAGACTAGTTTTGTTATTTACCATTTGTATGGTTTATTTACTCCATTGTACAGCGCTGTGTAATATGTTGGCGCTATGTAAATAATAATAATATTAAAGAGACTTGTTATGTTATTTACCATTTGTATGGTTTATTTACTCCATTGTACAGCGCTGTGGAATATGTTGGTGCTTTATAAATAATAATAATAATAAAGAGACTTGTTATGTTATTTACCATTTGTATGGTTTATTTACTCCATTGTACAGCGCTGTGGAATATGTTGGCGCTTTATAAATAATAATAATTTTAAAGAGACTTGTTATGTTATGTACATTTGTATGGTTTATTTACTCCATTGTACAGCTCTGTGGAATATGTTGGCGCTTTATAAATAATAATAATAATATTATAGAGACTTGTTATGTTATTTACCATTTGTATGGTTTATTTGATCCATTGTACAGCGCTGTGTAATATGTTGGCGCTTTATAAATAATAATAATATTAAAGAGACTTGTTATGTTATTTACCATTTGTATGGTTTATTTACTCCATTGTACATCGCTGTGTAATATGTTGGCGCTTTATAAATAATAATAATAATATTTTAGAGACTTGTTATGTTATTTACCATTTGTATGGTTTATTTTATCCATTGTACAGCGCTGTGTAATATGTTGGCGCTTTATAAATAATAATAATATTAAAGAGACTAGTTTTGTTATTTACCATTTGTATGGTTTATTTACTCCATTGTACATCGCTGTGTAATATGTTGGCGCTTTATAAATAATAATAATATTAAAGAGACTTGTTATGTTATTTACCATTTGTATGGTTTATTTACTCCATTGTACAGCGCTGTGGAATATGTTGGCGCTTTATAAATAATAATAATAATATTAAAGAGACTTGTTATGTTATTTCCCATTTGTATGGTTTATTTACTCCATTGTACAGCGCTGTGGATTATGTTGGCGCTTTATAAATAATAATAATAATATTATAGAGACTAGTTTTGTTATTTACCATTTGTATGGTTTATTTACTCCATTGTACTGCGCTGTGTAATATGTTGGCGCTTTATAAATAATAATAATATTAAAGAGACTTGTTATGTTATTTACCATTTGTATGGTTTATTTACTCCATTGTACAGCGCTGTGTAATATGTTGGCGCTATATAAATAATAATAATATTAAAGAGATTTGTTATGTTATTTACCATTTGTATGGTTTATTTACTCCATTGTACAGCGCTGTGGAATATGTTGGTGCTTTATAAATAATAATAATAATAAAGAGACTTGTTATGTTACTTACCATTTGTATGGTTTATTTACACCATTGTACAGCTCTATGGAGTATGTTGGCGCTTTATAAATAATAATAATATTAAAGAGACTTTTTATGTTATTTACCATTTGTATGGTTTATTTACTCCATTGTACAGCGCTGTGGAATATGTTGGCGCTTTATAAATAATAATAATTTTAAAGAGACTTGTTATTTTATGTACATTTGTATGGTTTATTTACTCCATTGTACAGCTCTGTGGAATATGTTGGCGCTTTATAAATAATAATAATAATAATAAAGAGACTTGTTATGTTATTTCCCATTTGTATGGATTATTTACACCATTGTACAGCGCTGTGGAATATGTTGGCGCTTTATAAATAATAATAATAATATTAAAGAGACTAGTTTTGTTATTTACCATTTGTATGGTTTATTTACTCCATTGTACAGCGCTGTGGAATATGTTGGCGCTTTATAAATAATAATAATTTTAAAGAGACTTGTTATGTTATGTACATTTGTATGGTTTATTTACTCCATTGTACAGCTCTGTGGAATATGTTGGCGCTTTATAAATAATAATAATAATATTAAAGAGACTTGTTATGTTATTTCCCATTTGTATGGTTTATTTACTCCATTGTACAGCGCTGTGGAATATGTTGGCGCTATATAAATAATAATATTAACGAGACTTGTTATGTTATTTACCATTTGTATGGTTTATTTACAGCATTGTACAGCGCCGTGGAATATGTTGGTGCTTTATAAATAATAATAATAATATTAAAGAGCCTTGTTATGTTATTTACCATTTGTATGGTTAATTTACTCTATTGTACAGCGCTGTGGAATATGTTGGTGCTTTATAAATAATAATAATAATAAAGAGACTTGTTATGTTATTTACCATTTGTATGGTTTATTTACTCCATTGTACAGCGCTGTGGAATATGTTGGTGCTTTATAAATAATAATAATAATAAAGAGACTTGATATGTTATTTACCATTTGTATGGTTTATTTACTCCATTGTACAGCGCTGTGGAATATGTTGGCGCTTTATAAATAATAATAATATTAAAGAGACTTGTTATGTTATTTACCATTTGTATGGTTTATTTACTCCATTGTACAGCGCTGTGTAATATGTTGGCGCTATATAAATAATAATAATATTAAAGAGCCTTGTTATGTTATTTACCATTTGTATGGTTTATTTACTCCATTGTACAGCGCTGTGGAATATGTTGGCGCTTTATAAATAATAATAATATTAAAGAGACTTGTTATGTTATTTACCATTTGTATGGTTTATTTACTCCATTGTACAGCGCTGTGGAATATGTTGGTGCTTTATAAATAGTAATAATAATATTAAATTGACTTGTTATGTTATTTACTATTTGTATGGTTTATTTACTCCATTGTACAGCGCTGTGGAATATGTTGGCGCTTTATAAATAATAATAATAATATTATAGAGACTTGTTATGTTATTTACCATTTGTATTGTTTATTTACTCCATTGTACAGCGCTGTGTAATATGTTGGCGCTTTATAAATAATAATAATAATATTAAAGAGACTAGTTTTGTTATTTACCATTTGTATGGTTTATTTACTCCATTGTACAGCGCTGTGTAATATGTTGGCGCTATATAAATAATAATAATATTAAAGAGACTTGTTATGTTATTTACCATTTGTATGGTTTATTTACTCCATTGTACAGCGCTGTGGAATATGTTGGTGCTTTATAAATAATAATAATAATAAAGAGACTTGTTATGTTATTTACCATTTGTATGGTTTATTTACTCCATTGTACAGCGCTGTGTAATATGTTGGCGCTTTATAAATAATAATAATAATATTAAAGAGACTAGTTTTGTTATTTACCATTTGTATGGTTTATTTACTCCATTGTACAGCGCTGTGTAATATGTTGGCGCTATATAAATAATAATAATATTAAAGAGACTTGTTATGTTATTTACCATTTGTATGGTTTATTTACTCCATTGTACAGCGCTGTGGAATATGTTTACGCTTTATAAATAATAATAATAATATTAAAGAGACTAGTTTTGTTATTTACCATTTGTATGGTTTATTTACTCCATTGTACAGCGCTGTGTAATATGTTGGCGCTATGTAAATAATAATAATATTAAAGAGACTTGTTATGTTATTTACCATTTGTATGGTTTATTTACTCCATTGTACAGCGCTGTGGAATATGTTGGTGCTTTATAAATAATAATAATAATAAAGAGACTTGTTATGTTATTTACCATTTGTATGGTTTATTTACTCCATTGTACAGCGCTGTGGAATATGTTGGCGCTTTATAAATAATAATAATTTTAAAGAGACTTGTTATGTTATGTACATTTGTATGGTTTATTTACTCCATTGTACAGCTCTGTGGAATATGTTGGCGCTTTATAAATAATAATAATAATATTATAGAGACTTGTTATGTTATTTACCATTTGTATGGTTTATTTGATCCATTGTACAGCGCTGTGTAATATGTTGGCGCTTTATAAATAATAATAATATTAAAGAGACTTGTTATGTTATTTACCATTTGTATGGTTTATTTACTCCATTGTACATCGCTGTGTAATATGTTGGCGCTTTATAAATAATAATAATAATATTTTAGAGACTTGTTATGTTATTTACCATTTGTATGGTTTATTTTATCCATTGTACAGCGCTGTGTAATATGTTGGCGCTTTATAAATAATAATAATATTAAAGAGACTAGTTTTGTTATTTACCATTTGTATGGTTTATTTACTCCATTGTACATCGCTGTGTAATATGTTGGCGCTTTATAAATAATAATAATATTAAAGAGACTTGTTATGTTATTTCCCATTTGTATGGTTTATTTACTCCATTGTACAGCGCTGTGGAATATGTTGGCGCTTTATAAATAATAATAATAATATTAAAGAGACTTGTTATGTTATTTCCCATTTGTATGGTTTATTTACTCCATTGTACAGCGCTGTGGATTATGTTGGCGCTTTATAAATAATAATAATAATATTATAGAGACTAGTTTTGTTATTTACCATTTGTATGGTTTATTTACTCCATTGTACTGCGCTGTGTAATATGTTGGCGCTTTATAAATAATAATAATATTAAAGAGACTTGTTATGTTATTTACCATTTGTATGGTTTATTTACTCCATTGTACAGCGCTGTGTAATATGTTGGCGCTATATAAATAATAATAATATTAAAGAGATTTGTTATGTTATTTACCATTTGTATGGTTTATTTACTCCATTGTACAGCGCTGTGGAATATGTTGGTGCTTTATAAATAATAATAATAATAAAGAGACTTGTTATGTTACTTACCATTTGTATGGTTTATTTACACCATTGTACAGCTCTATGGAGTATGTTGGCGCTTTATAAATAATAATAATATTAAAGAGACTTTTTATGTTATTTACCATTTGTATGGTTTATTTACTCCATTGTACAGCACTGTGGAATATGTTGGCGCTTTATAAATAATAATAATTTTAAAGAGACTTGTTATTTTATGTACATTTGTATGGTTTATTTACTCCATTGTACAGCTCTGTGGAATATGTTGGCGCTTTATAAATAATAATAATAATAATAAAGAGACTTGTTATGTTATTTCCCATTTGTATGGATTATTTACACCATTGTACAGCGCTGTGGAATATGTTGGCGCTTTATAAATAATAATAATAATATTAAAGAGACTAGTTTTGTTATTTACCATTTGTATGGTTTATTTACTCCATTGTACAGCGCTGTGGAATATGTTGGCGCTATATAAATAATAATATTAAAGATACTTGTTATGTTATTTACCATTTGTATGGTTTATTTACTCCATTGTACAGCGCTGTGGAATATGTTGGTGCTTTATAAATAATAATAATAATAAAGAGACTTGTTATGTTATTTACCATTTGTATGGTTTATTTACTCCATTGTACAGCGCTGTGGAATATGTTGGCGCTTTATAAATAATAATAATAATAAAGAGACTTGTTATGTTATTTACCATTTGTATGGTTTATTTACTCCATTGTACAGCGCTGTGGTATATGTTGGCGCTTTATTAATAATAATAATATTAAAGAGACTTGTTAAGTTATTTACCATTTGTATGGTTTATTTACACCATTGTACAGCGCTGTGTAATATGTTGGCGCTTTATAAATAATAATAATAATAAAGAGACTTGTTATGTTATTTACCATTTGTATGGTTTATTTACTCCATTGTACAGCGCTGTGGAATATGTTGGCGCTTTATAAATAATAATAATTTTAAAGAGACTTGTTATGTTATGTACATTTGTATGGTTTATTTACTCCATTGTACAGCTCTGGGGAATATGTTGGCGCTTTATAAATAATAATAATAATATTATAGAGACTTGTTATGTTATTTACCATTTGTATGGTTTATTTACTCCATTGTACAGCGCTGTGGAATATGTTGGCGCTTTATAAATAATAATAATATTAAAGAGACTTGTTATGTTATTTACCATTTGTATGGTTTATTTACTCCATTGTACAGCGCTGTGGAATATGTTGGTGCTTTATAAATAGTAATAATAATATTAAAGAGACTTGTTATGTTATTTACCATTTGTATGGTTTATTTACTCCATTGTACAGCGCTGTGGATTATGTTGGCGCTTTATAAATAATAATAATATTAAAGAGACTAGTTTTGTTATTTACCATTTGTATGGTTTATTTACTCCATTGTACAGCGCTGTGGAATATGTTGGCGCTATATAAATAATAATATTAAAGATACTTGTTATGTTATTTACCATTTGTATGGTTTATTTACAGCATTGTACAGCGTTGTGGAATATGTTGGCGCTTTATAAATAATAATAATAATAATATTAAAGAGACTTTTTATGTTATTTACCATTTGTATGGTTTATTTACTCCATTGTACAGCGCTGTGGATTATGTTGGGCTTTATAAATAATAATAATATTAAAGAGACTTGTTATGTTATTTAACATTTGTATGGTTTATTTACTCCATTGTACAGCGCTGTGGAATATGTTGGCGCTTTATAAATAATAATAATAATATTAAAGAGACTTGTTATGTTATTTCCCATTTGTATGGTTTATTTACTCGATTGTACAGCGCTGTGGATTATGTTGGCGCTTTATAAATAATAATAATATTAAAGAGACTAGTTTTGTTATTTACCATTTGTATGGTTTATTTACTCCATTGTACAGCGCTGTGTAATATGTTGGCGCTTTATAAATAATAATAATATTAAAGAGACTTGTTATGTTATTTACCATTTGTATGGTTTATTTACTCCATTGTACAGCGCTGTGTAATATGTTGGCGCTATATAAATAATAATAATATTAAAGAGATTTGTTATGTTATTTACCATTTGTATGGTTTATTTACTCCATTGTACAGCGCTGTGGAATATGTTGGTGCTTTATAAATAATACTAATAATAAAGAGACTTGTTATGTTATTTACCATTTGTATGGTTTATTTACTCCATTGTACAGCGCTGTGGAATATGTTGGCGCTTTATAAATAAAAATAATAATAAAGAGACTTGTTATGTTATTTACCATTTGTATGGTTTATTTACTCCATTGTACAGCGCTGTGGAATATGTTGGCGCTTTATAAATAATAATAATTTTAAAGAGACTTGTTATTTTATGTACATTTGTATGGTTTATTTACTCCATTGTACAGCTCTGTGGAATATGTTGGCGCTTTATAAATAATAATAATAATATTAAAGAGACTTGTTATGTTATTTACCATTTGTATGGTTTATTTACTCCATTGTACAGCGCTGTGGTATATGTTGGCGCTTTATAAATAATAGTAATAATATTATAGAGACTTGTTATGTTATTTACCATTTGTATGGTTTATTTACTCCATTGTACAGCGATGTGTAATATGTTGGCGCTTTATAAATAATAATAATAATATTATAGAGACTTGTTATGTTATTTACCATTTGTATTGTTTATTTACTCCATTGTACAGCGCTGTGTAATATGTTGGCGCTTTATAAATAATAATAATATTAAGGAGACTAGTTTTGTTATTTAGACTTTTGTATGGTTTATTTACTCCATTGTACAGCGCTGTGTAATATGTTGGCGCTTTATAAATAATAATAATATTAAAGAGACTTGTTATGTTATTTACCATTTGTATGGTTTATTTACTCCATTGTACAGCGCTGTGGTATATGTTGGCGCTTTATAAATAATAATAATATTAAAGAGACTTGTTATGTTATTTACCATTTGTATGGTTTATTTACTCCATTGTACAGCGCTGTGGTATATGTTGGCGCTTTATAAATAATAATAATAATATTAAAGAGACTAGTTTTGTTATTAACCATTTGTATGGTTTATTTACTCCATTGTACAGCTCTGTGGATTATGTTGGGCTTTATAAATAATAATAATATTAAAGAGACTTGTTATGTTATTTACCATTTGTATGGTTTATTTACTCCATTGTACAGCGCTGTGGAATATGTTGGCGCTTTATAAATAATAATAATAATATTAAAGAGACTTGTTATGTTATTTCCCATTTGTATGGTTTATTTACTCGATTGTACAGCGCTGTGGATTATGTTGGCGCTTTATAAATAATAATAATATTAAAGAGACTAGTTTTGTTATTAACCATTTGTATGGTTTATTTACTCCATTGTACAGCGCTGTGTAATATGTTGGCGCTTTATAAATAATAATAATATTAGAGAGACTTGTTATGTTATTTACCATTTGTATGGTTTATTTACTCCATTGTACAGCGCTGTGTAATATGTTGGCGCTATATAAATAATAATAATATTAAAGAGATTTGTTATGTTATTTACCATTTGTATGGTTTATTTACTCCATTGTACAGCGCTGTGGAATATGTTGGTGCTTTATAAATAATAATAATAATAAAGAGACTTGTTATGTTATTTACCATTTGTATGGTTTATTTACTCCATTGTACAGCGCTGTGGAATATGTTGGCGCTTTATAAATAATAATAATAATAAAGAGACTTGTTATGTTATTTACCATTTGTATGGTTTATTTACTCCATTGTACAGCGCTGTGGAATATGTTGGCGCTTTATAAATAATAATAATTTTAAAGAGACTTGTTATGTTATGTACATTTGTATGGTTTATTTACTCCATTGTACAGCTCTGTGGAATATGTTGGCGCTTTATAAATAATAATAATAATATTATAGAGACTTGTTATGTTATTTACCATTTGTATGGTTTATTTACTCCACTGTACAGCGCTGTGGAATATGTTGGCGCTTTATAAATAATAATAATATTAAAGAGACTTGTTATGTTATTTACCATTTGTATGGTTTATTTACTCCAATGTACAGCGCTGTGGTATATGTTGGCGCTTTATAAATAATAATAATAATAAAGAGACTTGTTATGTTATTTACCATTTGTATGGTTTATTTACTCCATTGTACAGCGCTGTGGAATATGTTGGCGCTTTATAAATAATAATAATAATAAAGAGACTTGTTATGTTATTTACCATTTGTATGGTTTATTTACTCCATTGTACAGCGCTGTGGAATATGTTGGCGCTTTATAAATAATAATAATTTTAAAGAGACTTGTTATGTTATGTACATTTGTATGGTTTATTTACTCCATTGTACAGCTCTGTGGAATATGTTGGCGCTTTATAAATAATAATAATAATATTATAGAGACTTGTTATGTTATTTACCATTTGTATGGTTTATTTACTCCATTGTACAGCGCTGTGGAATATGTTGGCGCTTTATAAATAATAATAATATTAAAGAGACTTGTTATGTTATTTACCATTTGTATGGTTTATTTACTCCATTGTACAGCGCTGTGGAATATGTTGGTGCTTTATAAATAGTAATAATAATATTAAAGAGACTTGTTATGTTATTTACCATTTGTATGGTTTATTTACTCCATTGTACAGCGCTGTGGTATATGTTGGCGCTTTATAAATAATAATAATAATATTATAGAGACTTGTTATGTTATTTACCATTTGTATGGTTTATTTACTCCATTGTACAGCGCTGTGGATTATGTTGGCACTTTATAAATAATAATAATATTAAAGAGACTTGTTAAGTTATTTACCATTTGTATGGTTTATTTACACCATTGTACAGCGCTGTGGAATATGTTGGCGCTTTATAAATAATAATAATAATATTAAAGAGACTAGTTTTGTTATTTACCATTTGTATGGTTTATTTACTCCATTGTACAGCGCTGTGGAATATGTTGGCGCTATATAAATAATAATATTAAAGATACTTGTTATGTTATTTACCATTTGCATGGTTTATTTACAGCATTGTACAGCGTTGTGGAATATGTTGGCGCTTTATAAATAATAATAATAATAATATTAAAGAGACTTTTTATGTTATTTACCATTTGTATGGTTTATTTACTCCATTGTACAGCGCTGTGGAATATGTTGGCGCTTTATAAATAATAATAATAATATTATAGAGACTAGTTTTGTTATTTACCATTTGTATGGTTTATTTACTCCATTGTACAGCGCTGTGTAATATGTTGGCGCTTTATAAATAATAATAATATTAAAGAGACTTGTTATGTTATTAACCATTTGTATGGTTTATTTACTCCATTGTACAGCGCTGTGGATTATGTTGGGCTTTATAAATAATAATAATATTAAAGAGACTTGTTATGTTATTTACCATTTGTATGGTTTATTTACTCCATTGTACAGCGCTGTGGAATATGTTGGCGCTTTATAAATAATAATAATAATATTAAAGAGACCTGTTATGTTATTTCCCATTTGTATGGTTTATTTACTCGATTGTACAGCGCTGTGTAATATGTTGGCGCTATATAAATAATAATAATATTAAAGAGATTTGTTATGTTATTTACCATTTGTATGGTTTATTTACTCCATTGTACAGTGCTGTGGAATATGTTGGTGCTTTATAAATAATAATAATAATAAAGAGACTTGTTATGTTATTTACCATTTGTATGGTTTATTTACTCCATTGTACAGCGCTGTGGAATATATTGGCGCTTTATAAATAATAATAATAATAAAGAGACTTGTTATGTTATTTACCATTTGTATGGTTTATTTACTCCATTGTACAGCGCTGTGGAATATGTTGGCGCTTTATAAATAATAATAATTTTAAAGAGACTTGTTATGTTATGTACATTTGTATGGTTTATTTACTCCATTGTACAGCTCTGTGGAATATGTTGGCGCTTTATAAATAATAATAATAATATTATAGAGACTTGTTATGTTATTTACCATTTGTATGGTTTATTTACTCCATTGTACAGCGCTGTGTAATATGTTGGCGCTTTATAAATAATAATAATAATATTATAGAGACTTGTTATGTTATTTACCATTTGTATTGTTTATTTACTCCATTGTACAGCGCTGTGGTATATGTTGGCGCTTTATAAATAATAGTAATAATATTATAGAGACTTGTTATGTTATTTACCATTTGTATGGTTTATTTACTCCATTGTACAGCGCTGTGTAATATGTTGGCGCTTTATAAATAATAATAATAATATTATAGAGACTTGTTATGTTATTTACCATTTGTATGGTTTATTTACTCCACTGTACAGCGCTGTGGAATATGTTGGCGCTTTATAAATAATAATAATATTAAAGAGACTTGTTATGTTATTTACCATTTGTATGGTTTATTTACTCCAATGTACAGCGCTGTGGTATATGTTGGCGCTTTATAAATAATAATAATAATAAAGAGACTTGTTATGTTATTTACCATTTGTATGGTTTATTTACTCCATTGTACAGCGCTGTGGAATATGTTGGCGCTTTATAAATAATAATAATAATAAAGAGACTTGTTATGTTATTTACCATTTGTATGGTTTATTTACTCCATTGTACAGCGCTGTGGAATATGTTGGCGCTTTATAAATAATAATAATTTTAAAGAGACTTGTTATGTTATGTACATTTGTATGGTTTATTTACTCCATTGTACAGCTCTGTGGAATATGTTGGCGCTTTATAAATAATAATAATAATATTATAGAGACTTGTTATGTTATTTACCATTTGTATGGTTTATTTACTCCATTGTACAGCGCTGTGGAATATGTTGGCGCTTTATAAATAATAATAATATTAAAGAGACTTGTTATGTTATTTACCATTTGTATGGTTTATTTACTCCATTGTACAGCGCTGTGGAATATGTTGGTGCTTTATAAATAGTAATAATAATATTAAAGAGACTTGTTATGTTATTTACCATTTGTATGGTTTATTTACTCCATTGTACAGCGCTGTGGTATATGTTGGCGCTTTATAAATAATAATAATAATATTATAGAGACTTGTTATGTTATTTACCATTTGTATGGTTTATTTACTCCATTGTACAGCGCTGTGGATTATGTTGGCACTTTATAAATAATAATAATATTAAAGAGACTTGTTAAGTTATTTACCATTTGTATGGTTTATTTACACCATTGTACAGCGCTGTGGAATATGTTGGCGCTTTATAAATAATAATAATAATATTAAAGAGACTAGTTTTGTTATTTACCATTTGTATGGTTTATTTACTCCATTGTACAGCGCTGTGGAATATGTTGGCGCTATATAAATAATAATATTAAAGATACTTGTTATGTTATTTACCATTTGCATGGTTTATTTACAGCATTGTACAGCGTTGTGGAATATGTTGGCGCTTTATAAATAATAATAATAATAATATTAAAGAGACTTTTTATGTTATTTACCATTTGTATGGTTTATTTACTCCATTGTACAGCGCTGTGGAATATGTTGGCGCTTTATAAATAATAATAATAATATTAAAGAGACTAGTTTTGTTATTTACCATTTGTATGGTTTATTTACTCCATTGTACAGCGCTGTGTAATATGTTGGCGCTTTATAAATAATAATAATATTAAAGAGACTTGTTATGTTATTAACCATTTGTATGGTTTATTTACTCCATTGTACAGCGCTGTGGATTATGTTGGGCTTTATAAATAATAATAATATTAAAGAGACTTGTTATGTTATTTACCATTTGTATGGTTTATTTACTCCATTGTACAGCGCTGTGGAATATGTTGGCGCTTTATAAATAATAATAATAATATTAAAGAGACTTGTTATGTTATTTCCCATTTGTATGGTTTATTTACTCGATTGTACAGCGCTGTGTAATATGTTGGCGCTATATAAATAATAATAATATTAAAGAGATTTGTTATGTTATTTACCATTTGTATGGTTTATTTACTCCATTGTACAGTGCTGTGGAATATGTTGGTGCTTTATAAATAATAATAATAATAAAGAGACTTGTTATGTTATTTACCATTTGTATGGTTTATTTACTCCATTGTACAGCGCTGTGGAATATATTGGCGCTTTATAAATAATAATAATAATAAAGAGACTTGTTATGTTATTTACCATTTGTATGGTTTATTTACTCCATTGTACAGCGCTGTGGAATATGTTGGCGCTTTATAAATAATAATAATTTTAAAGAGACTTGTTATGTTATGTACATTTGTATGGTTTATTTACTCCATTGTACAGCTCTGTGGAATATGTTGGCGCTTTATAAATAATAATAATAATATTATAGAGACTTGTTATGTTATTTACCATTTGTATGGTTTATTTACTCCATTGTACAGCGCTGTGTAATATGTTGGCGCTTTATAAATAATAATAATAATATTATAGAGACTTGTTATGTTATTTACCATTTGTATTGTTTATTTACTCCATTGTACAGCGCTGTGGTATATGTTGGCGCTTTATAAATAATAGTAATAATATTATAGAGACTTGTTATGTTATTTACCATTTGTATGGTTTATTTACTCCATTGTACAGCGCTGTGTAATATGTTGGCGCTTTATAAATAATAATAATAATATTATAGAGACTTGTTATGTTATTTACCATTTGTATTGTTTATTTACTCCATTGTACAGCGCTGTGTAATATGTTGGCGCTTTATAAATAATAATAATATTAAGGAGACTAGTTTTGTTATTTAGACTTTTGTATGGTTTATTTACTCCATTGTACAGCGCTGTGTAATATGTTGGCGCTTTATAAATAATAATAATATTAAAGAGACTTGTTATGTTATTTACCATTTGTATGGTTTATTTACTCCATTGTACAGCGCTGTGGAATATGTTGGTGCTTTATAAATAGTAATAATAATATTAAAGAGACTTGTTATGTTATTTACCATTTGTATGGTTTATTTACTCCATTGTACAGCGCTGTGGTATATGTTGTCGCTTTATAAATAATAATAATAATATTAAAGAGACTTGTTATGTTATTTACCATTTGTATGGTTTATTTACTCCATTGTACAGCGCTGTGGATTATGTTGGCACTTTATAAATAATAATAATATTAAAGAGACTTGTTAAGTTATTTACCATTTGTATGGTTTATTTACACCATTGTACAGCGCTGTGGAATATGTTGGCGCTTTATAAATAATAATAATAATATTAAAGAGACTAGTTTTGTTATTTACCATTTGTATGGTTTATTTACTCCATTGTACAGCGCTGTGGAATATGTTGGCGCTATATAAATAAGAATATTAAAGATACTTGTTATGTTATTTACCATTTGTATGGTTTATTTACAGCATTGTACAGCGTTGTGGAATATGTTGGTGCTTTATAAATAATAATAATAATAATATTAAAGAGACTTTTTATGTTATTTACCATTTGTATGGTTTATTTACTCCATTGTACAGCGCTGTGGAATATGTTGGCGCTTTATAAATAATAATAATAATATTAAAGAGACTAGTTTTGTTATTTACCATTTGTATGGTTTATTTACTCCATTGTACAGCGCTGTGTAATATGTTGGCGCTTTATAAATAATAATAATATTAAAGAGACTTGTTATGTTATTAACCATTTGTATGGTTTATTTACTCCATTGTACAGCGCTGTGGATTATGTTGGGCTTTATAAATAATAATAATATTAAAGAGACTTGTTATGTTATTTACCATTTGTATGGTTTATTTACTCCATTGTACAGCGCTGTGGAATATGTTGGCGCTTTATAAATAATAATAATAATAATATTAAAGAGACATGTTATGTTATTTCCCATTTGTATGGTTTATTTACTCGATTGTACAGCGCTGTGGATTATGTTGGCGCTTTATAAATAATAATAATATTAAAGAGTCTAGTTTTGTTATTTACCATTTGTATGGTTTATTTACTCCATTGTACAGCGCTGTGTAATATGTTGGCGCTATATAAATAATAATAATATTAAAGAGATTTGTTATGTTATTTACCATTTGTATGGTTTATTTACTCCATTGTACAGCGCTGTGGAATATGTTGGTGCTTTATAAATAATAATAATAATAAATAGACTTGTTATGTTATTTACCATTTGTATGGTTTATTTACTCCATTGTACAGCGCTGTGGAATATGTTGGCGCTTTATAAATAATAATAATAATAAAGAGACTTGTTATGTTATTTACCATTTGTATGGTTTATTTACTCCATTGTACAGCGCTGTGGAATATGTTGGCGCTTTATAAATAATAATAATATTAAAGAGACTTGTTATGTTATTTACCATTTGTATGGTTTATTTACTCCATTGTACAGCGCTGTGGTATATGTTGGCGCTTTATAAATAATAGTAATAATATTATAGAGACTTGTTATGTTATTTACCATTTGTATGGTTTATTTACTCCATTGTACAGCGCTGTGGAATATGTTGGCGCTTTATAAATAATAATAATAATAATATTAAAGAGACTTGTTATGTTATTTCCCATTTGTATGGTTTATTTACTCGATTGTACAGCGCTGTGGATTATGTTGGCGCTTTATAAATAATAATAATATTAAAGAGACTAGTTTTGTTATTTACCATTTGTATGGTTTATTTACTCCATTGTACAGCGCTGTGTAATATGTTGGCGCTATATAAATAATAATAATATTAAAGAGACTTGTTATGTTATTTACCATTTGTATGGTTTATTTACTCCATTGTACAGCGCTGTGGAATATGTTGGTGCTTTATAAATAGTAATAATAATATTAAAGAGATTTGTTATGTTATTTACCATTTGTATGGTTTATTTACTCCATTGTACAGCGCTGTGGAATATGTTGGTGCTTTATAAATAATAATAATAATAAAGAGACTTGTTATGTTATTTACCATTTGTATGGTTTATTTACTCCATTGTACAGCGCTGTGGAATATGTTGGCGCTTTATAAATAATAATAATAATAAAGAGACTTGTTATGTTATTTACCATTTGTATGGTTTATTTACACCATTGTACAGCGCTGTGGAATATGTTGGTGCTTTATAAATAGTAATAATAATATTAAAGAGACTTGTTATGTTATTTACCATTTGTATGGTTTATTTACTCCATTGTACAGCTCTGTGGAATATGTTGGCGCTTTATAAATAATAATAATAATATTATAGAGACTTGTTATGTTATTTACCATTTGTATGGTTTATTTACTCCATTGTACAGCGCTGTGGAATATGTTGGTGCTTTATAAATAATAATAATAATAAAGAGACTTGTTATGTTATTTACCATTTGTATGGTTTATTTACTCCATTGTACAGCGCTGTGGAATATGTTGGCGCTTTATAAATAATAATAATAATAAAGAGACTTGTTATGTTATTTACCATTTGTATGGTTTATTTACACCATTGTACAGCGCTGTGGAATATGTTGGTGCTTTATAAATAGTAATAATAATATTAAAGAGACTTGTTATGTTATTTACCATTTGTATGGTTTATTTACTCCATTGTACAGCTCTGTGGAATATGTTGGCGCTTTATAAATAATAATAATAATATTATAGAGACTTGTTATGTTATTTACCATTTGTATGGTTTATTTACTCCATTGTACAGCGCTGTGGAATATGTTGGCGCTTTATAAATAATAATAATAATAAAGAGACTTGTTATGTTATTTACCATTTGTATGGTTTATTTACTCCATTGTACAGCGCTGTGGAATATGTTGGCGCTTTATAAATAATAATAATTTTAAAGAGACTTGTTATGTTATGTACATTTGTATGGTTTATTTACTCCATTGTACAGCTCTGTGGAATATGTTGGCGCTTTATAAATAATAATAATAATATTAAAGAGACTTGTTATGTTATTTACCATTTGTATGGTTTATTTACTCCATTGTACAGCGCTGTGGAATATGTTGGTGCTTTATAAATAGTAATAATAATATTAAAGAGATTTGTTATGTTATTTACCATTTGTATGGTTTATTTACTCCATTGTACAGCGCTGTGGAATATGTTGGTGCTTTATAAATAATAATAATAATAAAGAGACTTGTTATGTTATTTACCATTTGTATGGTTTATTTACTCCATTGTACAGCGCTGTGGAATATGTTGGCGCTTTATAAATAATAATAATAATAAAGAGACTTGTTATGTTATTTACCATTTGTATGGTTTATTTACACCATTGTACAGCGCTGTGGAATATGTTGGTGCTTTATAAATAGTAATAATAATATTAAAGAGACTTGTTATGTTATTTACCATTTGTATGGTTTATTTACTCCATTGTACAGCTCTGTGGAATATGTTGGCGCTTTATAAATAATAATAATAATATTATAGAGACTTGTTATGTTATTTACCATTTGTATGGTTTATTTACTCCATTGTACAGCGCTGTGGAATATGTTGGTGCTTTATAAATAATAATAATAATAAAGAGACTTGTTATGTTATTTACCATTTGTATGGTTTATTTACTCCATTGTACAGCGCTGTGGAATATGTTGGCGCTTTATAAATAATAATAATAATAAAGAGACTTGTTATGTTATTTACCATTTGTATGGTTTATTTACACCATTGTACAGCGCTGTGGAATATGTTGGTGCTTTATAAATAGTAATAATAATATTAAAGAGACTTGTTATGTTATTTACCATTTGTATGGTTTATTTACTCCATTGTACAGCTCTGTGGAATATGTTGGCGCTTTATAAATAATAATAATAATATTATAGAGACTTGTTATGTTATTTACCATTTGTATGGTTTATTTACTCCATTGTACAGCGCTGTGGAATATGTTGGCGCTTTATAAATAATAATAATAATAAAGAGACTTGTTATGTTATTTACCATTTGTATGGTTTATTTACTCCATTGTACAGCGCTGTGGAATATGTTGGCGCTTTATAAATAATAATAATTTTAAAGAGACTTGTTATGCTATGTACATTTGTATGGTTTATTTACTCCATTGTACAGCTCTGTGGAATATGTTGGCGCTTTATAAATAATAATAATATTAAAGAGACTTGTTATGTTATTTACCATTTGTATGGTTTATTTACTCCAATGTACAGCGCTGTGGTATATGTTGGCGCTTTATAAATAATAATAATAATAAAGAGACTTGTTATGTTATTTACCATTTGTATGGTTTATTTACTCCATTGTACAGCGCTGTGGAATATGTTGGCGCTTTATAAATAATAATAATAATAAAGAGACTTGTTATGTTATTTACCATTTGTATGGTTTATTTACTCCATTGTACAGCGCTGTGGAATATGTTGGCGCTTTATAAATAATAATAATTTTAAAGAGACTTGTTATGTTATGTACATTTGTATGGTTTATTTACTCCATTGTACAGCTCTGTGGAATATGTTGGCGCTTTATAAATAATAATAATAAAATTATAGAGACTTGTTATGTTATTTACCATTTGTATGGTTTATTTACTCCATTGTACAGCGCTGTGGAATATGTTGGTGCTTTATAAATAATAATAATAATAAAGAGACTTGTTATGTTATTTACCATATGTATGGTTTATTTACTCCATTGTACAGCGCTGTGGAATATGTTGGCGCTTTATAAATAATAATAATAATAAAGAGACTTGTTATGTTATTTACCATTTGTATGGTTTATTTACACCATTGTACAGCGCTGTGGAATATGTTGGTGCTTTATAAATAGTAATAATAATATTAAAGAGACTTGTTATGTTATTTACCATTTGTATGGTTTATTTACTCCATTGTACAGCTCTGTGGAATATGTTGGCGCTTTATAAATAATAATAATAATATTATAGAGACTTGTTATGTTATTTACCATTTGTATGGTTTATTTACTCCATTGTACAGCGCTGTGGAATATGTTGGCGCTTTATAAATAATAATAATAATAAAGAGACTTGTTATGTTATTTACCATTTGTATGGTTTATTTACTCCATTGTACAGCGCTGTGGAATATGTTGGCGCTTTATAAATAATAATAATTTTAAAGAGACTTGTTATGTTATGTACATTTGTATGGTTTATTTACTCCATTGTACAGCTCTGTGGAATATGTTGGCGCTTTATAAATAATAATAATAATATTATAGAGACTTGTTATGTTATTTACCATTTGTATGGTTTATTTACTCCACTGTACAGCGCTGTGGAATATGTTGGCGCTTTATAAATAATAATAATATTAAAGAGACTTGTTATGTTATTTACCATTTGTATGGTTTATTTACTCCAATGTACAGCGCTGTGGTATATGTTGGCGCTTTATAAATAATAATAATAATAAAGAGACTTGTTATGTTATTTACCATTTGTATGGTTTATTTACTCCATTGTACAGCGCTGTGGAATATGTTGGCGCTTTATAAATAATAATAATAATAAAGAGACTTGTTATGTTATTTACCATTTGTATGGTTTATTTACTCCATTGTACAGCGCTGTGGAATATGTTGGCGCTTTATAAATAATAATAATTTTAAAGAGACTTGTTATGTTATGTACATTTGTATGGTTTATTTACTCCATTGTACAGCTCTGTGGAATATGTTGGCGCTTTATAAATAATAATAATAATATTATAGAGACTTGTTATGTTATTTACCATTTGTATGGTTTATTTACTCCATTGTACAGCGCTGTGGAATATGTTGGCGCTTTATAAATAATAATAATATTAAAGAGACTTGTTATGTTATTTACCATTTGTATGGTTTATTTACTCCATTGTACAGCGCTGTGGAATATGTTGGTGCTTTATAAATAGTAATAATAATATTAAAGAGACTTGTTATGTTATTTACCATTTGTATGGTTTATTTTCTCCATTGTACAGCGCTGTGGTATATGTTGGCGCTTTATAAATAATAATAATAATATTATAGAGACTTGTTATGTTATTTACCATTTGTATGGTTTATTTACTCCATTGTACAGCGCTGTGGATTATGTTGGCACTTTATAAATAATAATAATATTAAAGAGACTTGTTAAGTTATTTACCATTTGTATGGTTTATTTACACCATTGTACAGCGCTGTGGAATATGTTGGCGCTTTATAAATAATAATAATAATATTAAAGAGACTAGTTTTGTTATTTACCATTTGTATGGTTTATTTACTCCATTGTACAGCGCTGTGGAATATGTTGGCGCTATATAAATAATAATATTAAAGATACTTGTTATGTTATTTACCATTTGCATGGTTTATTTACAGCATTGTACAGCGTTGTGGAATATGTTGGCGCTTTATAAATAATAATAATAATAATATTAAAGAGACTTGTTATGTTATTTCCCATTTGTATGGTTTATTTACTCGATTGTACAGCGCTGTGGATTATGTTGGCGCTTTATAAATAATAATAATATTAAAGAGACTAGTTTTGTTATTTACCATTTGTATGGTTTATTTACTCCATTGTACAGCGCTGTGTAATATGTTGGCGCTTTATAAATAATAATAATATTAAAGAGACTTGTTATGTTATTAACCATTTGTATGGTTTATTTACTCCATTGTACAGCGCTGTGGATTATGTTGGGCTTTATAAATAATAATAATATTAAAGAGACTTGTTATGTTATTTACCATTTGTATGGTTTATTTACTCCATTGTACAGCGCTGTGGAATATGTTGGCGCTTTATAAATAATAATAATAATATTAAAGAGACTTGTTATGTTATTTCCCATTTGTATGGTTTATTTACTCGATTGTACAGCGCTGTGTAATATGTTGGCGCTATATAAATAATAATAATATTAAAGAGATTTGTTATGTTATTTACCATTTGTATGGTTTATTTACTCCCTTGTACAGTGCTGTGGAATATGTTGGTGCTTTATAAATAATAATAATAATAAAGAGACTTGTTATGTTATTTACCATTTGTATGGTTTATTTACTCCATTGTACAGCGCTGTGGAATATGTTGGCGCTTTATAAATAATAATAATTTTAAAGAGACTTGTTATGTTATGTACATTTGTATGGTTTATTTACTCCATTGTACAGCTCTGTGGAATATGTTGGCGCTTTATAAATAATAATAATAATATTATAGAGACTTGTTATGTTATTTACCATTTGTATGGTTTATTTACTCCATTGTACAGCGCTGTGTAATATGTTGGCGCTTTATAAATAATAATAATAATATTATAGAGACTTGTTATGTTATTTACCATTTGTATTGTTTATTTACTCCATTGTACAGCGCTGTGGTATATGTTGGCGCTTTATAAATAATAGTAATAATATTATAGAGACTTGTTATGTTATTTACCATTTGTATGGTTTATTTACTCCATTGTACAGCGCTGTGTAATATGTTGGCGCTTTATAAATAATAATAATAATATTATAGAGACTTGTTATGTTATTTACCATTTGTATTGTTTATTTACTCCATTGTACAGCGCTGTGTAATATGTTGGCGCTTTATAAATAATAATAATATTAAGGAGACTAGTTTTGTTATTTAGACTTTTGTATGGTTTATTTACTCCATTGTACAGCGCTGTGTAATATGTTGGCGCTTTATAAATAATAATAATATTAAAGAGACTTGTTATGTTATTTACCATTTGTATGGTTTATTTACTCCATTGTACAGCGCTGTGGAATATGTTGGTGCTTTATAAATAGTAATAATAATATTAAAGAGACTTGTTATGTTATTTACCATTTGTATGGTTTATTTACTCCATTGTACAGCGCTGTGGAATATGTTGGTGCTTTATAAATAGTAATAATAATATTAAAGAGACTTGTTATGTTATTTACCATTTGTATGGTTTATTTACTCCATTGTACAGCGCTGTGGTATATGTTGGTGCTTTATAAATAATAATAATAATATTATAGAGACTTGTTATGTTATTTACCATTTGTATGGTTTATTTACACCATTGTACAGCGCTGTGGAATATGTTGGCGCTTTATAAATAATAATAATAATATTAAAGAGACTAGTTTTGTTATTTACCATTTGTATGGTTTATTTACTCCATTGTACAGCGCTGTGGAATATGTTGGCGCTATATAAATAATAATATTAAAGATACTTGTTATGTTATTTACCATTTGCATGGTTTATTTACAGCATTGTACAGCGTTGTGGAATATGTTGGCGCTTTATAAATAATAATAATAATAATATTAAAGAGACTTGTTATGTTATTTCCCATTTGTATGGTTTATTTACTCGATTGTACAGCGCTGTGGATTATGTTGGCACTTTATAAATAATAATAATATTAAAGAGACTAGTTTTGTTATTTACCATTTGTATGGTTTATTTACTCCATTGTACAGCGCTGTGTAATATGTTGGCGCTTTATAAATAATAATAATATTAAAGAGACTTGTTATGTTATTAACCATTTGTATGGTTTATTTACTCCATTGTACAGCGCTGTGGATTATGTTGGGCTTTATAAATAATAATAATATTAAAGAGACTTGTTATGTTATTTACCATTTGTATGGTTTATTTACTCCATTGTACAGCGCTGTGGAATATGTTGGCGCTTTATAAATAATAATAATAATATAATAGAGACTTGTTATGTTATTTACCATTTGTATGGTTTATTTACTCCATTGTACAGCGCTGTGGAATATGTTGGCGCTATATAAATAATAATATTAAAGATACTTGTTATGTTATTTACCATTTGCATGGTTTATTTACAGCATTGTACAGCGTTGTGGAATATGTTGGCGCTTTATAAATAATAATAATAATAATATTAAAGAGACTTGTTATGTTATTTCCCATTTGTATGGTTTATTTACTCGATTGTACAGCGCTGTGGATTATGTTGGCGCTTTATAAATAATAATAATATTAAAGAGACTAGTTTTGTTATTTACCATTTGTATGGTTTATTTACTCCATTGTACAGCGCTGTGGATTATGTTGGCACTTTATAAATAATAATAATATTAAAGAGACTTGTTAAGTTATTTACCATTTGTATGGTTTATTTACACCATTGTACAGCGCTGTGGAATATGTTGGCGCTTTATAAATAATAATAATAATATTAAAGAGACTAGTTTTGTTATTTACCATTTGTATGGTTTATTTACTCCATTGTACAGCGCTGTGGAATATGTTGGCGCTATATAAATAATTATATTAAAGATACTTGTTATGTTATTTACCATTTGTATGGTTTATTTACAGCATTGTACAGCGTTGTGGAATATGTTGGTGCTTTATAAATAATAATAATAATAATATTAAAGAGACTTTTTATGTTATTTACCATTTGTATGGTTTATTTACTCCATTGTACAGCGCTGTGGAATATGTTGGCGCTTTATAAATAATAATAATAATATTAAAGAGACTAGTTTTGTTATTTACCATTTGTATGGTTTATTTACTCCATTGTACAGCGCTGTGTAATATGTTGGCGCTTTATAAATAATAATAATATTAAAGAGACTTGTTATGTTATTAACCATTTGTATGGTTTATTTACTCCATTGTACAGCGCTGTGGATTATGTTGGGCTTTATAAATAATAATAATATTAAAGAGACTTGTTATGTTATTTACCATTTGTATGGTTTATTTACTCCATTGTACAGCGCTGTGGAATATGTTGGCGCTTTATAAATAATAATAATAATAATATTAAAGAGACTTGTTATGTTATTTCCCATTTGTATGGTTTATTTACTCGATTGTACAGCGCTGTGGATTATGTTGGCGCTTTATAAATAATAATAATATTAAAGAGACTAGTTTTGTTATTTACCATTTGTATGGTTTATTTACTCCATTGTACAGCGCTGTGTAATATGTTGGCGCTATATAAATAATAATAATATTAAAGAGATTTGTTATGTTATTTACCATTTGTATGGTTTATTTACTCCATTGTACAGCGCTGTGGAATATGTTGGTGCTTTATAAATAATAATAATAATAAATAGACTTGTTATGTTATTTACCATTTGTATGGTTTATTTACTCCATTGTACAGCGCTGTGGAATATGTTGGCGCTTTATAAATAATAATAATAATAAAGAGACTTGTTATGTTATTTACCATTTGTATGGTTTATTTACTCCATTGTACAGCGCTGTGGAATATGTTGGCGCTTTATAAATAATAATAATATTAAAGAGACTTGTTATGTTATTTACCATTTGTATGGTTTATTTACTCCATTGTACAGCGCTGTGGTATATGTTGGCGCTTTATAAATAATAGTAATAATATTATAGAGACTTGTTATGTTATTTACCATTTGTATGGTTTATTTACTCCATTGTACAGCGCTGTGGAATATGTTGGCGCTTTATAAATAATAATAATAATAATATTAAAGAGACTTGTTATGTTATTTCCCATTTGTATGGTTTATTTACTCGATTGTACAGCGCTGTGGATTATGTTGGCGCTTTATAAATAATAATAATATTAAAGAGACTAGTTTTGTTATTTACCATTTGTATGGTTTATTTACTCCATTGTACAGCGCTGTGTAATATGTTGGCGCTATATAAATAATAATAATATTAAAGAGATTTGTTATGTTATTTACCATTTGTATGGTTTATTTACTCCATTGTACAGCGCTGTGGAATATGTTGGTGCTTTATAAATAATAATAATAATAAATAGACTTGTTATGTTATTTACCATTTGTATGGTTTATTTACTCCATCGTACAGCGCTGTGGAATATGTTGGCGCTTTATAAATAATAATAATAATAAAGAGACTTGTTATGTTATTTACCATTTGTATGGTTTATTTACTCCATTGTACAGCGCTGTGGAATATGTTGGCGCTTTATAAATAATAATAATTTTAAAGAGACTTGTTATGTTATGTACATTTGTATGGTTTATTTACTCCATTGTACAGCTCTGTGTAATATGTTGGCGCTTTATAAATAATAATAATAATATTATAGAGACTTGTTATGTTATTTACCATTTGTATGGTTTATTTACTCCATTGTACAGCGCTGTGGAATATGTTGGCGCTTTATAAATAATAATAATATTAAAGAGACTTGTTATGTTATTTACCATTTTATGGTTTATTTACTCCATTGTACAGCGCTGTGGTATATGTTGGGGCTTTATAAATAATAGTAATAATATTATAGAGACTTGTTATGTTATTTACCATTTGTATGATTTATTTACTCCATTGTACAGCGCTGTGTAATATGTTGGCGCTTTATAAATAATAATAATAATATTATAGAGACTTGTTATTTTATTTACCATTTGTATTGTTTATTTACTCCATTGTACAGCGCTGTGTAATATGTTGGCGCTTTATAAATAATAATAATATTAAGGAGACTAGTTTTGTTATTTAGACTTTTGTATGGTTTATTTACTCCATTGTACAGCGCTGTGTAATATGTTGGCGCTATATAAATAATAATAATATTAAAGAGATTTGTTATGTTATTTACCATTTGTATGGTTTATTTACTCCATTGTACAGCGCTGTGGAATATGTTGGTGCTTTATAAATAATAATAATAATAAATAGACTTGTTATGTTATTTACCATTTGTATGGTTTATTTACTCCATTGTACTGCGCTGTGGAATATGTTGGCGCTTTATAAATAATAATAATAATAAAGAGACTTGTTATGTTATTTACCATTTGTATGGTTTATTTACTCCATTGTACAGCGCTGTGGAATATGTTGGCGCTTTATAAATAATAATAATATTAAAGAGACTTGTTATGTTATTTACCATTTGTATGGTTTATTTACTCCATTGTACAGCGCTGTGGTATATGTTGGCGCTTTATAAATAATAGTAATAATATTATAGAGACTTGTTATGTTATTTACCATTTGTATGGTTTATTTACTCCATTGTACAGCGCTGTGGAATATGTTGGCGCTTTATAAATAATAATAATAATAATATTAAAGAGACTTGTTATGTTATTTCCCATTTGTATGGTTTATTTACTCGATTGTACAGCGCTGTGGATTATGTTGGCGCTTTATAAATAATAATAATATTAAAGAGACTAGTTTTGTTATTTACCATTTGTATGGTTTATTTACTCCATTGTACAGCGCTGTGTAATATGTTGGCGCTATATAAATAATAATAATATTAAAGAGATTTGTTATGTTATTTACCATTTGTATGGTTTATTTACTCCATTGTACAGCGCTGTGGAATATGTTGGTGCTTTATAAATAATAATAATAATAAATAGACTTGTTATGTTATTTACCATTTGTATGGTTTATTTACTCCATCGTACAGCGCTGTGGAATATGTTGGCGCTTTATAAATAATAATAATAATAAAGAGACTTGTTATGTTATTTACCATTTGTATGGTTTATTTACTCCATTGTACAGCGCTGTGGAATATGTTGGCGCTTTATAAATAATAATAATTTTAAAGAGACTTGTTATGTTATGTACATTTGTATGGTTTATTTACTCCATTGTACAGCTCTGTGTAATATGTTGGCGCTTTATAAATAATAATAATAATATTATAGAGACTTGTTATGTTATTTACCATTTGTATGGTTTATTTACTCCATTGTACAGCGCTGTGGAATATGTTGGCGCTTTATAAATAATAATAATATTAAAGAGACTTGTTATGTTATTTACCATTTTATGGTTTATTTACTCCATTGTACAGCGCTGTGGTATATGTTGGGGCTTTATAAATAATAGTAATAATATTATAGAGACTTGTTATGTTATTTACCATTTGTATGATTTATTTACTCCATTGTACAGCGCTGTGTAATATGTTGGCGCTTTATAAATAATAATAATAATATTATAGAGACTTGTTATTTTATTTACCATTTGTATTGTTTATTTACTCCATTGTACAGCGCTGTGTAATATGTTGGCGCTTTATAAATAATAATAATATTAAGGAGACTAGTTTTGTTATTTAGACTTTTGTATGGTTTATTTACTCCATTGTACAGCGCTGTGTAATATGTTGGCGCTTTATAAATAATAATAATATTAAAGAGACTTGTTATGTTATTTACCATTTGTATGGTTTATTTACTCCATTGTACAGCGCTGTGGAATATGTTGGTGCTTTATAAATAGTAATAATAATATTAAAGAGACTTGTTAAGTTATTTACCATTTGTATGGTTTATTTACACCATTGTACAGCGCTGTGGAATATGTTGGCGCTTTATAAATAATAATAATAATATTAAAGAGACTAGTTTTGTTATTAACCATTTGTATGGTTTATTTACTCCATTGTACAGCTCTGTGGAATATGTTGGCGCTTTATAAATAATAATAATAATATTATAGAGACTTGTTATGTTATTTACCATTTGCATGGTTTATGTACTCCATTGTACAGCTCTGTTTAATATGTTGGCGCTTTATAAATATTAATAATAATATTATAGAGACTTGTTATGTTATTTACCATTTGTATTGTTTATTTACTCCATTGTACAGCGCTGTGGTATATGTTGGCGCTTTATAAATAATAGTAATAATATTATAGAGACTTGTTATGTTATTTACCATTTGTATGGTTTATTTACTCCATTGTACAGCGCTGTGTAATATGTTGGCGCTTTATAAATAATAATAATAATATTATAGAGACTTGTTATGTTATTTACCATTTGTATTGTTTATTTACTCCATTGTACAGCGCTGTGTAATATGTTGGCGCTTTATAAATAATAATAATATTAAGGAGACTAGTTTTGTTATTTAGACTTTTGTATGGTTTATTTACTCCATTGTACAGCGCTGTGTAATATGTTGGCGCTTTATAAATAATAATAATATTAAAGAGACTTGTTATGTTATTTACCATTTGTATGGTTTATTTACTCCATTGTACAGCGCTGTGGAATATGTTGGTGCTTTATAAATAGTAATAATAATATTAAAGAGACTTGTAATGTTATTTACCATTTGTATGGTTTATTTACTCCATTGTACAGCGCTGTGGTATATGTTGTCGCTTTATAAATAATAATAATAATATTAAAGAGACTTGTTATGTTATTTACCATTTGTATGGTTTATTTACTCCATTGTACAGCGCTGTGGATTATGTTGGCACTTTATAAATAATAATAATATTAAAGAGACTTGTTAAGTTATTTACCATTTGTATGGTTTATTTACACCATTGTACAGCGCTGTGGAATATGTTGGCGCTTTATAAATAATAATAATAATATTAAAGAGACTAGTTTTGTTATTTACCATTTGTATGGTTTATTTACTCCATTGTACAGCGCTGTGGAATATGTTGGCGCTATATAAATAATAATATTAAAGATACTTGTTATGTTATTTACCATTTGTATGGTTTATTTACAGCATTGTACAGCGTTGTGGAATATGTTGGTGCTTTATAAATAATAATAATAATAATATTAAAGAGACTTTTTATGTTATTTACCATTTGTATGGTTTATTTACTCCATTGTACAGCGCTGTGGAATATGTTGGCGCTTTATAAATAATAATAATAATATTAAAGAGACTAGTTTTGTTATTTACCATTTGTATGGTTTATTTACTCCATTGTACAGCGCTGTGTAATATGTTGGGCTTTATAAATAATAATAATATTAAAGAGCCTTGTTATGTTATTTACCATTTGTATGGTTTATTTACTCCATTGTACAGCGCTGTGGATTATGTTGGGCTTTATAAATAATAATAATATTAAAGAGACTTGTTATGTTATTTACCATTTGTATGGTTTATTTACTCCATTGTACAGCGCTGTGGAATATGTTGGCGCTTTATAAATAATAATAATAATATTAAAGAGACTTGTTATGTTATTTCCCATTTGTATGGTTTATTTACTCCATTGTACAGCGCTGTGGAATATGTTGGCGCTTTATAAATAATAATAATATTAAAGAGACTAGTTTTGTTATTTACCATTTGTATGGTTTATTTACTCCATTGTACAGCGCTGTGAAATATGTTGGCGCTTTATAAATAATAATAATAATAAAGAGACTTGTTATGTTATTTACCATTTGTATGGTTTATTTACACCATTGTACAGCGCTGTGGAATATGTTGGTGCTTTATAAATAGTAATAATAATATTAAAGAGACTTGTTATGTTATTTACCATTTGTATGGTTTATTTACTCCATTGTACAGCTCTGTGGAATATGTTGGCGCTTTATAAATAATAATAATAATATTATAGAGACTTGTTATGTTATTTACCATTTGTATGGTTTATTTACTCCATTGTACAGCGCTGTGGAATATGTTGGCGCTTTATAAATAATAATAATATTAAAGAGACTTGTTATGTTATTTACCATTTGTATGGTTTATTTACTCCATTGTACAGCGCTGTGGTATATGTTGGCGCTTTATAAATAATAGTAATAATATTATAGAGACTTGTTATGTTATTTACCATTTGTATGGTTTATTTACTCCATTGTACAGCGCTGTGTAATATGTTGGCGCTTTATAAATAATAATATTATAGAGACTTGTTATGTTATTTACCATTTGTATTGTTTATTTACTCCATTGTACAGCGCTGTGTAATATGTTGGCGCTTTATAAATAATAATAATATTAAGGAGACTAGTTTTGTTATTTAGACTTTTGTATGGTTTATTTACTCCATTGTACAGCGCTGTGTAATATGTTGGCGCTTTATAAATAATAATAATATTAAAGAGACTTGTTATGTTATTTACCATTTGTATGGTTTATTTACTCCATTGTACAGCGCTGTGGAATATGTTGGTGCTTTATAAATAGTAATAATAATATTAAAGAGACTTGTTAAGTTATTTACCATTTGTATGGTTTATTTACACCATTGTACAGCGCTGTGGAATATGTTGGCGCTTTATAAATAATAATAATAATATTAAAGAGACTAGTTTTGTTATTAACCATTTGTATGGTTTATTTACTCCATTGTACAGCTCTGTGGATTATGTTGGGCTTTATAAATAATAATAATATTAAAGAGACTTGTTATGTTATTTACCATTTGTATGGTTTATTTACTCCATTGTACAGCGCTGTGGAATATGTTGGCGCTTTATAAATAATAATAATAATATTAAAGAGACTTGTTATGTTATTTCCCATTTGTATGGTTTATTTACTCGATTGTACAGCGCTGTGGATTATGTTGGCGCTTTATAAATAATAATAATATTAAAGAGACTAGTTTTGTTATTTACCATTTGTATGGTTTATTTACTCTATTGTACAGTGCTGTGAAATATGTTGGCGCTTTATAAATAATAATAATATTAAAGAGACTTGTTATGTTATTTACCATTTGTATGGTTTATTTACTCCATTGTACAGCGCTGTGTAATATGTTGGCGCTATATAAATAATAATAATATTAAAGAGATTTGTTATGTTATTTACCATTTGTATGGTTTATTTACTCCATTGTACAGCGCTGTGGAATATGTTGGTGCTTTATAAATAATAATAATAATAAAGAGACTTGTTATGTTATTTACCATTTGTATGGTTTATTTACTCCATTGTACAGCGCTGTGGAATATGTTGGCGCTTTATAAATAATAATAATAATAAAGAGACTTGTTATGTTATTTACCATTTGTATGGTTTATTTACTCCATTGTACAGCGCTGTGGAATATGTTGGCGCTTTATAAATAATAATAATATTAAAGAGACTTGTTATGTTATTTACCATTTGTATGGTTTATTTACTCCATTGTACAGCGCTGTGGTATATGTTGGCGCTTTATAAATAATAGTAATAATATTATAGAGACTTGTTATGTTATTTACCATTTGTATGGTTTATTTACTCCATTGTACAGCGCTGTGTAATATGTTGGCGCTTTATAAATAATAATAATAATATTATAGAGACTTGTTATGTTATTTACCATTTGTATTGTTTATTTACTCCATTGTACAGCGCTGTGTAATATGTTGGCGCTTTATAAATAATAATAATATTAAGGAGACTAGTTTTGTTATTTAGACTTTTGTATGGTTTATTTACTCCATTGTACAGCGCTGTGTAATATGTTGGCGCTTTATAAATAATAATAATATTAAAGAGACTTGTTATGTTATTTACTATTTGTATGGTTTATTTACTCCATTGTACAGCGCTGTGGAATATGTTGGTGCTTTATAAATAGTAATAATAATATTAAAGAGACTTGTTAAGTTATTTACCATTTGTATGGTTTATTTACACCATTGTACAGCGCTGTGGAATATGTTGGCGCTTTATAAATAATAATAATAATATTAAAGAGACTAGTTTTGTTATTAACCATTTGTATGGTTTATTTACTCCATTGTACAGCTCTGTGGATTATGTTGGGCTTTATAAATAATAATAATATTAAAGAGACTTGTTATGTGATTTACCATTTGTATGGTTTATTTACTCCATTGTACAGCGCTGTGGAATATGTTGGCGCTTTATAAATAATAATAATAATATTAACCCCTTAGTGACATGACTTTTTTGGCTTGTCCGACGCTTGGTGACATGGGCTGTTTTAACATTTCTGAGCAGTTTGTGTTTTGCTGTAATTTATTTCTGTCTCATTTAGTGTACCCGCACAAACTATATATCGTTTTTATCGTCATAAGAAGGGCTTTCTTTTGATACCATTATTTTGATAATAGCATATAGTTTGATGTAAAAAAAATAATAAAATATGGCAAAAAAAATGAAAAAATAATTTTTTTATGACTTTTATTTGAAAAATCGTATACTCATGTACAAGAGACAACAAAAAAACACTGCTAAAAAGTTTCTAATATATGTCCTGAGTTCAGAAATAGCCCATGTTTTTATGTTTTTGTGCTTTTTTATTCATGTTACAGGGCCAGAACTATAAGTGGTGCAAAGCTATTTTAAAATCCCTTCTTTCAAAATTAGCGATAGTGACATTGTAACACTGATTTCTGTACTAAATCCATGAATGACCCCCAACATGTACATATTTTTGAAAACTAGACAACTCAGGGCATTTAACTTGGGGTATTTTGACACATTTCATGTAGCCATTTTACCACCAATCTATGCCAAAGTTTGCAGCAAAAAATCTTTTTTTTTAATTTTTCACATATATTGCAATTTAGGTAAACATTACCTTAAAATGTGAAGGGGTATTTCCAAATAACACCTCAATATGTGTTCAGCAACATCTCCTGAGTACAGGGATACCACCCATGCATAGGTTTGTTGGTTTGTTTTGGGGCTAAAAGGCCACATTTAGGGGGTGCGCATTTTGGTTTTCCAACTTGGAATTCTGACATGCAGAAAACTTGTGCCCATGTCCCATTTGGGACATTTTTGAAGCCAGAAAGTGTATTCTACCCCACAAAACCATATATTTTTTTAAACTAGACACCCTAGGGTATTTCAAATGGTAGTATTTTAACACTTTCCATGCACTAATTATACTACCAGCCTATGTCAATGTTTTGGGTAGTAATTTTTTTTCACATACATTGAACTTTGGGCATGAATTCACAGATCCTGTTATATGTCAGTGCCAAACAACACCTCAATATGTGTTCAGCAACATCTCCTGAGTACAGGGATACCACCCATGTATAGGTTGGTTAGGTTATTTGGGGGTTAAAAGGCCACATTTGAGAGGTGCGCTTTTTGGTTTTCCAACTTGGAATTCTGACGTGCAGAAAACCTGCGCCCATGTCCCATTTGGGACATTTTTGAAGCCAAAAAGTGTATTCTATCCCACAAAACCATATATTTTTGAAAACTAGACACCCTAGGGTATTTCAAATGGTAGTATTTTAACACTTTCCATGCACTAATTATACTACCAGCCTATGTCAATGTTATGGATAGTAATTTTTTTTCACATACATAGTACTTTGGGCATGAATTCACAGATCCTGTTATATGTCAGTGCCAAACAACACCTCAATATGTGTTCAGCAACATCTCCTGAGTACAGGGATACCACACATGTATAGGTTGGTTAGGTTATTTGGGGGTTAAAAGGCCACATTTGAGAGGTGCGCTTTTTGGTTTTCCAACTTGGAATTCTGACGTGCAGAAAACCTGCGCCCATGTCCCATTTGGGACATTTTTGAAGCCAAAAAGTGTATTCTACCCCACAAAACCATATATTTTTGAAAACTAGACACCCTAGGGTATTTCAAATGGTAGTATTTTAACACTTTTCATGCACTAATTCTACCACCAGCCTATGTCAATGTTATGGATAGTAATTTGTTTTTCACATTCATTGTACATCGGGCATGAATTCACAGATCCTATTATGTGTCAGTGCCAAACAACACCTTAATATGTGTTTAGCAACATCTCCTGAGTACAGGGATACCACCCATGTGTAGGTTAGTTAGATTATTTGGGGGCTAAAAGGCCACGTTTAGGGGGGGGTGCATTTCCAACTTGGAATTTTGACATGTAGTCAGCCTGCGCCCATGTTCCATTTGGGACACTTTTGAAGCCTGTCAAAGTATTTTACCCCATAAAACCATATATTTTGGAAAACTAGACATCCTAGGGTATTTAAAATTGTGGTATTTTAACACTTTCCAAGTGCTAATTCTACCACCAACCTATGTCAAAGGGATGGGATGTCATTTTTTCCCCAAACACATTGTAGTTCAGGCAGGAATTTTCAGATTCTGGTATTTGCCACTGCCAACCAACACCTCAATATGTGTTCAGCAACATCTCCTGAGTACAGGGATACCCCCCATGCATAGGTTTGTTGGTTTGTATTGGGTCTAAAATTCCACATTTAGGGGGTGCGCAATTCCAACCTGGAATTTTGACATGTAGTCAGCCTGCGCCCATGTTCCATTTGGAACATTTTTGAAGCCGTCCAATGAATTTTACCCCATCAAACCATATATTTTTGGAAAATAGACATCCTAAGGTATTTCAAATGGTGGTATTTTAATACTGTATAGGTACTAATTCTACCACCAGCCTTTGTAAAAGTTTGTGGTAGTACTTTTTTGGGAGTTTTTTTTCCCACATGCATTGTACGTCAGGCATGAATTCACAGATTCTGGTATTTGTCACTGCCAAACAACAACCCAATATGTGTTCAGCAACATCTCCCGAGTACAGGGATAGCACCCATGCATAGGTTTGTTGGTTTGTTTTTGGCTAGAAGGCAACATTTGTGAGATGCGCATCTCAAAATTCCAACTTGGAATTTTGACATGTAGTCAACCTGCGTCCGTGTCCTTTATGGGATATATCTTTGAAGCCAGCCAATGTAATTTACCCCCACCAAACCATATATTTTTTTATCGGTAGACCCCCATCACTACTTGTGGCAAGGGCTCAGCAGCCACCGATACATCGCTAGATGATGTATCAGAAAGCTGAATAGGGTCAAAATCGAACCCTGAGTCCGCGGCCTCAGAATCAGTGCGTAAGCAGTGATCTCGAGCAAAGAAGGGGTTAATAGCTCTTAGAAGAGCCTATCTAGTACTGTAATACATTACAGTACAAATAAATTAATCCATAAAACAGTGCAGACAGCAAAACATACTGTTGCTGTGCAGGATTACTGCTTACACAGTGATGAATGGCAGGGAAGGGGTTAATACACAGTGAAAGACTTTCATAAAACCTGCTAATTTTATAAAATGTTATTTTATATCACTAATACTGATCTGTCTCTTTCCGTCACAAAAATGTAAGTGAGGAGAGGGAGGCAGATCAATATTTGTGAATATTGATCCGATTAATTTTGATCTGACCAGGGCGAATGGTGAGCTTAATTGAGAAATCACCAAACCGCCTTTGCCACTAATTCGCTGTTACTGATCGCTATGCGCTCAGGCAGCTTAAAAAAAAAAACTCAAATATTTTTACTTTACATGTAATCCCCTAGCGGGTATGTGTAAAAAAAAAAATAAAAAAAAATATGCAGACAGATAAAAATTGCTTTGGCGTCAATATCATTGCGTAAGCAGTGATCGACGGCAAATAAGGGGTTAATAACTCTTAGAATAGCCTTTTTAGTACTGTAATAAATTACAGTACAAAAAAATTAACCCCTAAAAAATGCACAAACAGCAAAAATAAATGCGCTGATGTGCACGATCACTGCTTATGCAAGATCAGTGGCAGGGAAGGGGTTAAACGCAGGGAATTGCTTTAATTAAAATTTTTTTATTGTTTTATTATTTGTGTGTTGTGTATTTATTGTTTTTTTTTACTTTTACTTACTTTTAGAACTTTGATCTGTCTCTCTCCCTCACTAAAAAAAATGTGAGGAGAGGGAGACAGATCATAACTGGTCAGATCAATATAGAGTTAATATTGATCTGACCAGTCAGTGGGGATGTTCAGGAGAGCATCCCCACTGCCTGTCAGTGTGCCTGGCAGTCACTGATTGCCTCTGTGAAGAGGCAATCGTGTGACAGCCAGAGAGCACAGGAAGCAGGTACTTCCTGCCTCCTGTGCTCTTGCCCTTAGAAGGGCAGCGCCATCTTGGTCACTTAGTGACCAAGATCGTGCATTTTTTTTTTGTGTTCCTGATTGCCTCGACTTGCGAGGCAATCAGAAACACTTTCTGAGCATAGGAAGCGAAAGATTCGCTTCCTATGCTCATTTTTTAAATGCCCGCGTTTTAAAGGCTCTGTGCCTTTAAAACCGGCATTTCGATCGCTCTCCGGAGCGATCGAAATGCCGACGGGCATTTTTTTTAGCATTGTACGATGCTTCCACACGGAAGCATTGTTACAATGCCCTTAGAGCACTGAAAGCGGAAAAACTCCGCTTTCAGTGCTCGTTTTGACACAGGACGGACTAGGTCCGTCCTGTGTCACTAACGCCTCGGCACACAGGACGGACCTAGTCCGTCCTGTGTCGCCAAGGGGTTAAAGAGACTTGTTATGTTATTACCATTTGTATGGTTTATTTACTCGATTGTACAGCGCTGTGGATTATGTTGGCGCTTTATAAATAATAATAATATTAAAGAGACTAGTTTTGTTATTTACCATTTGTATGGTTTATTTACTCCATTGTACAGCGCTGTGTAATAAGTTGGCGCTATATAAATAATAATAATATTAAAGAGATTTGTTATGTTATTTACCATTTGTATGGTTTATTTACTCCATTGTACAGCGCTGTGGAATATGTTGGCGCTTTATAAATAATAATAATAATAAAGAGACTTGTTATGTTATTTACCATTTGTATGGTTTATTTACTCCATTGTACAGCGCTGTGGAATATGTTGGCGCCTTATAAATAATAATAATAATAATATTATAGAGACTTGTTATGTTATTTACCATTTGTATGGTTTATTTACTCCATTGTACAGCGCTGTGGAATATGTTGGCGCTTTATAAATAATAGTAATAATATTATAGAGACTTGTTATGTTATTTACCATTTGTATGGTTTATTTACTCCATTGTACAGCGCTGTGTAATATGTTGGCGCTTTATAAATAATAATAATAATATTATAGAGACTTGTTATGTTATTTACCATTTGTATTGTTTATTTACTCCATTGTACAGCGCTGTGTAATATGATGGCGCTTTATAAATAATAATAATATTAAGGAGACTAGTTTTGTTATTTAGACTTTTGTATGGTTTATTTACTCCATTGTACAGCGCTGTGTAATTTGTTGGCGCTTTATAAATAATAATAATATTAAAGAGCCTTGTTATGTTATTTCCCATTTGTAAGCTTTATTTACTCCATTGTACAGCGCTGTGGAATATGTTGGCGCTTTATAAATAATAATAATATTAAAGAGACTTGTTATGTTATTTACCATTTGTATGGTTTATTTACTCCATTGTACAGCGCTGTGGAATATGTTGGTGCTTTATAAATAGTAATAATAATATTAAAGAGACTTGTTATGTTATTTACCATTTGTATGGTTTATTTACTCCATTGTACAGCGCTGTGGTATATGTTGGCGCTTTATAAATAATAATAATAATATTAAAGAGACTTGTTATGTTATTTACCATTTGTATGGTTTATTTACTCCATTGTACAGCGCTGTGGATTATGTTGGCACTTTATAAATAATAATAATATTAAAAAGACTTGTTAAGTTATTTACCATTTGTATGGTTTATTTACACCATTGTACAGCGCTGTGGAATATGTTGGCGCTTTATAAATAATAATAATAATATTAAAGAGACTTGTTTTGTTATTTACCATTTGTATGGTTTATTTACTCCATTGTACAGCGCTGTGGAATATGTTGGCGCTATATAAATAATAATATTAAAGATACTTGTTATGTTATTTACCATTTGTATGGTTTATTTACAGCATTGTACAGCGTTGTGGAATATGTTGGCGCTTTATAAATAATAATAATAATAATATTAAAGAGACTTTTTATGTTATTTACCATTTGTATGGTTTATTTACTCCATTGTACAGCGCTGTGGAATATGTTGGCGCTTTATAAATAATAATAATAATATTAAAGAGACTAGTTTTGTTATTTACCATTTGTATGGTTTATTTACTCCATTGTACAGCGCTGTGTAATATGTTGGCGCTTTATAAATAATAATAATATTAAAGAGACTTGTTATGTTATTTACCATTTGTATGGTTTATTTACTCCATTGTACAGCGCTGTGGAATATGTTGGTGCTTTATAAATAATAATAATAATAAAGAGACTTGTTATGTTATTTACCATTTGTATGGTTTATTTACTCCATTGTACAGCGCTGTGGAATATGTTGGCGCTTTATAAATAATAATAATAATATTAAAGAGACTAGTTTTGTTATTTACCATTTGTATGGTTTATTTACTCCATTGTACAGCGCTGTGTAATATGTTGGTGCTTTATAAATAATAATAATAATAAAGAGACTTGTTATGTTATTTACCATTTGTATGGTTTATTTACTCCATTGTACAGCGCTGTGGAATATGTTGGCGCTTTACAAATAATAATAATTTTAAAGAGACTTGTTTTGTTATGTACATTTGTATGGTTTATTTACTCCATTGTACAGCTCTGTGGAATATGTTGGCGCTTTATAAATAATAATAATAATATTATAGAGACTTGTTATGTTATTTACCATTTGTATGGTTTATTTGCTCCATTGTACAGCGCTGTGTAATATGTTGGCGCTTTATAAATAATAATAATATTAAAGAGACTAGTTTTGTTATTTACCATTTGTATGGTTTATTTACTCCATTGTACAGCGCTGTGTAATATGTTGGCGCTTTATAAATAATAATAATATTAAAGAGACTTGTTATGTTATTTACCATTTGTATGGTTTATTTACTCCATTGTACAGCGCTGTGGAATATGTTGGCGCTTTATAAATAATAATAATATTAAAGAGACTTGTTATGTTATTTACCATTTGTATGGTTTATTTACTCCATTGTACAGCGCTGTGGTATATGTTGGCGCTTTATAAATAATAATAATATTAAAGAGACTTGTTAAGTTATTTACCATTTGTATGGTTTATTTACACCATTGTACAGCGCTATGGAATATGTTGGCGCTTTATAAATAATAATAATATTAAAGAGACTTTTTTATGTTAATTACCATTTGTATGGTTTATTTACACCATTGTACAGCGCTATGGAATATGTTGGCGCTTTATAAATAATAATAATAATATTAAAGAGACTAGTTTTGTTATTTACCATTTGTATGGTTTATTTACTCCATTGTACAGCGCTGTGGAATATGTTGGCGCTTTATAAATAATAATAATATTAAAGAGACTTGTTATGTTATTTACCATTTGTATGGTTTATTTACTCCATTGTACAGCGCTGTGGAATATGTTGGCGCTTTATAAATAATAATAATATTAAAGAGACTTGTTATGTTATTTACCATTTGTATGGTTTATTTACTCCATTGTACAGCGCTGTGGTATATGTTGGCGCTTTATAAATAATAATAATATTAAAGAGACTTGTTATGTTATGTACCATTTGTATGGTTTATTTACTCCATTGTACAGCGCTGTGGAATATGTTGGCGCTTTATAAATAATAATAATATTAAAGAGACTTTTTTATGTTAATTACCATTTGTATGGTTTATTTACACCATTGTACAGCGCTGTGGAATATGTTGGCGCTTTATAAATAATAATAATTTTAAAGAGACTTGTTATGTTATGTACCATTTGTATGGTTTATTAACTCCATTGTACAGCGCTGTGGAATATGTTGGTGCTTTATAAATAATAATAATAATAATAAAGAGACTTGTTATGTTATTTACCATTTGTATGGTTTATTTACTCCATTGTACAGCGCTGTGGTATATGTTGCCGCTTTATAAATAATAATAATATTAAAGAGACTTGTTAAGTTATTTACCATTTGTATGGTTTATTTACACCATTGTACAGCGCTATGGAATATGTTGGCGCTTTATAAATAATAATAATATTAAAGAGACTTTTTTATGTTAATTACCATTTGTATGGTTTATTTACACCATTGTACAGCGCTATGGAATATGTTGGCGCTTTATAAATAATAATAATATTAAAGAGACTTTTTATGTTATTTACCATTTGTATGGTTTATTTACTCCATTGTACAGCGCTGTGGATTATGTTGGCGCTTTATAAATAATAATAATAATAATAAAGAGACTTTTTATGTTATTTCCCATTTGTATGGTTTATTTACACCATTGTACAGCGCTGTGGAATATGTTGGCGCTTTATAAATAATAATAATAATATTAAAGAGACTAGTTTTGTTATTTACCATTTGTATGGTTTATTTACTCCATTGTACAGCGCTGTGTAATATGTTGGCGCTATATAAATAATAATAATAATAAAGAGACTTGTTATGTTATTTACCATTTGTATGGTTTATTAACTCCATTGTACAGCGCTGTGGAATATGTTGGTGCTTTATAAATAATAATAATAATAAAGAGACTTGTTATGTTATTTACCATTTGTATGGTTTATTTACTCCATTGTACAGCGCTGTGGAATATGTTGGCGCTTTATAAATAATAATAATAATATTAAAGAGACTAGTTTTGTTATTTACCATTTGTATGGTTTATTTACTCCATTGTACAGCGCTGTGTAATATGTTGGTGCTTTATAAATAATAATAATAATAAAGAGACTTGTTATGTTATTTACCATTTGTATGGTTTATTTACTCCATTGTACAGCGCTGTGGAATATGTTGGCGCTTTACAAATAATAATAATTTTAAAGAGACTTGTTTTGTTATGTACATTTGTATGGTTTATTTACTCCATTGTACAGCTCTGTGGAATATGATGGCGCTTTATAAATAATAATAATAATATTATAGAGACTTGTTATGTTATTTACCATTTGTATGGTTTATTTGCTCCATTGTACAGCGCTGTGTAATATGTTGGCGCTTTATAAATAATAATAATATTAAAGAGACTAGTTTTGTTATTTACCATTTGTATGGTTTATTTACTCCATTGTACAGCGCTGTGTAATATGTTGGCGCTTTATAAATAATAATAATATTAAAGAGACTTGTTATGTTATTTACCATTTGTATGGTTTATTTACTCCATTGTACAGCGCTGTGGAATATGTTGGCGCTTTATAAATAATAATAATATTAAAGAGACTTGTTATGTTATTTACCATTTGTATGGTTTATTTACTCCATTGTACAGCGCTGTGGTATATGTTGGCGCTTTATAAATAATAATAATATTAAAGAGACTTGTTAAGTTATTTACCATTTGTATGGTTTATTTACACCATTGTACAGCGCTATGGAATATGTTGGCGCTTTATAAATAATAATAATATTAAAGAGACTTTTTTATGTTAATTACAATTTGTATGGTTTATTTACACCATTGTACAGCGCTATGGAATATGTTGGCGCTTTATAAATAATAATAATATTAAAGAGACTTGTTATGTTATTTACCATTTGTATGGTTTATTTACTCCATTGTACAGCGCTGTGGATTATGTTGGCGCTTTATAAATAATAATAATAATATTATAGAGACTTGTTATGTTATTTACCATTTGTATGGTTTATTTGCTCCATTGTACAGCGCTGTGTAATATGTTGGCGCTTTATAAATAATAATAATATTAAAGAGACTAGTTTTGTTATTTACCATTTGTATGGTTTATTTACTCCATTGTACAGCGCTGTGTAATATGTTGGCACTTTATAAATAATAATAATATTAAAGAGACTTGTTATGTTATTTACCATTTGTATGGTTTATTTACTCCATTGTACAGCGCTGTGGAATATGTTGGCGCTTTATAAATAATAATAATATTAAAGAGACTTGTTATGTTATTTACCATTTGTATGGTTTATTTACTCCATTGTACAGCGCTGTGGTATATGTTGGCGCTTTATAAATAATAATAATATTAAAGAGACTTGTTATGTTATTTACCATTTGTATGGTTTATTTACTCCATTGTACAGCGCTGTGGAATATGTTGGCGCTTTATAAATAATAATAATATTAAAGAGACTTTTTTATGTTAATTACAATTTGTATGGTTTATTTACACCATTGTACAGCGCTATGGAATATGTTGGCGCTTTATAAATAATAATAATATTAAAGAGACTTGTTATGTTATTTACCATTTGTATGGTTTATTTACTCCATTGTACAGCGCTGTGGATTATGTTGGCGCTTTATAAATAATAATAATAATATTATAGAGACTTGTTATGTTATTTACCATTTGTATGGTTTATTTGCTCCATTGTACAGCGCTGTGTAATATGTTGGCGCTTTATAAATAATAATAATATTAAAGAGACTAGTTTTGTTATTTACCATTTGTATGGTTTATTTACTCCATTGTACAGCTCTGTGGAATATGTTGGCGCTTTATAAATAATAATAATATTAAAGAGACTTGTTATGTTATTTACTATTTGTATGGTTTATTTACTCCATTGTACAGCGCTGTGGAATATGTTGGCGCTTTATAAATAATAATAATATTAAAGAGACTTGTTATGTTATTTACCATTTGTATGGTTTATTTACTCCATTGTACAGCGCTGTGGAATATGTTGGCGCTTTATAAATAATAATAATATTAAAGAGACTTGTTATGTTATTTACCATTTGTATGGTTTATTTACTCCATTGTACAGCGCTGTGGTATATGTTGGCGCTTTATAAATAATAATAATATTAAAGAGACTTGTTAAGTTATTTACCATTTGTATGGTTTATTTACACCATTGTACAGCGCTATGGAATATGTTGGCGCTTTATAAATAATAATAATATTAAAGAGACTTTTTTATGTTAATTACCATTTGTATGGTTTATTTACACCATTGTACAGCGCTATGGAATATGTTGGCGCTTTATAAATAATAATAATAATATTAAAGAGACTAGTTTTGTTATTTACCATTTGTATGGTTTATTTACTCCATTGTACAGCGCTGTGGAATATGTTGGCGCTTTATAAATAATAATAATATTAAAGAGACTTGTTATGTTATTTACTATTTGTATGGTTTATTTACTCCATTGTACAGCGCTGTGGAATATGTTGGCGCTTTATAAATAATAATAATAATATTAAAGAGACTTGTTATGTTATTTACCATTTGTATGGTTTATTTACTCCATTGTACAGCGCTGTGGAATATGTTGGCGCTTTATAAATAATAATAATATTAAAGAGACTTGTTATGTTATTTACCATTTGTATGGTTTATTTACTCCATTGTACAGCGCTGTGGTATATGTTGGCGCTTTATAAATAATAATAATATTAAAGAGACTTGTTATGTTATGTACCATTTGTATGGTTTATTTACTCCATTGTACAGCGCTGTGGAATATGTTGGCGCTTTATAAATAATAATAATATTAAAGAGACTTTTTTATGTTAACCCCTTCCCGTCCTTATGACGAGTTAACTCGTCATAAGAGCCGCAGCGTTAGCGACCTTATGACGAGTTAACTCGTCATGCAGTCTAGCCGGCGGTGCGCTCCGTGGGCACCGCCAGCTAGACTGCAACGGGTCCAGGACTAAGCCTCGCACCCGAGGCAAAGCTCCTGGACCCGATCGGTCAGTTTCCGGCCATGTGATCGCGGTGATTGAGTGATCACCGCGATAACATGCAAATTAGATGGCAAAGTCAGTGTGTTCACACACTGACTTTGCCTCTAATTCACTCTCTGTGCTTCACATTGTTATAGTGAAGCACAGAGAGTGACCTGTAAGTAAAAATAAATTAATTATACACACATAGGTTTAAAAAAAAAAAAAAAAAATTAACCCTTTCATTGCTGATCACAGTTTTTAACTGTGATCAGTTTCCTTCCACTTTATGGCCCTCATTTAGTTTTTTTTTTAACAGATTTTTTTATTTTTACAATTTATAAAGTTTTTTTGAATAAATAAAGGTAATTTTAATATATTTATTTAATAAAATTTAACCCCTGCATGCCTGTTGCATGATTTTTACTGATCTGACATCGCACTCTTCAGAGTTTTTTTCTGTCTTTTTTGTTATGGGGGGTTTGGGAACCAATATTTTTCTTTTTTATTAGTTAGTTAATTAGGGGGGATAAGTGGGTTAGTGTTGCACTAGTTATGTAGCTTATTATTGGGAAAATAATGGGGAAAAACATTTTTTTCCTCAAAAGTTTCATCTTTTATATGTATTTTTTAATACTAAAATGTAAATCATTTTTATGTATAGGGTATCAAAAGAAAGCTCTAACTGTCCTCTAAAAAACAACATATAACTTGTATGGGTACGTTAAATGAGAGAGAGGAAATTTATGTTTCAAAAACCGCGTATTAAAAATTGAAAAACGCTCTGGTCCTTGGCCCAGGAAAATCCCTGGTCCTTAAAGGGTTAATTACCATTTGTATGGTTTATTTACACCATTGTACAGCGCTGTGGAATATGTTGGCGCTTTATAAATAATTTTAAAGAGACTTGTTATGTTATGTACCATTTGTATGGTTTATTAACTCCATTGTACAGCGCTGTGGAATATGTTGGTGCTTTATAAATAATAATAATAATAATAAAGAGACTTGTTATGTTATTTACCATTTGTATGGTTTATTTACTCCATTGTACAGCGCTGTGGTATATGTTGCCGCTTTATAAATAATAATAATATTAAAGAGACTTGTTAAGTTATTTACCATTTGTATGGTTTATTTACACCATTGTACAGCGCTATGGAATATGTTGGCGCTTTATAAATAATAATAATATTAAAGAGACTTTTTTATGTTAATTACCATTTGTATGGTTTATTTACACCATTGTACAGCGCTATGGAATATGTTGGCGCTTTATAAATAATAATAATATTAAAGAGACTTTTTATGTTATTTACCATTTGTATGGTTTATTTACTCCATTGTACAGCGCTGTGGATTATGTTGGCGCTTTATAAATAATAATAATAATAATAAAGAGACTTTTTATGTTATTTCCCATTTGTATGGTTTATTTACACCATTGTACAGCGCTGTGGAATATGTTGGCGCTTTATAAATAATAATAATAATATTAAAGAGACTAGTTTTGTTATTTACCATTTGTATGGTTTATTTACTCCATTGTACAGCGCTGTGTAATATGTTGGCGCTATATAAATAATAATAATATTAAAGAGACTTGTTATGTTATTTACCATTTGTATGGTTTATTAACTCCATTGTACAGCGCTGTGGAATATGTTGGTGCTTTATAAATAATAATAATAATAAAGAGACTTGTTATGTTATTTACCATTTGTATGGTTTATTTACTCCATTGTACAGCGCTGTGGAATATGTTGGCGCTTTATAAATAATAATAATAATATTAAAGAGACTAGTTTTGTTATTTACCATTTGTATGGTTTATTTACTCCATTGTACTGCGCTGTGTAATATGTTGGTGCTTTATAAATAATAATAATAATAAAGTGACTTGTTATGTTATTTACCATTTGTATGGTTTATTTCCTCCATTGTACAGCGCTGTGGAATATGTTGGCGCTTTATAAATAATAATAATATTAAAGAGACTTTTTTATGTTAATTACCATTTGTATGGTTTATTTACACCATTGTACAGCGCTGTGGAATATGTTGGCGCTTTATAAAGAATTTAAAAGAGACTTGTTATGTTATGTACCATTTGTATGGTTTATTAACTCCATTGTACAGCGCTGTGGAATATGTTGGTGCTTTATAAATAATAATAATAATAATAAAGAGACTTGTTATGTTATTTACCATTTGTATGGTTTATTTACTCCATTGTACAGCGCTGTGGTATATGTTGCCGCTTTATAAATAATAATAATATTAAAGAGACTTGTTAAGTTATTTAACATTTGTATGGTTTATTTACACCATTGTACAGCGCTATGGAATATGTTGGCGCTTTATAAATAATAATAATATTAAAGAGACTTTTTTATGTTAATTACCATTTGTATGGTTTATTTACACCATTGTACAGCGCTATGGAATATGTTGGCGCTTTATAAATAATAATAATATTAAAGAGACTTTTTATGTTATTTACCATTTGTATGGTTTATTTACTCCATTGTACAGCGCTGTGGATTATGTTGGCGCTTTATAAATAATAATAATAATAATAAAGAGACTTTTTATGTTATTTCCCATTTGTATGGTTTATTTACACCATTGTACAGCGCTGTGGAATATGTTGGCGCTTTATAAATAATAATAATAATATTAAAGAGACTAGTTTTGTTATTTACCATTTGTATGGTTTATTTACTCCATTGTACAGCGCTGTGTAATATGTTGGCGCTATATAAATAATAATAATATTAAAGAGACTTGTTATGTTATTTACCATTTGTATGGTTTATTAACTCCATTGTACAGCGCTGTGGAATATGTTGGTGCTTTATAAATAATAATAATAATAAAGAGACTTGTTATGTTATTTACCATTTGTATGGTTTATTTACTCCATTGTACAGCGCTGTGGAATATGTTGGCGCTTTATAAATAATAATAATAATATTAAAGAGACTAGTTTTGTTATTTACCATTTGTATGGTTTATTTACTCCATTGTACAGCGCTGTGTAATATGTTGGTGCTTTATAAATAATAATAATAATAAAGAGACTTGTTATGTTATTTACCATTTGTATGGTTTATTTCCTCCATTGTACAGCGCTGTGGAATATGTTGGCGCTTTATAACTAATAATAATAATATTAAAGAGACTTGTAATGTTATTTATCATTTGTATGGTTTATTTACTCCATTGTACAGCGCTGTGGAATATGTTGGCGCTTTATAAATAATAATAATAATATTATAGAGACTTGTTATGTTATTTACCATTTGTATGGTTTATTTGCTCCATTGTACAGCGCTGTGTAATATGTTGGCGCTTTATAAATAATAATAATATTAAAGAGACTTGTTTTGTTATGTACATTTGTATGGTTTATTTACTCCATTGTACAGCTCTGTGGAATATGTTGGCGCTTTATAAATAATAATAATAATATTATAGAGAATTGTTATGTTATTTACCATTTGTATGGTTTATTTGCTCCATTGTACAGCGCTGTGTAATATGTTGGTGCTTTATAAATAATAATAATAATAAAGTGACTTGTTATGTTATTTACCATTTGTATGGTTTATTTCCTCCATTGTACAGCGCTGTGGAATATGTTGGCGCTTTATAAATAATAATAATATTAAAGAGACTTTTTTATGTTAATTACCATTTGTATGGTTTATTTACACCATTGTACAGCGCTGTGGAATATGTTGGCGCTTTATAAATAATTTTAAAGAGACTTGTTATGTTATGTACCATTTGTATGGTTTATTAACTCCATTGTACAGCGCTGTGGAATATGTTGGTGCTTTATAAATAATAATAATAATAATAAAGAGACTTGTTATGTTATTTACCATTTGTATGGTTTATTTACTCCATTGTACAGCGCTGTGGTATATGTTGCCGCTTTATAAATAATAATAATATTAAAGAGACTTGTTAAGTTATTTACCATTTGTATGGTTTATTTACACCATTGTACAGCGCTATGGAATATGTTGGCGCTTTATAAATAATAATAATATTAAAGAGACTTTTTTATGTTAATTACCATTTGTATGGTTTATTTACACCATTGTACAGCGCTATGGAATATGTTGGCGCTTTATAAATAATAATAATATTAAAGAGACTTTTTATGTTATTTACCATTTGTATGGTTTATTTACTCCATTGTACAGCGCTGTGGATTATGTTGGCGCTTTATAAATAATAATAATAATAATAAAGAGACTTTTTATGTTATTTCCCATTTGTATGGTTTATTTACACCATTGTATAGCGCTGTGGAGTATGTTGGCGCTTTATAAATAATAATAATAATATTAAAGAGACTAGTTTTGTTATTTACCATTTGTATGGTTTATTTACTCCATTGTACAGCGCTGTGTAATATGTTGGCGCTATATAAATAATAATAATATTAAAGAGACTTGTTATGTTATTTACCATTTGTATGGTTTATTAACTCCATTGTACAGCGCTGTGGAATATGTTGGTGCTTTATAAATAATAATAATAATAAAGAGACTTGTTATGTTATTTACCATTTGTATGGTTTATTTACTCCATTGTACAGCGCTGTGGAATATGTTGGCGCTTTATAAATAATAATAATAATATTAAAGAGACTAGTTTTGTTATTTACCATTTGTATGGTTTATTTACTCCATTGTACAGCGCTGTGTAATATGTTGGTGCTTTATAAATAATAATAATAATAAAGAGACTTGTTATGTTATTTACCATTTGTATGGTTTATTTCCTCCATTGTACAGCGCTGTGGAATATGTTGGCGCTTTATAACTAATAATAATAATATTAAAGAGACTTGTAATGTTATTTATCATTTGTATGGTTTATTTACTCCATTGTACAGCGCTGTGGAATATGTTGGCGCTTTATAAATAATAATAATAATATTATAGAGACTTGTTATGTTATTTACCATTTGTATGGTTTATTTGCTCCATTGTACAGCGCTGTGTAATATGTTGGCGCTTTATAAATAATAATAATATTAAAGAGACTTGTTTTGTTATGTACATTTGTATGGTTTATTTACTCCATTGTACAGCTCTGTGGAATATGTTGGCGCTTTATAAATAATAATAATAATATTATAGAGACTTGTTATGTTATTTACCATTTGTATGGTTTATTTGCTCCATTGTACAGCGCTGTGTAATATGTTGGCGCTTTATAAATAATAATAATATTAAAGAGACTAGTTTTGTTATTTACCATTTGTATGGTTTATTTACTCCATTGTACAGCGCTGTGTAATATGTTGGCGCTTTATAAATAATAATAATATTAAAGAGACTTGTTATGTTATTTACCATTTGTATGGTTTATTTACTCCATTGTACAGCGCTGTGTAATATGTTGGCGCTTTATAAATAATAATAATATTAAAGAGACTTGTTATGTTATGTACCATTTGTATGGTTTATTTACTCCATTGTACAGCGCTGTGGAATATGTTGGCGCTTTATAAATAATAATAATATTAAAGAGACTTGTTATGTTATTTACCATTTGTATGGTTTATTTACTCCATTGTACAGCGCTGTGGTATATGTTGGCGCTTTATAAATAATAATAATATTAAAGAGACTTGTTAAGTTATTTACCATTTGTATGGTTTATTTACTCCATTATACAGCGCTGTGGATTATGTTGGCGCTTTATAAATAATAATAATAATAATAAAGAGACTTGTTATGTTATTTCCCATTTGTATGGTTTATTTACACCATTGTACAGCGCTGTGGAATATGTTGGCGCTTTATAAATAATAATAATAATATTAAAGAGACTAGTTTTGTTATTTACCATTTGTATGGTTTATTTACTCCATTGTACAGCGCTGTGGAATATGTTGGCGCTTTATAAATAATAATAATATTAAAGAGACTTGTTATGTTATTTACCATTTGTATGGTTTATTTACTCCATTGTACAGCGCTGTGGAATATGTTGGCGCTTTATAAATAATAATAATATTAAAGAGACTTGTTATGTTATTTAACATTTGTATGGTTTATTTACTCCATTGTACAGCGCTGTGGTATATGTTGGCGCTTTATAAATAATAATAATATTAAAGAGACTTGTTATGTTGTGTACCATTTGTATGGTTTATTTACCCCATTGTACAGCGCTGTGGAATATGTTGGCGCTTTATAAATAATAATAATGTTAAAGAGACTTTTTTATGTTAATTACCATTTGTATGGTTTATTTACACCATTGTACAGCGCTGTGGAATATGTTGGCGCTTTATAAATAATAATAATTTTAAAGAGACTTGTTATGTTATGTACCATTTGTATGGTTTATTTACTCCGTTGTACAGCGCTGTGGAATATGTTGGTGCTTTAAAAATAATAATAATAATAAAGAGACTTATTATGTTATTTACCATTTGTATGGTTTATTTACTCCATTGTACAGCGCTGTGGTATATGTTGCCGCTTTATAAATAATAATAATATTAAAGAGACTTGTTAAGTTATTTACCATTTGTATGGTTTATTTACACAATTGTACAGCGCTATGGAATATGTTGGCGCTTTATAAATAATAATAATATTAAAGAGACTTTTTTATGTTAATTACCATTTGTATGGTTTATTTACTCCATTGTACAGCGCTGTGGAATATGTTGGCGCTTTATAAATAATAATAATAATATTAAATAGACTTGTTATGTTATTTACCATTTGTATGGTTTATTTACACCATTGTACAGCGCTATGGAATATGTTGGCGCTTTATAAATAATAATAATATTAAAGAGACTTTTTATGTTATTTACCATTTGTATGGTTTATTTACTCCATTGTACAGCGCTGTGGATTATGTTGGCGCTTTATAAATAATAATAATAATAATAAAGAGACTTGTTATGTTATTTCCCATTTGTATGGTTTATTTACACCATTGTACAGCGCTGTGGTATATGTTGGCGCTTTATAAATAATAATAATAATATTAAAGAGACTAGTTTTGTTATTTACCATTTGTATGGTTTATTTACTCCATTGTACAGCGCTGTGGAATATGTTGGCGCTTTATAAATAATAATAATATTAAAGAGACTTGTTATGTTATTTACCATTTGTATGGTTTATTTACTCCATTGTACAGCGCTGTGGAATATGTTGGCGCTTTATAAATAATAACAATATTAAAGAGACTTGTTATGTTATTTACCATTTGTATGGTTTATTTACTCCATTGTACAGCGCTGTGGAATATGTTGGTGCTTTATAAATAGTAATAATAATATTAAAGAGACTTGTTATGTTATTTACCATTTGTATGGTTTATTTACGCCATTGTACAGCGCTGTGGAATATGTTGGCGCTTTATAAATAATAATAATATTAAAGAGACTTGTTATGTTATTTACCATTTGTATGGTTTATTTACGCCATTGTACAGCGCTGTGGAATATGTTGGCGCTTTATAAATAATAATAATAATATTATAGAGACTTGTTATGTTATTTACCATTTGTATGGTTTATTTGCTCCATTGTACAGCGCTGTGTAATATGTTGGCGCTTTATAAATAATAATAATATTAAAGAGACTAGTTTTGTTATTTACCATTTGTATGGTTTATTTACTCCATTGTACAGCGCTGTGTAATATGTTGGCGCTTTATAAATAATAACAATATTAAAGAGACTTGTTATGTTATTTACCATTTGTATGGTTTATTTACTCCATTGTACAGCGCTGTGGAATATGTTGGTGCTTTATAAATAGTAATAATAATATTAAAGAGACTTGTTATGTTATTTACCATTTGTATGGTTTATTTACGCCATTGTACAGCGTTGTGGAATATGTTGGCGCTTTATAAATAATAATAATATTAAAGAGACTTGTTATGTTATGTACCATTTGTATGGTTTATTTACTCCATTGTACAGCACTGTGGAATATGTTGGCGCTTTATAAATAATAATAATATTAAAGAGACTTGTTATGTTATTTACCATTTGTATGGTTTATTTACTCCATTGTACAGCGCTGTGGAATATGCTGGCGCTTTATAAATAATAATAATAATATTAAAGAGACTAGTTATGTTATTTCCCATTTGTATTGTTTATTTAATCCATTGTACAGCGCTGTGGAATATGCTGGCGCTTTATAAATAATAATAATATTAAAGAGACTTGTTATGTTATTTACCATTTGTATGGTTTATTTACTCCATTGTTCAGCGCTGTGGAATATGTTGGTGCTTTATAAATAATAATAATATTATTAAAGAGACTTGTTATGTTATTTACCATTTGTATGGTTTATTTACCCCATTGTACAGCGCTGTGGAATATGTTGGTGCTTTATAAATAATAATAATAATATTAAAGAGACTAGTTTTGTTATTTACCATTTGTATGATTTATTTACTCCATTGTACAGCGCTGTGGAATATGTTGGCGCTTTATAAATAATAATAATAATATTAAAGAGACTTGTTATGTTATGTACCATTTGTATGGTTTATTTACTCCATTGTACAGCGCTGTGGAATATGTTGGCGCTTTATAAATAGTAATAATATTAAAGAGACTTGTTGTTATTTACCATTTGTTTGGTTTATTTACACCATTGTACAGCGCTGTGGAACATGTTGGCGCTTTATAAATAATAATGATATTAAAGAGACTTGTTATGTTATTTACCATTTGTATGATTTATTTACTCCATTGTACAGCGCTATGGAATATGTTGGCGCTTTATAAATAATAATAATAATATTAAAGAGACTTGTTATGTTATGTACCATTTGTATGATTTATTTACTCCATTGTACAGCGCTATGGAATATGTTGGCGCTTTATAAATAATAATAATAATATTAAAGAGACTTGTTATGTTATGTACCATTTGTATGATTTATTTACTCCATTGTACAGCGCTATGGAATATGTTGGCGCTTTATAAATAATAATAATAATATTAAAGAGACTTGTTATGTTATTTACCATTTGTATGGTTTATTTACTCCATTGTACAGCGCTGTGGAATATGTTGGCATTTTATAAATAATAATAATATTAAAGAGACTAGTTATGTTATTTCCCATTTGTATAGTTTATTTACTCCATTGTACAGCGCTGTGGATTATGTTGGCGCTTTATAAATAATAATAATAATATTAAAGAGACTTGTTATGTTATTTACCATTTGTATGGTTTATTTACTCCATTGTACAGCGCTGTGGAATATGTTGGTGCTTTATAAATAATAATAATATTATTAAAGAGACTTGTTATGTTATTTACCATTTGTATGGTTTATTTACTCCATTGTACAGCGCTGTGGAATATGTTGGTGCTTTATAAATAATAATAATATTATTAAAGAGACTTGTTATGTTATTTACCATTTGTATGGTTTATTTACTCCATTGTACAGCGCTGTGGAATATGTTGGTGCTTTATAAATAATATTAATAATAATAAAGAGACTTGTTATGTTATTTCCCATTTGTATGGTTTATTTACTCCATTGTACAGCGCTGTGGAATATGTTGGCGCTTTATACATAATAATAATAATAATAATAAAGAGACTTGTTATGTTATTTACCATTTGTATGGTTTATTTACTCCATTGTACAGCGCTGTGGAATATGTTGGCATTTTATAAATAATAATAATATTAAAGAGACTTGTTATGTTATTTACCATTTGTATGATTTATTTACTCCATTGTACAGCGCTGTGGAATATGTTGGCGCTTTATAAATAATAATAATAATAATATTAAAGAGACTTGTTATGTTATTTACCATTTGTATGTTTTATTTACTCCATTGTACAGCGCTGTGGAATATTCTGGCGCTTTATAAATAATAATAATAATATTAAAGAGACTAGTTATGTTATTTACCATTTGTATGGTTTATTTACTCCATTGTACAGCGCTATGGAATATGTTGGCGCTTTACAAATAATAATAATAATATTAAAGAGACTTGTTATGTTATTTACCATTTGTATGGTTTATTTACTCTATTGTACAGCGCTGTGGAATATGTTGGTGCTTTATAAATAATAATAATATTATTAAAGAGACTTGTTATGTTATTTACCATTTGTATGGTTTATTTACTCCATTGTACAGCGCTGTGGAATATGTTGGTGCTTTATAAATAATAATAATATTATTAAAGAGACTTGTTATGTTATTTACCATTTGTATGGTTTATTTACTCCATTGTACAGCGCTGTGGAATATGTTGGTGCTTTATAAATAATAATAATAATAATAAAGAGACTTGTTATGTTATTTACCATTTGTATGATTTATTTACTCCATTGTACAGCGCTGTGGAATATGTTGGTGCTTTATAAATAATAATAATATTAAAGAGACTTGTTATGTTATGTACCATTTGTATGGTTTATTTACTCCATTGTACAGCGCTGTGGTATATGTTGGCGCTTTATAAATAATAATAATATTAAAGAGACTTGTTATGTTATTTACCATTTGTATGTTTTATTTACTCCATTGTACAGCGCTATGGAATATGTTGGTGCTTTATAAATAATAATAATAATAATAAAGAGACTTGTTATGTTATTTACCATTTGTATGATTTATTTACTCCATTGTACAGCGCTGTGGAATATGTTGGTGCTTTATAAATAATAATAATATTAAAGAGACTTGTTATGTTATGTACCATTTGTATGGTTTATTTACTCCATTGTACAGCGCTGTGGTATATGTTGGCGCTTTATAAATAATAATAATATTAAAGAGACTTGTTATGTTATTTACCATTTGTATGTTTTATTTACTCCATTGTACAGCGCTATGGAATATGTTGGCGCTTTATAAATAATAATAATAATAATAAAGAGACTTGTTATGTTATTTACCATTTGTATGTTTTATTTACACCATTGTACAGCGCTGTGGAATATGTTGTCGCTTTATAAATAATAATAATATTAAAGAGACTTGTTATGTTATTTACCATTTGTATGGTTTATTTACTCCATTGTACAGCGCTGTGGTATATGTTGGTGCTTTATAAATAATAATAATAATAAAGAGACTTGTTATGTTTTTTACCATTTGTATGGTTTATTTACACCATTGTACAGCACTGTGGATTATGTTGGGCTTTATAAATAATAACAATATTAAAGAGACTTGTTATGTTATTTACCATTTGTATGGTTTATTTACTCCATTGTACAGCTCTGTGGAATATGTTGGCGCTTTATAAATAATAATAATATTAAAGAGGCTTGTTATGTTATTTCCTATTTGTATGGTTTATTTACCCCATTGTACAGCGCTGTGGAATATGTTGGCGCTTTATAAATAATAATAATATTACAGAGACTTGTTATGTTATTTCCCATTTGTATGGTTTATTTACACCATTGTACAGCGCTGTGGAATATGCTGGTGCTTTATAAATAATAATAATAATATTAAAGAGACTTGTTATGTTATTTACCATTTGTATGGTTTATTTACTCCATTGTACAGCGCTGTGGAATATGTTGGCGCTATATAAATAATAATAATAATAAAGAGACTTGTTATGTTGTTTACCATTTGTATGGTTTATTTACTCCATTGTACAGCGCTGTGAAATATGTTGGCGCTTTATAAATAATAATAATATTAAAGAGACTTGTTATGTTATTTACCATTTGTATGGTTTATTTACCCCATTGTACAGCGCTGTGGAATATGTCGGCATTTTATAAATAATAATAATAATAAAGAGACTTGTTATGTTATTTACCATTTGTATGGTTTATTTACTCCATTGTACAGCGTTGTGGAATATGTTGGCGCTTTATAAATAATAATAATATTACAGATACTTGTTATGTTATTTACCATTTGTATGGTTTATTTACTCCATTGTACAGCGCTGTTTAATATGTTGGCGCTATATAAATAGTAATAATAATATTAAAGAGACTTGTTATGTTATTTACCATGTGTATGGTTTATTTACCCCATTGTACAGCGCTGTGGAATATGTTGGCGCTTTATAAATAATAATAATATTATAGAGACTTGTTATGTTATTTACCATTTGTATGGTTTATTTACTCCATTCTACAGCGCTGTGGATTATGTTGGCGCTTTATAAATAATAATAATATTATAGAGACTTGTTATGTTATTTACCATTTGTATGGTTTATTTGCTCCATTGTACAGCGCTGTGGATTATGTTGGCGCTTTATAAATAATAATAATATTAAAGAGACTTGTTATGTTATTTCCCATTTGTATGGTTTATTTACTCCTTTGTACAGCGCTGTGGAATATGTTGGCGCTTTATAAATAATAATAATATTAAAGAGACTTGTTATGTTATTTCCCATTTGTATGGTTTATTTACTCCATTGTACAGCGCTGTGTAATATGTTGGCGCTTTATAAATAATAATAATATTAAAGAGACTTGTTATGTTATTTACCATTTGTATGGTTTATTTACTCCATTGTACAGCGCTGTGGTATATGTTGGCGCTTTATAAATAATAATAATAATATTAAAGAGACTTGTTATGTTATTAACCATGTGTATGGTTTATTTACTCCATTGTACAGCGCTGTGGAATATGTTGGCGCTTTATAAATAATAATAATATTAAAGAGACTTGTTATGTTATTTACCATTTGTATGGTTTATTTACTCCATTGTACAGCGCTGTGGAATATGTTGGCGCTATATAAATAATAATAATAATAAAGAGACTTGTTATGTTATTTACCATTTGTATGGTTTATTTACTCCATTGTACAGCGCTGTGGAATATGTTGGCGCTTTATAAATAATAATAATAATATTAAAGAGACTTGTTATGTTATTTACCATTTGTATGGTTTATTTACTCCATTGTACAGCGCTGTGTAATATGTTGGCGCTATATAAATATTAATAATATTAAAGAGACTAGTTTTGTTATTTACCATTTGTATGGTTTATTTACTCCATCGTACAGCGCTGTGGAATATGTTGGCGCTTTATAAATAATAATAATATTAAAGAGACTTGTTATGTTATTTCCCATTTGTATGGTTTATTTACTCCATTGTACAGCGCTGTGGAATATGTTGGTGCTTTATAAATAATAATAATATTAAAGAGACTTGTTATGTTATTTCCCATTTGTATGGTTTATTTACTCCATTGTACAGCGCTGTGGAATATGTTGGCGCTTTATAAATAATAATAATATTAAAGAGACTTGTTATGTTATTTACCATTTGTATGGTTTATTTACTCCATTGTACAGCTCTGTGGAATATGTTGGCGCTATATAAATAATAACAATATTAAAGAGACTTGTTATGTTATTTCCCATTTGTATGGTTTATTTACTCCATTGTACAGCTCTGTGGAATATGTTGGCGCTTTATAAATAATAATAATAATATTACAGATACTTGTTATGTTATTTACCATTTGTATGGTTTATTTACTCCATTGTACAGCTCTGTGGAATATGTTGGCGCTTTATAAATAATAATAATAATATTACAGATACTTGTTATGTTATTTACCATTTGTATGGTTTATTTACTCCATTGTACAGCGCTGTGGAATATGTTGGCGCTTTATAAATAATATTATGTTATTTCCCATTTGTGTGGCAGTGAGGGGGTTACACGATGAGCCGCTGGCAGTGAAGAGGTTAAGGAGGTTCTGTAATTGGAGCAGACTAATTGGCCTTATTAAGCTGCTCGTTAGCATTGTCTCCAGTCAGTCTCTTCCACATGGATATTATCAAATCAGCTAAAGCGTATAATGTAATTGTGACTCTGTGTCCCTGACTGTCTGTAATATGATAGTGACCCCTCTGCCTCCCCCCCACCCGTGACATCACCCACTGCACCTATATCAATACCCACCATCCTGTGACCTCTCACCCACAAAACCCACCATCCTGTGACCTCTCACCCACAATACCCACCATCCTGTGACCTCTCACCCACAAAACCCACCATCCTGTGACCTCTCATCCTCAATACCCACCATCCTGTGACCTCTCACCCACAATACCCACCATCCTGTGGCCTCTCACCCTCAATACCCACCATCCTGTGACCTCTCACCCACAATACCCACCATCCTGTGGCCTCTCACCCTCAATACCCACCATCCTGTGGCCTCTCACCCACAATACCCACCATCCTGTGACCTCTCACCCTCAATACCCACCATCCTGTGACCTCTCACCCACAATACCCACCATCCTGTGACCTCTCACCCTCAATACCCACCATCCTGTGACCTCTCACCCTCAATACCCACCATCCTGTGGCCTCTCACCCTCAATACCCACCATCCTGTGGCCTCTCACCCTCAATACCCACCATCCTGTGACCTCTCACCCACAATACCCACCATCCTGTGACCTCTCACCCACAATACCCACCATCCTGTGACCTCTCACCCTCAATACCCACCATCCTGTGGCCTCTCACCCTCAATACCCACCATCCTGTGACCTCTCATCCTCAATACCCACCATCCTGTGACCTCTCACCCACAATACCCACCATCCTGTGACCTCTCATCCTCAATACCCACCATCCTGTGACCTCTCACCCACAATACCCACCATCCTGTGACCTCTCACCCACAATACCCACCATCCTGTGACCTCTCACCCTCAATACCCACCATCCTGTGACCTCTCACCCACAATACCCACCATCCTGTGACCTCTCATCCTCAATACCCACCATCCTGTGACCTCTCATCCTCAATACCCACCATCCTGTGACCTCTCACCCACAATACCCACCATCCTGTGACCTCTCATCCTCAATACCCACCATCCTGTGACCTCTCACCCTCAATACCCACCATCCTGTGACCTCTCACCCACAATACCCACCATCCTGTGACCTCTCATCCTCAATACCCACCATCCTGTGACCTCTCACCCTCAATATCCACCATCCTGTGACCTCTCACCCACAATACCCACCATCCTGTGACCTCTCACCCTCAATACCCACCATACTGTGTCCTCTCACCCACAATACCCACCATCCTGTGACCTCTCACCCACAATACCCACCATCCTGTGACCTCTCACCCACAATACCCACCATCCTGTGACCTCTCACCCTCAATACCCACCATCCTGTGACCTCTCACCCACAATACCCACCATCCTGTGACCTCTCACCCACAATACCCACCATCCTGTGACCTCTCACCCACAATACCCACCATCCTGTGACCTCTCACCCTCAATACCCACCATCCTGTGACCTCTCACCCACAATACCCACCATCTTGTGACCTATCATCCTCAATACCCACTATCCTGTGACCTCTCGCCCTCAATACGGCTGGCAGAGCAGAAGTTGGTCGGTTACGGCTGGCAGAGGTAGGTGGGTTACGGCTGGCAGAGGTAGGTGGGTTACGGCTGGGAGAGCAGAGGTATTTGGGTTACGGCTGGGAGAGCAGAGGTAGGTAGGTTACGGCTTGGAGAGGTAGGTGGGTGGTATACTTATGGCTGAGCAGAGGTAGGTGGGTTACGGCTGGGAGAGCAGAGGTAGGTGGGTTACGGCTGGGAGAGCAGAGGTAGGTGTGTTATGGCTGGGAGAGCAGAGGTAGGTGTGTTATGGCTGGGAGAGCAGAGGTAGGTGAGTTACGGCTGGCAGAGCAGAGGTAGGTGGGTTACGGCTGGCAGAGCAGAGGTAGTTGGGTTACGGCTGGGAGAGCAGAGGTAGGTGGGTTACGGCTGGCAGAGCAGAGGTAGTTGGGTTACGGCTTGGAGAGCAGAGGTAGTTGGGTTACGGCTGGGAGAGGTAGTTGGGATACGGCCGGCAGAGCAGAGGTAGTTGGGTTACGGCTGGGAGAGCAGAGGCAGTTGGGATACGGCCGGCAGAGCAGAGGTAGTTGGGATACGGCTGGGAGAGGTAGTTGGGTTACGGCCGGCAGAGCAGAGGTAGTTGGGATACGGCTGGGAGAGGTAGTTGGGATACGGCCGGCAGAGCAGAGGTAGTTGGGTTACGGCTGGGAGAGGTAGTTGGGTTACGGCCGTCAGAGCAGAGGTAGTTGGGTTACGGCTGGGAGAGGTAGTTGGGATACGGCTGGCAGAGCAGAGGTAGTTGGGTTACGGCTGGGAGAGCAAAGGTAGTTGGGATACGGCCGGCAGAGCAGAGGTAGTTGGGATACGGCTGGGAGAGGTAGTTGGGTTACGGCCGTCAGAGCAGAGGTAGTTGGGATACGGCTGGTAGAGGTAGTTGGTATACGGCCGGCAGAGCAGAGGTAGTTGGGATACGGCAGGCAGAGATAGTTGGGTTACGGCTGGGAGAGGTAGTTGGTATATGGCCGGCAGAGATAGTTGGGTTACGGCTGGGAGAGCAGAGGTAGTTGGGATACGGCTGGGAGAGCAGAGGTAGTTGGGATACGGCCGGCAGAGCAGAGGTAGTTGGGATACGGCTGGGAGAGGTAGTTGGGATACGGCCGGCAGAGCAGAGGTAGTTGGGATACGGCTGGGAGAGGTAGTTGGGATACGGCCGGCAGAGCAGAGGTAGTTGGGATACGGCTGGGAGAGGTAGTTGGGATACGGCCGGCAGAGCAGAGGTAGTTGGGATACCGCTGGGAGAGGTAGTTGGGATACGGCCGGCAGAGCAGAGGTAGTTGGGATACGGCTGGGAGAGGTAGTTCGTATATGGCTGGGAGAGATAGTTGGTATACGGCCGGCAGAGATAGTTGGGATACGGCTGGGAGAGGTAGTTGGGATACGGCCGGCAGAGATAGTTGGGTTACGGCTGGGAGAGCAGAGGTAGTTGGTATACGGCCGGCAGAGCAGAGGTAGTTGGGTTATGGCTGGGAGAGCAGAGGTAGTTGGGATACGGCTGGGAGAGGTAGTTGGGATACGGCCGGCAGAGATAGTTGGGTTACGGCCGGCAGAGCAGAGGTAGTTGGTATACGGCCGGCAGAGATAGTTGGGTTATGGCTGGGAGAGCAGAGGTAGTTGGTATACGGCCGGCAGAGATAGTTGGGTTATGGCTGGGAGAGGTAGTTGGGTTACGGCCGGCAGAGCAGAGGTAGTTGGTATACGGCCGGCAGAGATAGTTGGGTTACGGCTGGGAGAGGTAGTTGGGATACGGCTGGCAGAGCAGAGGTAGTTGGGATATGGCTGGGAGAGCAGAGGTAGTTGGGATACGGCCGGCAGAGCAGAGGTAGTTGGGATACGGCTGGGAGAGGTAGTTGGGATACGGCCGGCAGAGCAGAGGTAGTTGGGATACGGCTGGCAGAGCAGAGGTAGTTGGGATACGGCCGGCAGAGATAGTTGGGTTACGGCTGGGAGAGGTAGTTGGGATATGGCTGGGAGAGCAGAGGTAGTTGGGATACGGCCGGCAGAGTAGAGGTAGTTGGGATACGGCTGGGAGAGGTAGTTGGGATACGGCTGGCAGAGCAGAGGTAGTTGGGATACGGCTGGCAGAGCAGAGGTAGTTGGGATACGGCCGGCAGAGATAGTTGGGTTACGGCTGGGAGAGGTAGTTGGGATATGGCTGGGAGAGCAGAGGTAGTTGGGATACGGCCGGCAGAGTAGAGGTAGTTGGGATACGGCTGGGAGAGGTAGTTGGGATACGGCTGGCAGAGCAGAGGTAGTTGGGATACGGCCGGCAGAGCAGAGGTAGTTGGGATACGGCTCGGAGATGTAGTTGGGTTACGGCTGTCCGAGCAGAGGTAGTTGGGATACGGCTGGGAGAGCAGAGGTAGTTGGGATACGGCCGGCAGAGCAGAGGTAGTTGGGATACGGCTGGGAGAGGTAGTTGGGTTACGGCTGGCAGAGCAGAGGTAGTTGGGATACGGCCGGCAGAGCAGAGGTAGTTGGGATACGGCCGGCAGAGTAGAGGTAGTTGGGATACGGCCGGCAGAGCAGAGGTAGTTGGGATACGGCCGGCAGAGGTAGTTGGGTTACGGCTGGGAGAGCAGAGGTAGTTGGGATACGGCCGGCAGAGTAGAGGTAGGTAGTGGGAGCAGGGATAAAGCAGCGACAGAGCAGGAATGTAGTCAGGCTGGAGCCTGGTAATGACTGTACATTTCCTAATGATGCTCTGTGGAGAGATAATTGAAGCTACATCTTGTTATGGCCCAGTAAGGAGCATAATAGCCCATTACACTTAACAAGTAATGTCTGGGGACACTGGCAGCGCTTCAGCCTGGGATTAACCCATTAGTAACCAGAAGACTGTAGACACGCTGACTGATTCCCCTGGTATCCAATGCATGTGATCATTCCCTGGCTATAGGGTTAATCCTGGGGGTTCAGTATGGATAAAACGAGGCAGTAACGGGGGTCACTATACAGAATCTGCACTGTAACAGGGGTCACTATACAGAACCTGCACTGTAACAGGGGTCACTATACAGAACCTGCACTGTAACAGGGGTCACTATTTATACAGAACCCGCACTGTAACAGGGGTCACTATTTATACAGAACCCGCACTGTAACAGGGGTCACTATACAGAACCCGCACTGTAACAGGAGTCACTATTTATACAGAACCCGCACTGTAACAGGGGTCACTATACAGAACCCGCACTGTAACAGGGGTCACTATACAGAACCCGCACTGTAACAGGGGTCACTATACAGAACCCGCACTGTAACAGGGGTCACTATACAGAACCCGCACTGTAACAGGGGTCACTATACAGAACCCGCACTGTAACAGGGGTCACTATTTATACAGAACCTGCACTGTAACAGGGGTCACTATTTATACAGAACCTGCACTGTAACAGGGGTCACTATTTATACAGAACCCGCACTGTAACAGGAGTCACTATTTATACAGAACCTGCACTGTAACAGGGGTCACTATTTATACAGAACCCGCACTGTAACAGGAGTCACTATTTATACAGAACCCGCACTGTAACAGGGGTCACTATACAGAACCCGCACTGTAACAGGGGTCACTATACAGAACCCGCACTGTAACAGGGGTCACTATACAGAACCCGCACTGTAACAGGGGTCACTATTTATACAGAACCTGCACTGTAACAGGGGTCACTATTTATACAGAACCTGCACTGTAACAGGGGTCACTATTTATACAGAACCTGCACTGTAACAGGGGTCACTATTTATACAGAACCTGCACTGTAACAGGGGTCACTATTTATACAGAACCCGCACTGTAACAGGGGTCACTATTTATACAGAACCCGCACTGTAACAGGGGTCACTATTTATACAGTACCCTCACTGTAACAGGGGTCACTATACAGAACCTGCACTTTAACAGGGGTCACTATTTATACAGAACCCGCACTGTAACAGGGGTCACTATACAGAACCCGCACTGTAACAGGGGTCACTATTTATACAGAGCACGCACTGTAACAGGCGTCACTATTTATACAGAACCCGCACTATAACAGGGGTCACTATTTATACAGAACCTGCACTGTAACAGGGGTCACTATTTATACAGAACCCGCACTGTAACAGGGGTCACTATTAATACAGAACCCGCACTGTAACAGGGGTCACTATACAGAACCCGCACTGTAACAGGGGTCACTATACAGAACCCCGCACTGTAATAGGGGTCACTATACAGAACCTGCACTGTAACAGGGGTCACTATTTATACAGAACCCGCACTGTAACAGGGGTCACTATACAGAACCTGCACTGTAACAGGGGTCACTATACAGAACCCGCACTGTAACAGGGGTCACTATTAATACAGAACCCGCACTGTAACAGGGGTCACTATTTATACAGAACCCGCACTATAACAGGGGTCACTATTTATACAGAACTCGCACTGTAACAGGGGTCACTATACAGAACCTGCACTGTAACAGGGGTCACTATACAGAACCCGCACTGTAACAGGGGTCACTATTTATACAGAACCCGCACTGTAATAGGGGTCACTATACAGAACCCGCACTGTAACAGGAGTCACTATTTATACAGAACCCGCACTGTAACAGGGGTCACTATACAGAACCCGCACTGTAACAGGGGTCACTATACAGAACCCGCACTGTAACAGGGGTCACTATACAGAACCCGCACTGTAACAGGGGTCACTATACAGAACCCGCACTGTAACAGGGGTCACTATACAGAACCCGCACTGTAACAGGGGTCACTATTTATACAGAACCTGCACTGTAACAGGGGTCACTATTTATACAGAACCTGCACTGTAACAGGGGTCACTATTTATACAGAACCCGCACTGTAACAGGGGTCACTATACAGAACCCGCACTGTAACAGGGGTCACTATTTATACAGAGCACGCACTGTAACAGGCGTCACTATTTATACAGAACCCGCACTATAACAGGGGTCACTATTTATACAGAACCTGCACTGTAACAGGGGTCACTATTTATACAGAACCCGCACTGTAACAGGGGTCACTATTAATACAGAACCCGCACTGTAACAGGGGTCACTATACAGAACCCGCACTGTAACAGGGGTCACTATACAGAACCCCGCACTGTAACAGGGGTCACTATACAGAACCTGCACTGTAACAGGGGTCACTATTTATACAGAACCCGCACTGTAACAGGGGTCACTATACAGAACCTGCACTGTAACAGGGGTCACTATACAGAACCCGCACTGTAACAGGGGTCACTATTTATACAGAACCCGCACTGTAACAGGGGTCACTATTTATACAGAACCCGCACTATAACAGGGGTCACTATTTATACAGAACTCGCACTGTAACAGGGGTCACTATACAGAACCTGCACTGTAACAGGGGTCACTATACAGAACCCGCACTGTAACAGGGGTCACTATTTATACAGAACCCGCACTGTAACAGGGGTCACTATACAGAACCCGCACTGTAACAGGGGTCACTATTTATACAGAACCCGCACTGTAACAGGGGTCACTATTTATACAGAACCCGCACTATAACAGGGGTCACTATTTATACAGAACTCGCACTGTAACGGGTCACTATACAGAACCTGCACTGTAACAGGGGTCACTATACAGAACCCGCACTGTAACAGGGGTCACTATTTATACAGAACCCGCACTGTAACAGGGGTCACTATACAGAACCCGCACTGTAACAGGGGGTCACTATTTATACAGAACCCGCACTGTAACAGGGGTCACTATTTATACAGAACCCGCACTGTAACAGGGGTCACTATACAGAACCCGCACTGTAACAGGGGTCACTATACAGAACCCGCACTGTAACAGGGGTCACTATTTATACAGAACCCGCACTGTAACAGGGGTCACTATTTATACAGAACCTGCACTGTAACAGGGGTCACTATACAGAACCTGCACTGTAACAGGGGTCACTATTTATACAGAACCCGCACTGTAACAGGGGTCACTATACAGAACCCGCACTGTAACAGGGGTCACTATTTATACAGAACCTGCACTGTAACAGGGGTCACTATACAGAACCTGCACTGTAACAGGGGTCACTATTTATACAGAACCTGCACTGTAACAGGGGTCACTATACAGAACCCGCACTGTAACAGGGGTCACTATACAGAACCTGCACTGTAACAGGGGTCACTATACAGAACCCGCACTGTAACAGGGGTCACTATACAGAACCCGCACTGTAACAGGGGTCACTATACAGAACCCGCACTGTAACAGGGGTCACTATACAGATCCCGCACTATAACAGGGGTCACTATACAGAACCCGCACTATAACAGGGGTCACTATACAGAACCTGCACTGTAACAGGGGGTCATTATTTATACAGAACCCGAACTGTAACAGGGGTCACTATACAGAACCCGCACTATAACAGGGGTCACTATACAGAACCCGCACTGTAACAGGGGTCACTATACAGAACCCGCACTGTAACAGGGGTCACTATACAGAACCTGCACTGTAACAGGGGTCACTATACAGAACCTGCACTGTAACAGGGGTCACTATACAGAACCCGCACTGTAACAGGGGTCACTATACAGAACCCGCACTGTAACAGGGGTCACTATACAGAACCTGCACTATAACAGGGGTCACTATACAGAATCCGCAAAGTCAATTGACCTATTCGTATGAATGGGGACTATTTCGGTTTATAGAATAACAATAGCATTACATGGATTCTATAAACCGAAAGTCTATAAACCGAATGGTTCAGTATATCATGACTCTAGAATTATAAAATACACTATCACAATATAGACATAGAAGACATAACTAAAGAGTGCAGACCACCTTATACTATTGGGTTCAAATCTTCCTAAACAGCATGAACCTACCATGTCCTGTTATTATTGTATATAGTTTTGGGGAGATCTATAATTCTACCTTTTCTGATTAGAAATTAGAGTGAATTGATAGGGGGCACATGTTACACCTTATTCCACACATTGTTCTCTAGCTGGATCCTCCCAGCGTAGGGCTTTGTCCTTTTGGAACTGATATTGTATTTGGATTCTCACTTCCTTTCTATGGATGTTTGATGCTCTTAGTATGTGAGTTTCCAAGTCATTCTTTACTCTCCATATTAGGCCAGTTTAAATGTAGTATGAAGAGCTCACAATCTTCTCTAATGTCTGTAATTAATCAGAGGCTGGATATTGTTGGAGCTTATTACATCAGATATAGTGATCCCTTTCACTGCCACATCTGCAGCGCAGGTTTGAACATTTGGGAAATATTTTATTTATTTTGTCCGGCTCCAGATACCACCTATAGGATACTTTGTATTGCAATGATGTCAATGTAAACAGTCTGCTAGTCCCTTATTTACTATTATATTACACCAGTGGCGTCCTGAGTGGTTAAAGACTGGCATATTTATGGGCAAACACTGGCATATTAATGGGCAAACACTGGCATATTAATGGGCAAACACTGGCATATTAATGGGAAAACTGGTTTATTTTAATTGACAAAGTGATGCTGTGGCATGGTCTGTGGGGCAAAATAACATGTACTATGGGGAAAGTGACACTGTGGTATGGTCTGTGGGGCAAAGTGACACTATGGTATGGTCTGTGGGGCAAAGTGACACTGTGGTATGGTCTGTTGGGCAAAGTGACACTGTGGTATGGTCTGTGGGGCAAAGTGACACTGTGGTATGGTCTGTGGGGCAAAGTGACACTGTGGTATGTTCTGTGGGGCAAAGTGACACTATGGTATGGTCTGTGGGGCAAAGTGACACTGTGGTATGTTCTGTGGGGCAAAGTGACACTGTGGTGTGGTCTGCGGGGCAAAGTGACACTATGGTATGTTCTGTGGGGCAAAGTGACACTGTGGTGTGGTCTGTGGGGCAAAGTGACACTGTGGCATGCCAAATCATGTGGGTGCACTAGGAGTGCAAGCCAAGTGCTGTGGGTGCAATATAGGTGCATGGCAAGTTCTGTGGGTACTGTACGGTGCTGTGTTAAGTCCTTTAGGTGCAATGTGGGTGCAGAGGAAGGGAATAAAAACAAGGAATGACATTTTTCAATAACATTTTTATTACATATGAAAATAGTTGAATATAATATAAAAAAAAATCAAATAAGTATAAATACTAGTTATAGAGAGCGAGAGATAGAGAGAGATGTTTGTGTTTAGATATGTATTTTTTTAGAATTGTACAATTGTCACCTTGTGGGGCTCCTGTGTGTCGCATAATTAATGGCAATCCCATGTGGGGCATATTTACTGGGCCCCATGTGTGGCATAATTATGAGGCGCTTGTGTGTGGCATAATTTGTAGGGCTCCAAGTTTAGGCATAAATAATGGGGCTCCTGTGTGTGTCATAGTTATGGGGCTCCTGTGTGTGGCATAGTTATGGGGCTCCTGTGTGTGGCATAGTTATGGGGCTCCTGTGTGTGGCATAATTTATGGGGCTCCTGTGTGTGGCATAATTTATGGGGCTCCTGTGTGTGTCATAGTTATGGGGCTCCTGTGTGTGACATAGTTATGGGGCTCCTGTGAGTGGCATAGTTATGGGGCTCCTGTATGTGGCATAGTTATGGGGCTCCTGTATGTGGCATAGTTATGGGGCTCCTTTGTGTGTCATAGTTATGGGGCTCCTGTGTGTGGCATAGTTATGGGGCTCCTCTGTGTGGCATAGTTATGGGGTTCCTGTGTGTGGCATAGTTATGAGGCTCCTGTGTGTGGCATAGTTATGGGGCTCCTGTGTGTGGCATAGTTATGGGGTTCCTGTGTGTGTCATGGTTATGGGGCTCCTGTGTGTGGCATAGTTATGGGCTCCTGTGTGTGTCATAGTTATGGGGCTCCTGTGTGTGGCATAGTTATGAGGCTCCTGTGTGTGGCATAGTTATGGGGCTCCTGTGTGTGTCATAGTTATGGGGCTCCTGTGTGTGACATAGTTATGGGGCTCCTGTGTGTGGCATAGTTATGGGGCTCCTGTGTGTGGCAGAGTTATGGGGCTCCTGTGTGTGGCATAGTTATGGGGCTCTTGTGTGTGGAATAGTTATGAGGCTCCTGTGTGTGTCATAGTTATGGGGCTCTTGTGTGTGGCATAGTTATGAGGCTCCTGTGTGTGGCATAGTTATGGGGCTCCTGTGTGTGGCATAGTTATGAGGCTCCTGTGTGTGGCATAGTTATGGGGCTCCTGTGTGTGGCATAGTTATGGGGTTCCTGTGTGTGTCATGGTTATGGGGCTCCTGTGTGTGGCATAGTTATGGGCTCCTGTGTGTGTCATAGTTATGGGGCTCCTGTGTGTGGCATAGTTATGAGGCTCCTGTGTGTGGCATAGTTATGGGGCTCCTGTGTGTGTCATAGTTATGGGGCTCCTGTGTGTGACATAGTTATGGGGCTCCTGTGTGTGGCATAGTTATGGGGCTCTTGTGTGTGGCAGAGTTATGGGGCTCCTGTGTGTGGCATAGTTATGGGGCTCTTGTGTGTGGAATAGTTATGAGGCTCCTGTGTGTGTCATAGTTATGGGGCTCTTGTGTGTGGCATAGTTATGAGGCTCCTGTGTGTGGCATAGTTATGGGGCTCCTGTGTGTGGCATAGTTATGGGGCTCCTGTATGTGGCATAGTTATGGGGCTCCTGTATGTGGCATAGTTATGAGGCTCCTGTGTGTGGCATAGTTATGGGGCTCCTGTGTGTGTCATTGTTATGGGGCTCCTGTGTGTGGCATAGTTATGGGGCTCCTGTGTGTGACATAGTTATGGGGCTCCTGTGTGTGGCATAGTTATGGTGCTCCTGTGTGTGACATAGTTATGGGGCTCCTGTGTGTGACATAGTTATGGGGCTCCTGTGTGTGTCATTGTTATGGGGCTCCTGTGTGTGACATAGTTATGGGGCTCCTGTGTGTGTCATTGTTATGGGGCTCCTGTGTGTGTCATAGTTATGGGCTCCTGTGTGTGTCATAGTTATGAGGCTCCTGTGTGTGTCGTAGTTATGGGGCTCCTGTGTGTGTCATTGTTATGGGGCTCCTGTGTGTGACATAGTTATGGGGCTCCTGTGTGTGGCATAGTTATGGGGCTCTTGTGTGTAGCATAGTTATGAGTTACCGCATCGGGTGACACCAACCCTAGTGACGCCTCTGTATTACACCATTTTATAAATGGAATATCTTTCCCTATATCTGCTTCCCAATTAAGATGTGCTTTGCTTTTAATGATATCCTCTTTTATATCAATGACCCCAGTCTGTGCTATTTTCTTTATACTAGCATCTAATTCAAATAGTCTTATCAGATCTTCTATTAAAGTATATTCGGCATGCTTCTTTTCTTTCACAATGTATCCTCTTATCCGTAAATAAAGAAATAGATCACTAGCCGGGAGATCAAACTCTTCTTGTAAATCTCCAAAGCTTATAACTGGGTCTCATTCAGCTAATTGGCCACATTCCTTTAAATCTTTCTCTATCCATTCTGTAATTGGAAGCTCCTCCATGTTTGACTCCAGAGCCTTTAAAGATATATTTGGCTTAAATAAGATTCCAATTTTTCTTGATTTTTTTTAATAGATTGTCTTTATTTATTATGTTTTTGTTTTATTTTCTACCTTTCCACCAATCTCGAGTATATAGCTTATATCGAGCAAGTCAAACATTTATAACACTTTTCAGACTTATAATGATGTAATTATATTCGAGAATAAAGCAGAGTCATGAGACTTCCTACTCTTCACACCAAATATATCCTGACAAGGTATGTCCACCTGGGTAACACATATGATCTGAGTCGATCTCCCCCACCAGGAAATGTCCAAATTATGCTTCAGTATAATGTTCTCAGACGTTTGGGCTAATAGGCTTTCATCATTTATTTCCAAGATTTTGGGGGGATTTGCCACAGTTTTGATGCCTTAGAAAGTTGTTTCTTTTTCTGTCCAAATAAATTCATATCTGCTCTTGAGATTTGGTTCTGTATGGCTGCGACATTGGACATTAATGCACAGGTTTTCTGAATTATCAGGTTGTAAATTGAGATTTTTCCATATGTCTCTAAGTACTATTTAATAATAATTACCTGATGCCAGTCAGTACCATTTAATAATCATCTGATGCCAGTCAGTACCATTTAATAATAATCATCTGATGCCAGTCACTACCATTTAATAATCATCTGATGCCAGTCAGTACCATTTAATAATAGTCTTCTGATGCCAGTAAGTACCATTTAATAATATTCTTCTGATGCCAGTAAGTACCATTTAATAATATTCATCTGAAGCTAGTGAATTTCATTTTATAATAATCTCCTGATGCCACTCAGTACCATTTTATAATATTCATCTTATGCCAGTCAGTATCATTTAATAATAATCTCCTAATGTTGGTCAGTACCATTTTACAATAATCTCATGATGCCGGTCAGTACCATTTTATAATAATCTCCTAATGCCGGTCAGTACCATTTTATAATAATCTCCTGATGCAAGTCAGTATCTTTTTAGAATATTCATCTGATGCCAGTCAGTATCATTTTATAATAATCACCTGAAGCCAGTCAGTACCATTTTATAATATACATCAGATGCCAGTCAGAACAATTTTATAATTTTCCTCTATTGCCAGTCAGTGTCATTCTATAATAATTGCCTGATGCCATTCATCACCATGTAATAGGATTAATCTGATGCCAGGCAATATCATTTTATAATAAACATCTGATGCCAATCATTACCATTTTAGAATATTCATCTGATGCCAGTCAGTACAATTTTAGAATATTCACCTGATGCCAATCAGCACCCTTCAATAGTATTCTTCTGATGCTAGTCTATATCATTTTATAATATTAATCTGATGCCAGTCAGAACCATTTAATAATAATCACCTGATGCCAGTCAGTACCATTTAATAACAATCACCAGATGCCAGTCAGCACCATTTTATAATATTCATCTGATGCCAGTCAGCACCATTTTATAATATTTATCTGATGCCAGTAAGTATCATTTAATAATAATCTTCAGATGCCAGTCAGTACCATTTTATAATATTCACCTGATGCCACTCGGTATCATGTTATAGTATTCACCTGATGCCAGATATTACCATTTTTTAACATTAATCTGATGCCAGACAGTACAATTTTATAAGATTAATCTGATGCCAGACAGTACCATTGAATGATATTCACCTGATGCCAGTCAGTACAATTTTAGAATATTCATCTGATGCCAGTCAGTATCATTTTAGAAAAATCACCTGATGCCAGTCAGCACCATTTAATAATATTTGTCTGATGCTAGCAGTATCATTTTATAATAATCACCTGATGCTAGACAGTATCATTTTATAATAATCACCTGATGCCAGTCATAACCATTTCATAATATTAATCTGATGCCAGTCAGTGCCATTTTATAATATTCATCTGATGCCAGACAGTACCATTTAATAATAATCACCTGATGCCAGTCAGTACCATTTAATTATAATCAGCCGATGCCAGACAGCACCATTTTATACTAATAATCTGATGCCAGTCAGTATCATTTAATAACAATCACCAGATGCCATTCAGCACCATTTAATAATAATCACCTGTTGCCAGTCAGTACCATTTAATAACAATCACCAGATGCCATTCAGCACCATTTTATAATATTCATCTTATGCCAGACAGTACCATTTTATAATATTCATCTGATGCCGGTCAGTATCATTTTATAATATTCATCTGATGCCAGACAGTACCACTTTATAAAATTCATCTGATGCCAGTCAGCACCATTTTATAATATTTATCTGATTCCAGTAAGTATCATTTAATAATAATTTTCAGATCCCAGTCAGTACCATTTTATAATAATCACCTGATGCTAGTCAGCACTATTTTATAATATTCATCTGATGCCAGTCAGTATCATTTTATAATAATCACCTGATGCTAGTCAGCACTATTTTATAATATTCATCTGATGCCAGTCAGAATCATTTTATAATATTCATCAGATGCCATTTAGCACCATTTTATAATATTCATCTGATGCCAGCCAGTATCATTTTAAAATATTCATCTGATGCCAGTCAACACCATTTTATAATATTTATCTGATGCCAGTCAGTATCATTTTATAATATTCATCTGATGTCAGTCAGTATTATTATAATATTCATCAGATGCCATTCACTATCATTTTATAATATTAATCAGATGCCAGTCAGTATGATTTAATAATATTCATCAGATGCCAGTCAGTATGATTTAATAATATTCATCAGATGCCAGTCAGTATCATTTTATAGTATTCATCAAATGCCAGTCAGTATGATTTAATAATATTCATCAGATGCCAGTCAGTATCATTTTATAATATTCATCTGATGTCAGTCAGTATTATTATAATATTCATCAGATGCCATTCACTATCATTTTATAATATTCATCAGATGCCAGTCAGTATGATTTAATAATATTCATCTGATGCCAGTCAGTATTATTATAATAGTCATCAGATGCCAGTCAGTATTATTATAATATTCATCAGATGCCATTCACTATCATTTTATAGTATTCATCAGATGCCAGTCAGTATTATTATAATATTCATCAGATGCCAGTCAGTATGATTTAATAATATTCATCAGATGCCAGTCAGTATCATTTTATAGTATTCATCAAATGCCAGTCAGTATGATTTAATAATATTAATCAGATGCCAGTCAGTAGCATTTTATAATATTCATCAGATGCCAGTCAGTATTATTATAGTATTCATCAGATGCCATTCACTATCATTTTATAGTATTCATCAGATACCAGTCAGTATGATTTAATAATATTCATCAGATGCCAGTCAGTATTATTATAATATTCATCAGATGCCAGTCAGTATTATTATAATATTCATCAGATGCCATTCACTATCATTTTATAGTATTCATCAGATGCCAGTCAGTATTATTATAATATTCATCAGATACCAGTCAGTATGATTTAATAATATTCATCAGATGCCAGTCAGTATTATTATAATATTCATCAGATGCCAGTCAGTATTATTATAGTATTCATCAGATGCCAGTCAGTATTATTATAATATTCATCAGATGCCAGTCAGTATGATTTAATAATATTCATCAGATGCCAGTCAGTATGATTTAATAATATTCATCAGATGCCAGTCAGTATTATTATAATATTCATCAGATGCCAGTCAGTATTATTATAATATTCATCTGATGCCAGTCAGTATTATTATAGTATTCATCAGATGCCAGTCAGTATTATTTTATAATATTCATCTGATGTCAGTCAGTATTATTATAGTATTCATCAGATGCCAGTCAGTATTATTATAATATTCATCAGATGCCAGTCAGTATTATTTTATAATATTCATCTGATGTCAGTCAGTATTATTATAATATTCATCAGATGCCAGTCAGGATTATTATAATATTCATCTGATGTCAGTCAGTATTATTATAATATTCATCTGATGTCAGTCAGGATAATTTTTCTCTTCTTATATAAATATACATAAAAGACATATTCATTTATAAATTATACTACAATTAATAATTTTTTTAAACATGGTCATCAACATTGCGCAGTAATTAAAACAAGTTGTGGAGACGAGTCCTATAACAACAGTTAGGCTATTAGGGGATTAAGAAGGAGGTACCTAGATATTAGTAAGGTATATACTTTTACCCGGGTGAAAACTTAACCCTATCCTACCTTTCTTTTACTTTTTATCTCTTTACCCCTGAACCCTTTTCCATTATTTGTTGTGTATCTACCTGGTTCTTTATTTGGGTCCAATAGATTTTTACCATTTTTTCCCCATCTTCTCACAATCACTGATTTGGCTGCAAGGAGCATATGTGATATCAAGGGTATATGTGATATCAGGGGTATATGTGATATCAGGGGTATATGTGATATCAGGAGTATATGTGATATCAGGGGTATATGTGATATCAGGGGTATATGTGATATCTGGGGTATATGTGATATCAGGGGTATATGTGATATCCGGGGTATATGTGATATCAGGGGTATATGTGATGATATCCGGGGTATATGTGATATCAGGGGTATATGTGATGATATCAGGGGTATATGTGATGATATCCGGGGTATATGTGATATCAGGGGTATATGTGATGATATCCGGGGTATATGTGATATCAGGGGTATATGTGATATCCGGGGTATATGTGATGATATCCGGGGTATATGTGATATCAGGGGTATATGTGATATCAGGGGTATATGTGATATCAGGGGTATATGTGATGATATCCGGGGTATATGTGATGATATCAGGGGTATATGTGATGATATCCGGGGTATATGTGATGATATCCGGGGTATATGTGATATCAGGGGTATATGTGATGATATCAGGAGTATATGTGATATCCGGGGTATATGTGATATCAGGGGTATATGTGATGATATCCGGGGTATATGTGATGATATCAGGGGTATATGTGATGATATCCGGGGTATATGTGATGATATCAGGGGTATATGTGATGATATCCGGGGTATATGTGATGATATCCGGGGTATATGTGATATCAGGGGTATATGTGATGATATCAGGGGTATATGTGATGATATCCGGGGTATATGTGATATCAGGGGTATATGTGATGATATCCGGGGTATATGTGATATCAGGGGTATATGTGATATCCGGGGTATATGTGATGATATCCGGGGTATATGTGATATCAGGGGTATATGTGATATCAGGGGTATATGTGATATCAGGGGTATATGTGATGATATCCGGGGTATATGTGATGATATCCGGGGTATATGTGATGATATCCGGGGTATATGTGATGATATCCGGGGTATATGTGATGATATCAGGGGTATATGTGATGATATCAGGGGTATATGTGATGATATCCGGGGTATATGTGATATCCGGGGTATATGTGATATCAGGGGTATATGTGATATCAGGGGTATATGTGATGATATCCGGGGTATATGTGATGATATCCGGGGTATATGTGATATCAGGGGTATATGTGATGATATCCGGGGTATATGTGATATCCGGGGTATATGTGATATCAGGGGTATATGTGATGATATCCGGGGTATATGTGATGATATCCGGGGTATATGTGATATCAGGGGTATATGTGATGATATCAGGGGTATATGTGATATCAGGGGTATATGTGATGATATCCGGGGTATATGTGATATCAGGGGTATATGTGATGATATCCGGGGTATATGTGATGATATCCGGGGTATATGTGATGATATCCGGGGTATATGTGATATCAGGGGTATATGTGATGATATCCGGGGTATATGTGATGATATCCGGGGTATATGTGATGATATCCGGGGTATATGTGATGATATCCGGGGTATATGTGATGATATCCGGGGTATATGTGATATCAGGGGTATATGTGATGATATCCGGGGTATATGTGATGATATCCGGGGTATATGTGATGATATCCGGGGTATATGTGATGATATCCGGGGTATATGTGATGATATCCGGGTATATGTGATGATATCCGGGGTATATGTGATATCAGGGGTATATGTGATGATATCCGGGGTATATGTGATGATATCCGGGGTATATGTGATGATATACGGGGTATATGTGATGATATCCGGGGTATATGTGATGATATCCGGGGTATATGTGATGATATCCGGGGTATATCATTTTCCGTACCTCTCTCTGACATGGCTCAGTCTCTCCATATTCCCAGACAATATGAAGCAGAGAACCTTCCCATTTCCCACATCTCCAGCATTGCTCATTGTAGGCAGGATTCTTTAAATTCAAGCGTGTTGGTGTCAAATACCATCTATTACACAGCTTGAAAAAAACCCTTTTGGAGATTTAAACATTGGATGTGTTTTCATATTATTTTCCACCCTTTGTGCCATTTTCCTGGTTGTCCAATGGGCTCGGATGCATATCTAGATCCCTTTCCCAGCACGCCCAAGCAGAGTTATTTATCTATAACTGCTTAATACCTTTACACACATTTTCAGTACCTTTTTCTTTGGTTCATTGTTAAACAATTTGATGATCTGATAACTAATCTCATTTCCTCGGCCTCCATTGAGACCTTCTTGGATGAAACGTATACAGAAGGGAAAATGTGCGCTAACCAATCACTAAATACAGGGATTACCCTTGAATGTGTTGTAATCCTCTCTGTGTAATAACCGGGACTATCCCAAATCCAGGGCAATCCTCTCATATAAATACAAAGGGAAAAAATACAAATAATATAGTGTAGTATTTCCAAAAAGAAGTAGTGTATACAAAGTGAATATATGTACAAACTCACATATTCCTGAGCAGAATTCTGCTCAGTTAGATGAGCATCACAGGAGCCCCACGAAGGGTCACAGGAGCCCCACGAAGCGTCACAGGAGCCCCACGAAGCGTCACAGGAGCCCCACGAAGGGTCACAGGAGCCCCACGAAGCGTCACAGGAGCCCCACGAAGCGTCACAGGAGCCCCACGAAGCGTCACAGGAGCCCCACGAAGGGTCACAGGAGCCCCACGAAGCGTCACAGGAGCCCCACGAAGGGTCACAGGAGCCCCACGAAGCGTCACAGGAGCCCCACGAAGCGTCACAGGAGCCCCACGAAGCGTCACAGGAGCCCCACGAAGGGTCACAGGAGCCCCACGAAGGGTCACAGGAGCCCCACGAAGCGTCACAGGAGCCCCACGAAGGGTCACAGGAGCCCCACAAAGGGTCACAGGAGCCCCACAAAGGGTCAGAGATTCCACAGTCACATGAAGGCTTTCAGCAATATGAGAAAACACAGGGAGAGACTCTCAAGATGGGTACATTTATTCTGCATAAAATAACATAGAATCTCACATTAAAAACAGGCAAGGTCCAGTATGAAAGTGCAGGTAGTGTAAGTCCTGATCAAATGTGTCCCAAAAAGTCCACAAGGTTCCTCTCCCTCCACACAACGCATTTCGCCTGGCTTGTAAGGCTTTTTCAATTTTCCAGAATTCTGCTCAGGAATATGTGAGTTTGTACATATATTCACTTTGTATACACTACTTCTTTTTGGAAATACTACACTATATTATTTGTATTTTTTCCCATTATATTTATATGAGAGGATTGCCCTGGATTTGGGATAGTCCCGGATATTACACAGAGAGGATTACAACACATTCAAGGGTAATCCCTGTATTTAGTGTTTGGTTAGCACACATTTTCACTTTTGTATACGTTTGTCTTTCTGCACCAGTAGTGAAACACTGGTTGATTTTGCTGCTGTTACACCAGTCACACTTTGGCGCAGTGTGTTCTACACTTTTGTTCATTGTACTTCTTGGATGAAATGTCTTATTTTCAGACATGTAAATAGCTCTTTTGAAAGCAGATTATATTTTTGTTTCAATTCGTTAGTCTTTCATCCTGGTTTTTATCTACAAATTGGATATTCTGTTTATTCCCGCTTGCCTCCAGACTATTGTGTCTATATCCATCATGTTATAAACTCCGCGAGTCTAGCGGGGCGGAGGACAGTACCTTCTTCCCTGGATGTTCTGCTGGATGGCCCTTGGTTTTTCTTTGCTCAACCAGAGAATCCCAGTAATCTTCCTTTCAGTTTGCCACCAATCTTCTTCCTTGCTCGAAGGCCGCTGGATTCGGTTGACATTAGCATGCTTGCCTCCCATAATTCTTTCAATACTGGCATATCAGGTCCTCCCTTTTTGACATCCAAGTATAATATATTTTTACTGATTCTTTTTTTTTTCCGCAGCCAAATTCTAAAAATTGACTTTGTATAATTCTGAGCCGTTCTATTTTTTGTCTTTCCTGGGACCACCCTAAAGACATACAACCATTTTGGAATAACATAAGCCCCAATAGTGTTAATTCTTCCCATCCAAGAGATTGTCTCCACTTTCTGAAATGACCTTGCATCTCTCTGTAGATTGTATTACAGTTAAAGGGACTGTCGGACCAAAATGCTTCTTCCAAATATTAATGCATATTAATGGGCTGTAAAATGCATGTCTTACATGTTGCATTGCTTACAATGTACATTACTTCCAGCTAGATGAAATTGGGAAATTACAGCAGTTTGCAAGAAGCCAGGACTGCCCACACTAGCTGAGGAAAAGTCATTTCCTTTTGCTGCAGGAATTGAATGGAATATCCTGTCTCTCTAGTGATGTCATCAGACAATGTGTTGCACTGTTAAGAGATTATTTTTTATTTTTTATTTTCTTACCGGCCAGGTGGCAACCCTATACAGAGCAAATAATCTAAACAACATGTCCGCTCCCTGATAGAGCTATACAGAGCAAATAATCTAAACAACATGTCCGCCCCCTGATAGAGCTATAAAGAGCAAAGATTCTAAACAACATGTCCACCCCTGATAGAGCTATACAGAGCAAAGATTCTAATCAACATGTCCACCCCCTGATAGAGCTATACAGAGCATAGAATCGAAACAACAATAATCAATTAACAAGTTATCAATTAAACTCTGTTAAGATAGACAAGACCCCAGCACCAGATGGAATACACCCAAGGGTCCTTAGAGAGTTAAGCATAATTCTGGCCAGACCAATATTTATGATCTTTAGGGATTAGTTCAGTTCAGGTATAGTGCCAACAGACTGGCGAAAGGCGGATGTCATTCCAATATTTAAAAAGTGATCAAAATCTCTGCCAGGTGATTATAGGCCAGTGAGCTTGACATCTGTAGTGGGGAAACTATTTGAAGGATTGCTAAAGGACTACACTCAAGAATACATCTTGAATCAGAATATAATTAGTAAAAGTCAACATGGTTTTGTGAAAGACAGGTCTTGTCAAACAAACTTAATAACATTCTATGAAGAGGTCAGTAATAATATAGATCTAGGTGGCAGGTGATGTGATCTATTTGGATTTTGCGAAAGCATTTGATACAGTTCCACACAAAAGGTAACTCTACAAATTGAGAGAAATAGGATTGGGGGCAAATGTATGTATTTGGATTGAAAATTGGCTAAAAGATAGAACACAGAGGGTTGTTGTAAATGGAAAATCCTCAAACTGGACCAGGGTATTGAGCGGAGTACCTCAGGGGTCTGTACCTCAGGGGTCTGTACCACAGGGGTCTGTACCTCAGGGCTCTGTTTTGGGCCCTCTTCTTTTTAATTTCTTTATTAATGATCTGCCGCATTGCGCTGAAAACCATGTCTCCGTGTTTGCGGACGACACTAAATTAGGTAAGGCAATAAACACTAATCTTGATGTTTTTTCTTTACAGGAAGATTTGGACAGAGTGGGGGACTGGGCAGTAAAGTGGCAAATGAGGTTCAATATAGACAAATGTAAAGTTATGCATTATGGGAAAAATGATAACAAAGCAACATATACGTTAAATGGTATTTCCCTGGGAAAAACTATTAACGAAAAGGATTTAGGAATCATTGGTGATAACAAACTTGGCAACAGTGCCCAATGCCAGTCAGCAGCTGCAAGGGCCAATAAGATATTGGCATGTATAAAACGTGGTATAGATCCACAGGAAGAGGATATCATCTTGCCTCTTTACAAATCAATGGTAAGACCTCACCTTGAATATGCAGTACAGTTTTGGGCACCAGTCCTTAAAAAGGATATTAAGGAACTAGAAAAAGTGCAAAGGAGAGCTACAAAATTAATAAGTGGATTGGAGGATCTTAGTTATGAAGAGAGACTTAAAAAATTGTATTTATTTACGTTAGAAAAAAGGCGTCTCAGATGGGATATGATAACATTATATAAATATGTGCAGGGCCAATATAAGGAGCTCTCCAGGGACCTGTTCATTAACAGAAAGGTACAAAGAACAAGAGGTCACCCCCTGAAACTGGAAGAGCAAAGATTTCATAGACAGCAAAGGAAGGGATTCTTTACGGTAAGGACAATGAAATTATGGAACTCACTGCCAAGAGAGGTAGTGCTAGCAACCACAATAGATGCATTTACACATGGTCTGCAGAACATACAGGGGTATTAATAATAGAATAAGTATTAATAATAGAGCTTATTGATCCAGGGAGAAATCTGACTGGGGTCAGGAAGGAATGCTTACTCCTAGGAGGCAAAATTCGAAATAGCTTCCTTAGGGGTTTTTACTTCTTTTGGATCAAAAGCTGTAATGATAGGTAGAAGGGTTTAACTTGATGGACGTGTGTCTTTTTTCAACCTAAATTACTATGTTACTATGTAACTATGTAACATGTCAGCACTAGGGTTGCCACCTGGCCGGTATTTTACCGGCAGGCCGGTAAAAAATTGGCATCAGGCCAATGTTAAGTCTATGGAGACAGTACCAAGGCCGGTATTTTTTTTAAGAAAAGGTGGCAACCCTAGTCTGCACCCTGATAGAGCTATACAGAGCAAAGATTCTAAACAACATGTCCGTCCACTGACATAGCTATATAGAGCAAATATTCTAAACAAAATGTCTGCACCCTGATAGAGCTATACAGAGCAAAGATTCTAAACAACATGTCCGTCCACTGACATAGCTATATAGAGCAAATATTCTAAACAAAATGTCTGCCCCCTGATAGAGCTATACCGAGCAAAGATTCTAAACAACATGTCCGTCCACTGACATAGCTATATAGAGCAAATATTCTAAACAAAATGTCTGCCCCCTGATAGAGCTATACAGAGCAAAGATTCTAAACAACATGTCCACCCACTGATAGAGCTATACTGAGCAAAGATTCTAAACAACATGTCTGCTCCCTGATACAGCTATACAGAGAAAAGATTCTAAACAACATGTCCGCCCCCTGATAGAGCTATATAGAGCAAAGATTCTAAACCACATGTCCGCCCCTGATAAAGCTATACAGAACAAATATTCTAAACAACATATACGCCCCCTGATAGAGCAATACAGAGCAAAGATTCTAAACCACATGTCTGCCCTCTGACAGAGCTATACAGAGCAAAGATTCAAAACATGTCTGCCCCCTGATAAAGCTATACAGAGCAAAGATTCTTTTTTTTTTTTTCTTTTTTTTTAATTTTTTTATTTATTTAATATAAATATATAAAAGACAATACAGATTTAGACATGACGCAAGACATGACGCAATATTGCCATACATTTCTATTATTTCAATCTATAAACAGTATAATTTATACGTTAGTTGGGTTAGTTTGTTTTTTTAACAGTTAAAGTTGGTAGACTCACTCTGGACTATGTCCCAAGATGTTGGTGGTTGTTTTATTATTATTATTTTTTTTTTTCTTTTTTTTTTTCTTTTTTTTTCCTTTTTTCCCCTTTCCTTTTTCCCTTTTCTTTTCTTCCTTTTTTTCCTTTTTTTATTATTTTTAAGTCTGTTTTTGTTTTATCCTTCACCACCTGTTTGAAAACGCAGTTTGTTACTTAGTGACACACTCGTGGTAGGTCATTTATTCACTACTGTAGCTCCTCTCTGTACGCTCATAGGTCCTTCAGCTCCCCCCATTTTTTCCACATTTTTTTTATAGTATTTATATTGGTCCCTAGAGTTGTAGAATCCTTCTTCCATTGTACATTGGTATTCTATTTGTATTTTTAAGTCTTTCCAGTTGGTTACTTCCGGGCTTTTCCACTTCCTAGCTATGCATAATTTTGCTGCGGAGAGGATGTGAATTATCAGATACTGTGTATCTTTTTCGCATTTGGGTATATCCAGATGTAACAGGAACATTTGTGGGGTAAGGGAGCCCAACTCACTATTTAGCTTTATCAAAAAGGAATGAATCTTTTTTAATAGGGGTTGTAGCTCCTCACATGTCCACCACATATGTAGTTGTGTCCCCTCGCTTTTATGGCACCTCCAGCATAAACTAGAGTGTTGTGGAGAGAATTTATTTAATTTAGTTGGAGTTATATACCACCTATAGATTGTTTTGTAGTACGTCTCATGCAAAGTTAAGTTATGAATACTTTTTTTCAACATTTTTTGGGTCTGTATCCACTCTTTTAGTGTAAATTCTTTGCCCATATCGGATTCCCATTTGCACCAAAGAGTGTCTTTAGAGATTTCCTGATTGGTATCCATTAATTGCGTTATTTTGCCAATTAAGTTCTTATCATGCTGGGTTTCCAAAAAATTTTCGATGGATGGGCTTTGGAGTATCTTTGTATATTTTATTTTATGCCTTAATCTTAGATATGTGTAATGTTCAGTTATTGGTAAGTTGAAATTAGTCTGTAATTCTGAGAATGGCATGATTATATCTTGTTGGAGGATTTGGGAGAGATGTGTTATACCACTTCTTTCCCATCCCTTAATATTTATGTTATCCATTTCCCAGAATATAGTGTTGAGGGGGGAAGATCGTAGGAGTCCATCTTGGATTTTGGTAAATTTCTTAAATTTAGTCAGTGTATTTATAATATCAGCAATAATGGGGTTGAAAAATTTGAAAGTATGGAGTTCTTTACACCAGAAGATATGGTAAGGGTCTAAATTGCCACATTGTTCTTTTTCAATCTTATACCAATTGGTGTTTCTTGATATATTGTTGCCCCACTTCAAGAAGTGGGAGAACATTGAAATCTCGTGGAGGTAATCGATGTTGGGGACTGCCAGACCCCCATTTTTTGATTTCCTCGTCATGGAAGAAAGGGCGATTCTAGGTTTCCTGCCGTTCCATATGAAGTCCATGATTAAGGTATTTAGTATTTTTAGTATTGGTTTCGGAACCCGGAGAGGGATTGATCTAAATAGATAAGTTAGTTTTGGTATTAAGTAAGATTTAACTGAATTTAGTCGACCCATCCACGAGATTTCCAGTCCTCTCCACCTAGTGAAGCTGTCTCTGAAACACTCTGTCACTGATTGGTAGTTAGTTTTTACCATATCATCCAGGTCTAGTTTCAATTTTATCCCAAGGTAATCGATTACTTGATTGTCCCATTTCCAATGGTAGGAGTGAGTCAATAGTTTCTTTGTTTTTTCATCTATATTAGCTATAATAGTTTGGGTTTTATTTAAGTTTAATTTATAATTTGAGTATTTACTATATTGGGAGATCACTTCCACTGCCGAATTCAGAGACATAACCGGGTTGCTAAATGTAAAGAGGACATCATCCGCAAATAGGGAGATTCTCATATCCTGGTCCGCAATCTTTATCCCCTGTATGTTATTTGATTGCCTTATCAGGGCTGCAAGGGGTTCTATGGACAGTAGGTATAAAAGTGGAGCCAATGGGCATCCCTGGCGAGTGCCGTTACTGATGTTAAACCAGGATGATTCTAGGTTAGGACCTACCACTTTTGCCTGTGGATTAGTATATAATGCCATTGTATTTGTTTTAAAAGGACCTATGATTCCAAAGGCCTCTATTACCTCTTCCAGGAAGATCCAGCTCACCCTGTCGAAAGCCTTTTCGGCATCTACCGCGATAATAATTGAAGGAGTTTTTGTCTTATTTATGTGGTCAATGATATTAATGATTTTCCTTATATTATCTCCCGCATCTCTTCCCTTCATAAAGCCTGATTGATTGTTGTGAATTAAATCAGTCATAACTGTTTTTAATCTATCGGCTAAGATCTTAGAGTATATTTTTATATCTACATTTATAAGGGAAATTGGTCTGTAGTTCGACAGGGTGGCTGGATCTTTTCCTGGCTTAGGAATGGGCGAAATAGTGGCTTGGAGCATTTCTTGTGGGAACTGATGTCCTTCTGGGATTCTTGAAAAAACCCTTAGAAGTAGTGGAGCTATTTCTTGGGCAAAGGTCTGGTAGAATTCATTTGGGTAACCGTCGGGTCCTGGGGCTTTCCTTTTCTTTAGGGATGTTATAATTATTTTAATTTCTTCCAAGGTAAAGGGGGCATTCAGTGTTGCCAATTTTAATTTACTTAGTTGGGGTAAATTTAATTTTTGAAGAAAAGCTGTGGTTCCTTGTCTGATCCCACTTTCTTGTTTTAACGAGTAGAGGGTATGATAATAGTTTTTAAATGCTATCGAAATCTTCCTAGGGGATAGGTGGGTCTCTGATCCTGTGATTATTTTATTAATAATACTCCTTTTCCTATTGTCTTTAAGTTTATTAGTTAAAATCTTATCGGCACGGTTGGCCCCAGAGTACCACTTTTGTCTAAGGATACGTAGAGCTTTTTTTCCTTTTTCATCTAATTTTTCTTTTATTACGATCTGGATATCTTGAATTGTTTGTGAGAGGGTTGCATTTGGAGCCAACTTGTTCTTCTTTTCCTGTATAGCTAATTCTATATAGAGGTCTGCTAGGGATTTGTTGTTTCTAATTTTCCTCTCTGTTCCCTTTTTAATGAATAGCCCTCTCAAGAAGCACTTCAGTGCACACCAAAGGGTAAAGTCCGTAACTTCGCTGTTATCATTTTGGTCCAAGAAGTCTGAAATTTGTACTTTTATCATTTGTATCTCGGCCTCGTCGTGAATTAAAGATTCGTTTAGGCGCCATTTATTCCTTTGCTTATAGTCTGGGTGATTCTTTAATGAGAAATAAATAGGGGCGTGATCTGACCAAGATATTGGACCTATGTCTGAGGATGTAAATTGGTCTAGACTTGAGTCTGAGGTCATAATGAGATCTATCCTTGAATATGAACTGTGTACTTTGGAGAAGAAGGTATAGTCACGGGATTTTGGGTGTTGGGTCCTCCAGATGTCATATAATGAATTGCTATACAGGAAATTTTGGAAGGCTTTAGCTGCCCTTATAACTGCAGGATCAATCCTAGTACCAGTGGGTTTACTTTTATCTAATCTACTATCCAGTACACAGTTCATATCCCCCCCAAAGATCAAAGTTCCCTTCCTCAGTTGTTCTACTCTCTCATATAGGCCTTTAAGAAAACGAGTTGGAGATTGATTGGGACTATAGATATTTACCAATGTATATTGCATTTCATTAATCTTACATACCAATATAACGAATCTACCATTAGGATCTTTTTCTTCATATAAAATCTCTATTTTGAGGTTATTGGAAATAAAAATGGCAACACCTCTTTTTTTGTGACCATCTGTGAAGTTTGCTTGGCTTACTATTTTAAATCTGGAATATTTCCAGAGTAAGTCGGCTGGGAGCTGCCAATGGGTCTCCTGTATAAATGCTATATTTATATTTTTCTCCTTTAGCAGGTATACAGAGCAAAGATTCTAAACAACATGTCCGCCCACCGATAGAGCTATACAGAGCAAAGATTCTAAACAACATGTCCGCCCACCGATAGAGCTATACAGAGCAAAGATTCTAAACAACATGTCCGCCCTGATAGAACTATACAGAGCAAAGATTCTAAACAACATGTCCACCCCATTTAGAGCTATAAAGAGCAAAGATTCTAAACAACATGTCTGCCGCTGATAGAGCTATACAGAGCAACGATTCTAAACAACATGTCCGCCCCCTGATAGAGCTATACAGAGCAAAGATTCTAAACAACGTCTGCCACCTGATAGAGCCATACAGAGCAAAGATTCTAAACAGCATGTCCTCCCCCTGATAGAGCTATACAGAGCAAAGATTCTAAACATGTCTGCCCCCTGATAGAGCTATACAGAGCAAAGATTCTAAACAACAAGTCCGCCCCCTGATAGAGCTATATAGAGCAAAGATTCTAAACCACATGAACGCCCCTGATAAAGCTATACAGAGCAAATATTCTAAACAACATATACGCCCCCTGATAGAGCAATACAGAGCAAAGATTCTGAACCACATGTCTGCCCCCTGACAGAGCTATACAGAGCAAAGATTTGAAACAACATGTCTGCCCCCTGATAGAGCTATGTAGAGCAAAGATTCTAAACAACATGTCTGCCCCCTTATAAAGCTATACAGAGCAAAGATTCTAAACAACATGTCCGCCCACTGATAGAGCTATACAGAGCAAAGATTCTAAACAACATGTCGCCCCCTGATAGAGCTATACAGAGCAAAGATTCTAAAGAACATGTCCGCTCCCTGATAGAGCTATACAGACAGATTCTAAACAACATGTCCACCCCTTTAGAGCTATACAGAGCAAAGATTCTAAACCACATGTCCGTCAACTGATAGAGCTATACAGAGCAAAGATTCTAAACAACATGTCCGTCCCCTGATAGAGCTATACAGAGCAAAGATTCTAAAGAACATGTCCGTCCCCTGACATAGCTATATAGAGCAAATATTCTAAAAAAAATGTCTGCCCCCTGATAGAGCTATACAGAGCAAAGATTCTAAACAACATGTCCGTCCACTGACATAGCTATATAGAGCAAATATTCTAAACAAAATGTCTGCCCCCTGATAGAGCTATACAGAGCAAAGATTCTAAAGAACATGTCCACCCCCTGATAGAGCTATACAGAGCAAAGATTCTAAACAACATGTCCGCCCCCTGATAGAGCTATACAGAGCAAAGATTCTAAAGAACATGTCCGTCCCCTGACATAGCTATATAGAGAAAATATTCTAAACAAAATGTCTGCCCCCTGATAGAGCTATACAGAGCTAAGATTCTAAACAACATGTCCGCCCCCTGATAGAGCTATACAGAGCAAAGATTCTAAACCACATGCCCGTCCCTGATAAAGCTATACAGAGCAAAGATTCCAAACAACATGTCTTACCCCTTATAAAGCTATACAGAGCAAAGATTCTAAACAACATGTCCGCCCCGACATAGCTATATAGAGCAAAGATTCTAAACAACATGTCCGCCCCCTGATAGAGCTATACAGAGCAAAGATTCTAAAGAACATGTCCGTCCCCTGACATAGCTATATAGAGAAAATATTCTAAACAAAATGTCTGCCCCCTGATAGAGCTATACAGAGCAAAGATTCTAAAGAACCTGTCCGTCCCGACATAGCTATATAGAGCAAATATTCTAAACAAAATGTCTGCCCCCTGATAGAGCTATACAGAGCAAAGATTCTAAAGAACATGTCCGTCCCGACATAGCTATATAGAGCAAATATTCTAAACAAAATGTCTGCCCCCTGATAGAGCTATACAGAGCAAAGATTCTAAAGAACATGTCCACCCCCTTGATAGAGCTATAAAGAGCAAAGATTCTAAACAACATGTCCGCCCCCTGATAGAGCTATACAGAGCAAAGATTCTAAACCACATGCCCGCCCCGTGATAGAGCAATACAGAGCAAAGATTCTAAACCACGTCTGCCCCCTGACAGAGCTATACAGAGCAAAGATTCTAAACATGTCTGCCCCCTGACAGAGCTATACAGAGAAAAGATTCGAAACAACACGTCTGCCCCCTGATACAACTATACAGAGCAAAGATTCTAAACAACATGTCCACCCACTGATAGAGCTATACTGAGCAAAGATTCTAAACAACATGTCTGCTCCCTGATACAGCTATACAGAGAAAAGATTCTAAACAACATGTCCGCCCCCTGATAGAGCTATATAGAGCAAAGATTCTAAACCACATGTCCGCCCCTGATAAAGCTATACAGAACAAATATTCTAAACAACATATACGCCCCCTGATAGAGCAATACAGAGCAAAGATTCTAAACCACATGTCTGCCCTCTGACAGAGCTATACAGAGCAAAGATTCAAAACATGTCTGCCCCCTGATAAAGCTATACAGAGCAAAGATTCTAAACAACATGTCCGCCCACCGATAGAGCTATACAGAGCAAAGATTCTAAACAACATGTCCGCCCTGATAGAACTATACAGAGCAAAGATTCTAAACAACATGTCCACCCCATTTAGAGCTATAAAGAGCAAAGATTCTAAACAACATGTCTGCCGCTGATAGAGCTATACAGAGCAACGATTCTAAACAACATGTCCGCCCCCTGATAGAGCTATACAGAGCAAAGATTCTAAACAACATGTCTGCTACCTGATAGAGCCATACAGAGCAAAGATTCTAAACAGCATGTCCTCCCCCTGATAGAGCTATACAGAGCAAAGATTCTAAACATGTCTGCCCCCTGATAGAGCTATACAGAGCAAAGATTCTAAACAACAAGTCCGCCCCCTGATAGAGCTATATAGAGCAAAGATTCTAAACCACATGTCCGCCCCTGATAAAGCTATACAGAGCAAATATTCTAAACAACATATACGCCCCCTGATAGAGCAATACAGAGCAAAGATTCTGAACCACATGTCTGCCCCCTGACAGAGCTATACAGAGCAAAGATTTGAAACAACATGTCTGCCCCCTGATAGAGCTATGTAGAGCAAAGATTCTAAACAACATGTCTGCCCCCTTATAAAGCTATACAGAGCAAAGATTCTAAACAACATGTCCGCCCACTGATAGAGCTATACAGAGCAAAGATTCTAAACAACATGTCTGCCCCCTGATAGAGCTATACAGAGCAAAGATTCTAAACAACATGTCTGCCCTGATAGAACTATACAGAGCAAAGATTCTAAACAACATGTCCACCCCTTTAGAGCTATAAAGAGCAAAGATTCTAAACAACATGTCTGCCCCTGATAGAGCTATACAGAGCAACGATTCTAAACAACATGTCCGCCACCTGATAGAGCTATACAGAGCAAAGATTCTAAACCACATGTCCGCCCACTGATAGAGCTATACAGAGCAAAGATTCTAAACAACATGTCCGTCCCCTGATAGAGCTATACAGAGCAAAGATTCTAAAGAACATGTCCGTCCCCTGACATAGCTATATAGAGCAAATATTCTAAACAAAATGTCTGCCCCCTGATAGAGCTATACAGAGCAAAGATTCTAAAGAACATGTCCGTCCCCTGACATAGCTATATAGAGCAAATATTCTAAAAAAAAATGTCTGCCCCCTGATAGAGCTATACAGAGCAAAGATTCTAAACCACATGTCCGCCCACTGATAGAGCTATACAGAGCAAAGATTCTAAACAACATGTCCGTCCCCTGATAGAGCTATACAGAGCAAAGATTCTAAAGAACATGTCCGTCCCCTGACATAGCTATATAGAGCAAATATTCTAAACAAAATGTCTGCCCCCTGATAGAGCTATACAGAGCAAAGATTCTAAAGAACATGTCCACCCCCTGATAGAGCTATACAGAGCAAAGATTCTAAACAACATGTCCGCCCCCTGATAGAGCTATACAGAGCAAAGATTCTAAACAACATGTCCGTCCCCTGACATAGCTATACAGAGCAAAGATTCGAAACAACATGTCTGCCCCCTGATAGAGCTATACAGAGCAAAGATTCTAAACAACATGTCCGTCCCCTGACATAGCTATACAGAGCAAAGATTCGAAACAACATGTCTGCCCCCTGATACAGCTATACAGAGCAAAGATTCTAAACAACATGTCCGCCCACTGATAGAGCTATACAGAGCAAAGATTCTAAACAACATGTCTGCTCCCTGATACTGCTATACAGAGAAAAGATTCCAAACAACATGTCCGCCCCCTGATAGAGCTATATAGAGCAAAGATTCTAAACCACATGTCCGCCCCTGATAAAGCTATACAGAGCAAATATTCTAAACCACATGTCCGCCCACTGATAGAGCTATACAGAGCAAAGATTCTAAACAACATGTCCGTCCCCTGACATAGCTATATAGAGCAAATATTCTAAACAAAATGTCTGCCCCTGATAGAGCTATACAGAGCAAAGATTCTAAACCACATGCCCGCCCCTGATAAAGCTATACAGAGCAAATATTCTAAAAAAAATGTCTGCCCCCTGATAGAGCTATACAGAGCAAAGATTCTAAAGAACATGTCCGTCCACTGACATAGCTATATAGAGCAAATATTCTAAACAAAATGTCTGCCCCCTGATAGAGCTATACAGAGCAAAGATTCTAAAGAACATGTCCACCCCCTGATAGAGCTATACAGAGCAAAGATTCTAAACAACATGTCCGCCCCCTGATAGAGCTATACAGAGCAAAGATTCTAAAGAACATGTCCGTCCCCTGACATAGCTATATAGAGAAAATATTCTAAACAAAATGTCTGCCCCCTGATAGAGCTATACAGAGCAAAGATTCTAAACAACATGTCCGCCCCCTGATAGAGCTATACAGAGCAAAGATTCTAAACCACATGCCCGTCCCTGATAAAGCTATACAGAGCAAAGATTCCAAACAACATGTCTTCCCCCTTATAAAGCTATACAGAGCAAAGATTCTAAACAACATGTCCGCCCACTGACAGAGCTATACAGAGCAAAGATTCTAAACAACATGTCTTCCCCCTTATAAAGCTATACAGAGCAAAGATTCTAAACAACATGTCCGCCCACTGATAGAGCTTTACAGAGCAAAGATTCTAAACAACATGCCCGCCCCCTGTTAGAGCTATACAGAGCAAAGATTCTAAAGAACATGTCCGTCCCCTGACATAGCTATATAGAGCAAATATTCTAAACAAAATGTCTGCCCCCTGATAGAGCTATACAGAGCAAATATTCTAAACAACATGTCCGCCCCCTGATAGAGCTATACAGAGCAAAGATTCTAAACCACATGCCCGCCCCTGATAAAGCTATACAGAGCAAATATTCTAAAAAAAATGTCTGCCCCCTGATAGAGCTATACAGAGCAAAGATTCTAAACATGTCCGCCCCCTGATAGAGCTATACAGAGCAAAGATTCTAAACAACATGTCCGTCCCCTGATAGAGCTATACAGAGCAAAGATTCTAAAGAACATGTCCGTCCCCTGACATAGCTATATAGAGCAAATATTCTAAACAAAATGTCTGCCCCCTGATAGAGCTATACAGAGCAAAGATTCTAAAGAACATGTCCACCCCCTGATAGAGCTATACAGAGCAAAGATTCTAAACAACATGTCCGCCCCCTGATAGAGCTATACAGAGCAAAGATTCTAAACAACATGTCCGTCCCCTGACATAGCTATACAGAGCAAAGATTCGAAACAACATGTCTGCCCCCTGATAGAGCTATACAGAGCAAAGATTCTAAACAACATGTCCGTCCCCTGACATAGCTATACAGAGCAAAGATTCGAAACAACATGTCTGCCCCCTGATACAGCTATACAGAGCAAAGATTCTAAACAACATGTCCGCCCACTGATAGAGCTATACAGAGCAAAGATTCTAAACAACATGTCTGCTCCCTGATACTGCTATACAGAGAAAAGATTCCAAACAACATGTCCGCCCCCTGATAGAGCTATATAGAGCAAAGATTCTAAACCACATGCCCGCCCCTGATAAAGCTATACAGAGCAAATATTCTAAAAAAAATGTCTGCCCCCTGATAGAGCTATACAGAGCAAAGATTCTAAACAACATGTCCGTCCACTGACATAGCTATATAGAGCAAATATTCTAAACAAAATGTCTGCCCCCTGATAGAGCTATACAGAGCAAAGATTCTAAAGAACATGTCCACCCCCTGATAGAGCTATACAGAGCAAAGATTCTAAACAACATGTCCGCCCCCTGATAGAGCTATACAGAGCAAAGATTCTAAAGAACATGTCCGTCCCCTGACATAGCTATATAGAGAAAATATTCTAAACAAAATGTCTGCCCCCTGATAGAGCTATACAGAGCAAAGATTCTAAACAACATGTCCGCCCCCTGATAGAGCTATACAGAGCAAAGATTCTAAACCACATGCCCGTCCCTGATAAAGCTATACAGAGCAAAGATTCCAAACAACATGTCTTCCCCCTTATAAAGCTATACAGAGCAAAGATTCTAAACAACATGTCCGCCCACTGACAGAGCTATACAGAGCAAAGATTCTAAACAACATGTCTTCCCCCTTATAAAGCTATACAGAGCAAAGATTCTAAACAACATGTCCGCCCACTGATAGAGCTTTACAGAGCAAAGATTCTAAACAACATGCCCGCCCCCTGTTAGAGCTATACAGAGCAAAGATTCTAAAGAACATGTCCGTCCCCTGACATAGCTATATAGAGCAAATATTCTAAACAAAATGTCTGCCCCCTGATAGAGCTATACAGAGCAAATATTCTAAACAACATGTCCGCCCCCTGATAGAGCTATACAGAGCAAAGATTCTAAACCACATGCCCGCCCCTGATAAAGCTATACAGAGCAAATATTCTAAAAAAAATGTCTGCCCCCTGATAGAGCTATACAGAGCAAAGATTCTAAACATGTCCGCCCCCTGATAGAGCTATACAGAGCAAAGATTCTAAAGAACATGTCCGTCCCCTGACATAGCTATATAGAGAAAATATTCTAAACAAAATGTCTGCCCCCTGATAGAGCTATACAGAGCAAAGATTCTAAAGAACCTGTCCGTTCCCTGACATAGCTATATAGAGCAAATATTCTAAACAAAATGTCTGCCCCCTGATAGAGCTATACAGAGCAAAGATTCTAAACAACATGTCCGTCCCCTGACATAGCTATATATAGCAAATATTCTAAACAAAATGTCTGCCCCCTGATAGAGCTATACAGAGCAAAGATTCTAAAGAACATGTCCACCCCCTTGAAACAGCTATACAGAGCAAAGATTCTAAACAACATGTCCACCCACTGATAGAGCTATACAGAGAAAAGATTCTAAACAACATGTCTGCTCCCTGATACAGCTATACAGAGAAAAGATTCTAAACAACATGTCCGCCCCCTGATAGAGCTATATAGAGCAAAGATTCTAAACCACATGTCCACCCCTGATAAAGCTATACAGAGCAAATATTCTAAACAACATATACGCCCCCTGATAGAGCAATACAGAGCAAAGTTTCTAAACCACATGTCTGCCCTCTTACAGAGCTATACAGAGCAAAGATTCAAAACATGTCTGCCACCTGATAGAGCTATACAGAGCAAAGATTCTAAAGAACATGTCCGCTCCCTGATAGAGCTATACAGACAAAGATTCTAAACAACTTGTCCACCCCCTGATAGAGCTATACAGAGCAAAGATTCTAAACAACATGTCTGCCCCCTGATAGAGCTATACAGAGCAAAGATTCTAAACAACATGTCTGCCCTGATAGAACTATACAGAGCAAAGATTCTAAACAACATGTCCACCCCTTTAGAGCTATAAAGAGCAAAGATTCTAAACAACATGTCTGCCACCTGATAGAACTATACAGAGCAAAGATTCTAAACAAAATGTCCGCCCCTGATAGAGCTATACAGAGCAAAGATTCTAAAAAACATGTCCGTCCCCTGACATATCTATATAGAGCATAGATTCTAATCAACATGTCTGCCCCCTGATAGAGCTATACAGAGCAAAGATTCTAAACAACATGTCCACCCCCTTTAGAGCTATAAAGAGCAAAGATTCTAAACAACATGTCCACCCCCTGATAGAGCTATACAGAGCAAAGTTTCTAAACATGTCTACCCCCTGATAGAGCTATACAGAGCAAAGATTCTAAACCACATGTCCGCCCCCTGATAGAGCTATACAGAGCAAAGATTCTAAACCACATGTCCGCACACACCTGTCACTCAGGGGCCGGGCACGCCCTTGCTATTCAGATCAAAGAGGGCTCAATAAGATGGTTTATTTGTATTCAATCATTAAAGCTTTCTACTTTTAATGCGTTTAATGTAATAATTCAGTTCGCCAGAAGGTTGTCCTTTACACAGATCTGACTGATCCCTGTGGATATAAGGAGGGCAGTATCTGGGTGGGATAGAGAGCAGGAGATTAGTAAATCCTTTCAGACCCCAGGGAGTTGATTGTCTCTCATTCATTCAATCAGAAGGACTTATCACAACAATGATCCCTCGTTAACACCTCTTTAATAGTCTGTACATTGCATGCTGAAGGACAGAGGGGGATGATCATGCATGTGTGGGATTAATGGAGAGGTAGGGGTTATACATAGGACTGTCACCCAGACGGTATTTTACAGGCAGGCTGGTAAAAAATGAACATAGACCTCATGCTTAAATAGTATGGCTGGTGGCAATGCTGCTCTATGCACACAATGAGGGCAACCCCCACCCACGTATATATATAATGTGTGTGCTGTGTATATATATATATATATATATATATATATATATATATATATATTGCTGTGTGTGTGTATATAATAAAGCCTGTTCTGTGTCTCAAGTTCCATTGTATTATTTGGCTGTGTATATTGTGACAGTTTTCTATATATGACTGTTATTTTTGGCTTTGTATTATATGACTGTCTGTGTTTTATATGGCTGTGTATTATATGACTGACTGTGTTTTGAATGTCTGTGTATTATATGACTGACTGTGTTTTGAATGTCTGTGTATTATATGACTGCCTGTGTTTTATATGGCTGTGTATTGTATGACTGACTGTGTTTTCAATGGCTGTGTATTGTATGACTGACTGTGTTTTCAATGGCTGTGTATTATATGACTGACTGTGTTTTCAATGGCTGTGTATTATATGACTGACTGTGTTTTGAATGTCTGTGTATTGTATGACTGACTGTGTTTTTAATGTCTGTGTATTGTATGACTGACTGTGTTTTGAATGTCTGTGTATTGTATGACTGACTGTGTTTTGAATGTCTGTGTATTGTATGACTGACTGTGTTTTGAATGTCTGTGTATTGTATGACTGACTGTGTTTTGAATGTCTGTGTATTATATGACTGACTGTGTTTTGAATGACGGTGTATTGTATGACTGACTGTGTTTTGAATGTGTTTGTATTATATGACTGACTGTATTTTGAATGACGGTGTATTATATGACTGACTGTGTTTTGAATGATGGTGTATTATATGAATAACTGTGTTTTGAATGTCTGTGTATTATATGACTGACTGTGTATTATATGACCTACACATTTCTCTGGATGCTTCCACTTGTCGAATGCTTTGGTGGTCTCATGCCTTCTTGGTGTACAGGGAAAGTGAGTTTTATCACTGTATTTTCTAATTCCCAAGCCCTAGAGAGTAGTGGGTTCAGAATATGGGCAATCAACTGACGTCAGGGAGATTTAATTGGCTTTGGGTTTCATACTAAATGTGGTAATTACAATGATACAGTCCAGGCCGGGGAGGGAGGAGGGGGAGACCCCCAGGGCTAACTGATCTCATTGTGTGTTATTTACATTGTGTGACTGACCCCCTCCTGCTGCCCCCCTCAGGCTGTTACACAAACAATGGATGTGTTTAGTGAAGTAATAAACTCCTTCATTCTTTACCCCTGCCCCGGGACACACACACACACCATGCTCAGCCAGGGCTTACTGATTGAAACTGCTCATTACTTACGGCATGCAAGTCATTATGTGAGATCTGGAAAGGATGACAGTCGTTCTAGGTTTATTTAGCATTTGGGATAAGCTAATGTGTGTCTTCAGCTGGCAAACACTATACGAGTTTACTGAGAGGGTAGTGGGTGTATGGAATAGTCTTCCAGTAGAAGTGGTAGAGGTTAATACAGTGAAGGAGTTTAAGCATGCATGGGATAGGTATAAGGCTATCCTAGATATAAGATAAGGTCAGGGACTAATGAAAGTATTACATTACTGAGAGGGTAGTGGATGTATGGAATAGTCTTCCAGTAGAAGTGGTAGAGGTTAATACAGTGAAGGAGTTTAAGCATGCATGGGATAGGTTTAAGGCTATCCTAGATATAAGATAAGGTCAGGGACTAATGAAAGTATTACATTACTGAGAGGGTAGTGGATGTATTGAATAGTCTTCCAGTAGAAGTGGTAGAGGTTAATACAGTGAAGGAGTTTAAGCATGCGTGGGATAGGTATAAGGCTATCCTAGATATAAGATAAGACCAGGGACTAATGAAAGTATTACATTACTGAGAGGGTAGTGGATGCATGGAATAGTCTTCCAGTAGAAGTGGTAGAGGTTAATACAGTGAAGGAGTTTAAGCATGCGTGGGATAGGTATAAGGCTATCCTAGATATAAGATAAGGCCAGGGACTAATGAAAGTATTACATTACTGAGAGGGTAGTGGGTGCATGGAATAGTATTCCAGTAGAAGTGGTAGAGGTTAATACAGTGAAGGAGTTTAAGCATGCATGGGATAGGTATAAGGCTATCCTAGATATAAGATAAGGTCAGGGACTAATGAAAGTATTACATTACTGAGAGGGTAGTGGATGCATGGAATAGTCTTCCAGTAGAAGTGGTAGAGGTTAATACAGTGAAGGAGTTTAAGCATGCATGGGATAGGTATAAGGCTATCCTAGATATAAGATAAGGCCAGGGACTAATGAAAGTATTACTTTACTGAGAGGGTAGTGGATGTATGGAATAGTCTTCCAGTAGAAGTGGTAGAGGTTAATACAGTGAAGGAGTTTAAGCATGCATGGGATAGGTATAAGGCTATCCTAGATATAAGATAAGACCAGGGACTAATGAAAGTATTACATTACTGAGAGGGTAGTGGATGCATGGAATAGTCTTCCAGTAGAAGTGGTAGAGGTTAATACAGTGAAGGAGTTTAAGCATGCGTGGGATAGGTATAAGGCTATCCTAGATATAAGATAAGGCCAGGGACTAATGAAAGTATTACATTACTGAGAGGGTAGTGGATACATGGAATAGTCTTCCAGTAGAAGTGGTAGAGGTTAATACAGTGAAGGAGTTTAAGCATGCATGGGATAGGTATAAGGCTATCCTAGATATAAGGCCAGGGACTAATGAAAGTATTACATTACTGGGAGTTTAGTGGATACATGGAATCGTCTTCCAGTAGAAGTGGTAGAGGTTAATACAGTGAAGGAGTTTAAGCATGCATGGGATAGGTATAAGGCTATCCTACATATAAGATAAGGTCAGGGACTAATGATAGTATTACATTACTGAGAGGGTAGTGGGTGCATGGAATAGTCTTCCAGTAGAGGTGGTAGAGGTTAATACTGAGATTGTCCTAAAGGAATTTATAACTAAATGTGAAATATAAAATTTCCCAAATAAAGCTACAATTATATCATCTGTATAATAATATCATAACAATATAACATCTAATAATAAACTATACAGATGACACACATATAATACAAATACACATCTATTCCACATATAATAATATCCATGTAATAATAATCTACATACACTGCCTGGCCAAAGTTTCCTCCTGGATTTAACTCAGCAAACATGTCTGGGGAGGCTGCAGTGGGTCAGGTGTGGGGTGGCTACCTGAATATACTGAATGAGGTCAGCTGGCTACCTGAATATACTGAATGAGGTCAGCTGGCTACCTGAATATACTGAACGAGGCCAGCTGGCTACCTGAATATACTGAACGAGGCCAGCTGGCTACCTGAATATACTGAATGAGGCCAGCTGGCTACCTGAATGTACTGAATTAGGTCAGCTGGCTACCTGAATATACTGAATGAGGTCAGCTGGCTACCTGAATGTACTGAATGAGGCCAGCTGGCTACCTGAATGTACTGAATGAGGCCAGCTGGCTACCTGAATATACTGAATGAGGTCAGCTGGCTACCTGAATATACTGAATGAGGTCAGCTGGCTACCTGAATATACTGAATGAGGCCAGCTGGCTACCTGAATATACTGAATGAGGTCAGCTGGCTACCTGAATATACTGAATATCCCTATAATAATAATCTACATATAATGATATCCATATAATAATCTACATATAATAATATCCATATAATAATCTACATATAATGATATCCATATAATAATCTACATATAATAATATCCATATAATAATAATCTACATATAATGATATCCATATAATAATCTACATATAATAATATCCATTTAATAATAATCTACATATAATAATATCCATATAATAATCTACATATAATAATATCCATTTAATAATAATCTACATATAATGATATCCATATAATAATCTACATATAATAATATCCATATAATAATCTACATATATTGATATCCATATAATAATAATCTACATATAATGATATCCATATAATAATCTACATATAATAATATCCATATAATAATCTACATATAATGATATCCATATAATAATAATCTACATATAATAATATCCATATAATAATCTACATATAATAATATCCATGCTTTTCTGAACAGAGGTAGAACTCGGTGGAACAGATGAATTTGGAACAGCAATCCCAGGATCCAATCACATTCTCTGGTGTATATAACAGTGAAAAGTACATACTGCGCAAGTACAGTATCGCTGCCAGTTTATTCACATGTACAGTATCGCTGCCGGTTTACTCACATGTACAGTATCGCTGCCAGTTTATTCACATGTACAGTATCGCTGCCGGTTTATTCACATGGGCAGTAGCACTGCCAGTTTATTCACATGTACAGTATCGATGCCGGTTTATTCACATGGGCAGTAGCGCTGCAAGTTTATTCACATGTACAGTATCGCTGCCAGTTTATTCACATGTACAGTATCGCTGCCGGTTTATTCACATGTACAGTAGCGCTGCCAGTTTATTCACATGTACAGTATCGCTGCCAGTTTATTCACATGGGCAGTAGCGCTGCTGGTTTATTCACATGTACAGTAGCGCTGCCAGTTTATTCACATGTACAGTATCGCTGCCAGTTTATTCACATGTACAGTATCGCTGCCAGTTTATTCACATGGGCAGTAGCGCTGCCGGTTCATTCACATGGGCAGTAGCGCTGCTAGTTTATTCACATGTACAGTATCGCTGCCGGTTTATTCACATGGGCAGTAGCGCTGCTAGTTTATTCACATGTACAGTAGCGCTGCCGGTTCATTCACATGGGCAGTAGCGCTGCTAGTTTATTCACATGTACAGTATCGCTGCCAGTTTATTCACATGGGCAGTAGCGCTGCCGGTTTATTCACATGGGCAGTAGCGCTGCCAGTTTATTCACATGGGCAGTAGTGCTGCCAGTTTATTCACATGTACAGTATCGCTGCCAGTTTATTCACATGGGCAGTAGCGCTGCTAGTTTATTCACATGTACAGTATCGCTGCCAGTTTATTCACATGTACAGTATCGCTGCAAGTTTATTCACATGTACAGTATCGCTGCCAGTTTATTCACATGTACAGTATCGCTGCCGGTTTACTCACATGGGCAGTAGCACTGCCGGTTTATTCACATGTACAGTATCGCTGCCAGTTTATTCACATGTACAGTATAGATGCCGGTTTATTCACATGTACAGTATCGCTGCCAGTTTATTCACATGTACAGTATCGCTGCCGGTTTATTCACATGGGCAGTAGCGCTGCAAGTTTATTCACATGTACAGTATCGCTGCCGGTTTACTCACATGGGCAGTAGCACTGCCGGTTTATTCACATGTACAGTATCGCTGCCGGTTTATTCACATGTACAGTATCGCTGCCAGTTTATTCACATGTACAGTATAGATGCCGGTTTATTCACATGTACAGTAGCGCTGCCAGTTTATTCACATGTACAGTATCGCTGCCAGTTTATTCACATGTACAGTATCGCTGCCGGTTTATTCACATGGGCAGTAGCGCTGCAAGTTTATTCACATGTACAGTATCGCTGCTAGTTTATTCACATGTACAGTATCGCTGCCAGTTTATTCACATGTACAGTATAGATGCCGGTTTATTCACATGTACAGTAGTGCTGCCAGTTTATTCACATGTACAGTATCGCTGCCGGTTTATTCACATGTACATTATCGCTGCCAGTTTATTCACATGTACAGTATCGCTGACGGTTTATTCACATGTACAGTATCGCTGCCAGTTAATTCACATGTACAGTATCGCTGCCGGTTTATTCACATGTACAGTAGCGCTGCCAGTTTATTCACATGTACAGTATCGCTGCCAGTTTATTCACATGGGCAGTAGCGCTGCTGGTTTATTCACATGTACAGTAGCGCTGCCAGTTTATTCACATGTACAGTATCGCTGCCAGTTTATTCACATGTACAGTATCGCTGCCAGTTTATTCACATGGGCAGTAGCGCTGCCGGTTCATTCACATGGGCAGTAGCGCTGCTAGTTTATTCACATGTACAGTATCGCTGCCGGTTTATTCACATGGGCAGTAGCGCTGCTAGTTTATTCACATGTACAGTAGCGCTGCCGGTTCATTCACATGGGCAGTAGCGCTGCTAGTTTATTCACATGTACAGTATCGCTGCCAGTTTATTCACATGTACAGTATCGCTGCCGGTTTATTCACATGGGCAGTAGTGCTGCCAGTTTATTCACATGGGCAGTAGCGCTGCCGGTTTATTCACATGGGCAGTAGCGCTGCCAGTTTATTCACATGGGCAGTAGTGCTGCCAGTTTATTCACATGTACAGTATCGCTGCCAGTTTATTCACATGGGCAGTAGCGCTGCCGGTTCATTCACATGGGCAGTAGTGCTGCCAGTTTATTCACATGTACAGTATCGCTGCCAGTTTATTCACATGGGCAGTAGCGCTGCCGGTTCATTCACATGGGCAGTAGTGCTGCCAGTTTATTCACATGTACAGTATCGCTGCCGGTTTATTCACATGTACAGTAGCGCTGACACCTGCTGGGTGTAATGGCCACAGTACCCACATTACACCCACAGGACTTGTCACTGCCATTGTCACATGTTGCCCATCCCTAGGACTTTCCACTTGCTCAAACCTAGATCCTCTCTACTGATTAAACATTGGTTGGGCGAGGGAGGTCACTACCTCAGTGTATCTCCAAAGAACCAGCTACTTCTGGGAGTGAAATGTAATTCTAGAGTGTCAGTTCTTCTCCCAAACCCTGTAATACTTCCCTCCCCCTCCTGTTTACACAGTGTGTAAATTAATTAACCCTCAGGTAACAATGGGTGAGAAAGAGAGGGGGAGGGAAGCAGGTGAGAAGCAAAAAATTCCAGACCCTCCCAGCACTGATAGAGTTAATTTAGCTCCCTCTCTGTTTATAAAACCCTCAATGACCAGTCCAGGGCTGATACAGAAGCCAAGATCCCCTGAACCATGCCGTGCTCCCTACTGCTAATGGTCCTTCTCTTCACCTTTCCACCACTGACTGTGCCCAGAAATCTGCCCAATATCAGGAGAGAGTCAGAGGGCTGCTCTCCTTGCCAGGAGGAAAGGTGCCCACCTGCCCCCCTCAGATGCCCAGGTGGTAGGGTCAGAGACCAGTGTGGCTGCTGCTGGAAGTGTGGCAATGTGGAAGGTCAGATGTGTGACCTGCCCCAGGACAGTCCGCGCTTTGGTGCATGTGGAGATGGATTACAGTGCCAAGCTGGGCACAGCAGGGAGCCGCACTGTGTCTGTACCAGCCAGGAGAATGTGTGTGGCACAGACAGACGGACCTACAGAAATCTCTGCCGTTTGCGAGAAGCAGCAAGAATTAGGTGGAGAACGGGCCTGAAAGCCAATCACACAGGAGCATGCCGCCAACGTAAGAACTGGGCTTGTCTGCTTGGGGAGAGGGGCATATCACCTGGTATTATTATATGTCTGCTCTGTATTGGCTCCTGTATAATATATGTATGCACACACTGCAAGTATAGTTATCATTCACCTGGTATTATTATATGTGTGCTCTGTATAGGCTCCTGTGTAATATATGTATGCACACACTGCAAGTATAGTTATCATTCACCTGGTATTATTATATGTCTGCTCTGTACAGACTCCTGTGTAATATATGTATGCACATACTGCAAGTATAGTTATCATTCACCTGATATTATTATATGTCTGCTCTGTACAGACTCCTGTGTAATATATGTATGCACACACTGCAAGTATAGTTATCATTCACCTGGTATTATTATATGTGTGCTCTGTACAGACTCCTGTGTAATATATGTATGCACACACTGCAAGTATAGTTATCATTCACCTGGTATTATTATATGTCTGCTCTGTACAGCCTCCTGTGTAATATATGTATGCACCATTGCAAGTATAGTTATCATTCATCTGGTATTATTATATGTCTGCTCTGTATTGGCTCCTGTATAATATATGTATGCATACACTGCAAGTATAGTTATCATTCACCTGCTATTATTATATGTCTGCACTATACAGGCTCCGGTGTAATATATGTATGCACACATTGCAAGTATAGTTATCATTCACCTGGTATTATTATATGTCTGCTCTGTATTGGCTCCTGTATAATATATGTAGCACACACTGCAAGTATAGTTATCATTCATCTGGTATTATTATATGTCTGCTCTGTACAGACTCCTGTGTAATATATGTATGCACACACTGCAAGTATAGTTATCATTCACCTGGTATTATTATATGTCTGCTCTGTACAGACTCCTGTGTAATATATGTATGCACACACTGCAAGTATAGTTATCATCCACCTGGTATTATTATATGTCTGCTCTGTACAGAATCCTGTGTAATATATGTATGCACACACTGCAAGTATAGTTATCATTCACCTGGTATTATTATATGTCTGCTCTGTACAGGCTCCTGTGTAATATATGTATGCACACACTGCAAGTATAGTTATCATTCACCTGGTATTATTATATTTCTGCTCTGTACAGACTCCTGTGTAATATATGTATGGACACACTACAAGTATAGTTATCATTCACCTGGTATTATTATATGTCTGCTCTGTACAGACTCCTGTGTAATATATGTATGCACACACTGCAAGTATAGTTATCATTCACCTGGTATTATTATATGTCTGCTCTGTACAGACTCCTGTGCAATATATGTATGGACACACTACAAGTATAGTTATCATACACCTGGTATTATTATATGTCTGCTCTGTACAGACTCCTGTGTAATATATGTATGCACACACTGCAAGTATAGTTATCATTCACCTGGTATTATTATATGTCTGCTCTGTACAGACTCCTGTGTAATATATGTATGCACACACTGCAAGTATAGTTATCATCCACCTGGTATTATTATATGTCTGCTCTGTACAGAATCCTGTGTAATATATGTATGCACACACTGCAAGTATAGTTATCATTCACCTGGTATTATTATATGTCTGCTCTGTACAGGCTCCTGTGTAATATATGTATGCACACACTGCAAGTATAGTTATCATTCACCTGGTATTATTATATTTCTGCTCTGTACAGACTCCTGTGTAATATATGTATGGACACACTACAAGTATAGTTATCATTCACCTGGTATTATTATATGTCTGCTCTGTACAGACTCCTGTGTAATATATGTATGCACACACTGCAAGTATAGTTATCATTCACCTGGTATTATTATATGTCTGCTCTGTACAGACTCCTGTGCAATATATGTATGGACACACTACAAGTATAGTTATCATTCACCTGGTATTATTATATGTCTGCACTGTACAGGCTCCGGTGTAATATATGTATGCACACATTGCAAGTATAGTTATAATTCACCTGGTATTATTATATGTGTGCTCTGTACAGACTCCTGTGTAATATATGTATGGACACACTACAAGTATAGTTATCATTCACCTGGTATTATTATATGTCTGCTCTGTACAGACTCCTGTGTAATATATGTATGCACACACTGCAAGTATAGTTATCATTCACCTGGTATTATTATATGTCTGCTCTGTACAGACTCCTGTGCAATATATGTATGGACACACTACAAGTATAGTTATCATTCACCTGGTATTATTATATGTCTGCACTGTACAGGCTCCGGTGTAATATATGTATGCACACATTGCAAGTATAGTTATAATTCACCTGGTATTATTATATGTGTGCTCTGTTCAGACTCCTGTGTAATATATGTAGCACACACTGCAAGTATAGTTATCATTCATCTGGTATTATTATATGTCTGCTCTGTACAGACTCCTGTGTAATATATGTATGCACACACTGCAAGTATAGTTATAATTCACCTGGTATTATTATATGTCTGCTCTGTACAGACTCCTGTGTAATATATGTATGGACACACTGCAAGTATAGTTATCATTCACCTGGTATTATTATATGTCTGCTCTGTACAGACTCCTGTGTAATATATGTATGCACACACTGCAAGTATAGTTATCATTCACCTGGTATTATTATATGTCTGCTCTGTACAGACTCCTGTGCAATATATATATGCACACACTACAAGTATAGTTATAATTCACCTGGTATTATTATATGTGTGCTCTGTACAGACTCCTGTGTAATATATGTATGCACACACTGCAAGTATAGTTATCATTCACCTGGTATTATTATATGTGTGCTCTGTACAGACTCCTGTGTAATATATGTATGCACACTCTACAAGTATAGTTATCATTCACCTGGTATTATTATATGTCTGGTCTGTACAGACTCCTGTGTAATATTTGTAGCACACACTGCAAGTATAGTTATCATTCACCTGGTATTATTATATGTCTGCTCTGTACAGACTCCTGTGTAATATATGTATGCATACACTGCAAATATAGTTATCATTCACCTGGTATTATTATATGTCTGCTCTGTACAGGCTCCTGGGTAATATATGTATGCATACACTGCAAGTATAGTTATCATTCACCTGGTATTATTATATGTCTGCTCTGTACAGACTCCTGTGTAATATATGTATGCACACACTGCAAGTATAGTTATCATTCACCTGGTATTATTATATGTCTGCTCTGTACAGACTCCTGTGCAATATATGTATGGACACACTACAAGTATAGTTATCATTCACCTGGTATTATTATATGTCTGCACTGTACAGGCTCCGGTGTAATATATGTATGCACACATTGCAAGTATAGTTATAATTCACCTGGTATTATTATATGTGTGCTCTGTACAGACTCCTGTGTAATATATGTATGGACACACTACAAGTATAGTTATCATTCACCTGGTATTATTATATGTCTGCTCTGTACAGACTCCTGTGTAATATATGTATGCACACACTGCAAGTATAGTTATCATTCACCTGGTATTATTATATGTCTGCTCTGTACAGACTCCTGTGCAATATATGTATGGACACACTACAAGTATAGTTATCATTCACCTGGTATTATTATAT